>LR990289.1:15524998-16132498 GCA_905147355.2 Apotomis turbidana | reverse complement strand
AGTGTTCTTTAATTCTAGTTTTAAATATAGCTAAGGATTTAGCACTTCGCAGCTCCACAGGCAGCGAGTTCCACAACACAACGGAATGAAAAGTGAAAGAATTCGAATAAAATTTAGAAAGGGACAGTTAAAAGAAAGTTTTTGCGCATCTAGCAGAAGAAAAATAATTAAAGCGCTCTTTGAGGTACTGGGGAGTTGCAGGGTTGAAGAGAATGCCAAAAAGAAGAGACAGAATATGTGAATTCCGCCGAAGACGAATAGGGAGCCACTTAAGTTGAGATCGGAAACTAGAACTTTACTTGTATGATATACCATTTATCACTAAACATCCGGCTTTCATGGAAGGCAATTCAATTTATAGTGGAGCCGAACTAGAAATGAAATAGTTTTTTTATATAAAATATTTTTTCACGAGAAATTTAAGAACACAGCATGTAAAAGTCAATTAACAGGAGCTGAGATTCCTTGAAATTCCTTTGTGCGTTTTGTGAGTTTGGAATGAACAGTATAAATGTTGAAGGAAAACTAACAAAACACAAAGTAATGAATTTTAATTAGCCGTTATATTTTCATGGAAATATTTCATAGACTCTACGCTACGTTCTAAAGGAACCAATTATAACATAAATATTGTGATTTATTTTGTTAGAAACTGGTTAAATAAATTGTATTTTAATTGAATTGCTTTTGACGCCTAAAGACCTTTAACATCTTTTAGAAAGTTAGAGCTAGTTAATTATTTTCGTTATCGTTTTTATTCTGAAACTTTAAAGGTACAGTAAGCCAAACATATTACTAATATTTCTTCTCGACAACTCCACGTTCCGCCTGTCCGTCGCTCTCCGCCTGGGAGTGGCCTGTGTGGCCCAACATCGCTGTCGTTGTGGTGACCAAGTTGACCCGCTGGGTCATCATGGACTATCCTGCGGCAGAAGCGCAGGGCGCGCCCCCCGCCATGCTAGCCTGAATGACATCATCCGTCGGGCCTTAGCCAGCGCGGGAGCGCCGGCTGTTTTAGAACCGACCGGCCTCGCTCGCGATGACGGTAAGAGACCCGACGGTATGACCCTCGTGCCACGGAAGATGGGACAGCTGCTGGTCTGGGACGCGACCTGTGCTGATACTCTGGCGCTGTCCCATCTTCGTGGCACTGCTGTAAAGGCTGGCTCGGCTGAAAATTCGGCCGAACTCCTCAAGTGGCGCAAATATGCAAACATTAATAGCGGATGCATATTTGAGCCGTTTGGGGTTGAGACTCTGGGGCCCTGGGGTGAAAGCGCCCACAGGGTCTTTAAAGAGTGTAGCCGCAGGTTAGTCGAGTTGACGCGTGACCAGAGGGCTGGTTCATATCTCGCACAGCGGATCAGCATTGCCATTCCACGCGGCAATGCTGCCAGCCTTCTGGGCACGCTGCCAATAGACGGCGATTTGGGCCAAATTTTTTATCTATAGTTTATTTTTAAGTCTAGTTTTTAATTTTTATTTAAGGTTTTATGTTAATTATTATTTTTATATTTACTTAAATTAAAGAATATTGTAACTTTAAGTACCTACTGTAATGATACAAACTTTTTACTGTGCCTAATAGGTATATCTCTGAGAAAGTTGACAGTTAACTTGTTTATCAAATTTGTTATTTAACGTAGTATTGATTCGGAGAATCTATCAATCTCCTTTACATGTAATTTGAATTCTTATCTTATGTTATATTTATAGGGTACATTTCTTTTTTCGTAATAGTTAAGTATGTTTAAGAAAAAATTAAGAAAACTATTGAGTTTCTTTCGGCTTTCTTCTCAACAGTGGTATCTTACAGAGAAATGCGGCATACTAAAACATCACGCGACTCTTTGTCGCGCGACAAATACTACCTGTCTCTTTTCTTTCAATACCGTGTGAGCCAGATAATTGATGCTGAGTCGCGCGACGAGGGAAATCGCGCCAAAATATGTTAGCTTCGTAGGACCAGGCACTGTACCAAACCAAGTACGCATACCGCACGCCTAGATCAATATTATAAGATGTAACAACTTAAAAATAACCGACAAAAGAGTTTCAACTCAAAATGATACACAAAATAATACAGAAATTAGCACACTAAACCGAATCAACTTGAAAATCATCATTTATATCTAGTAATCATTCATTAACAACAACATCTTTGAGTCAGTTTTCTAAAAATCAGATTCCTAATCCATACTAATATTATAAATGCGAAAGTGTTTCTGTCTGTCTGTCTGTCTGTCTGTCTGTTACCTCTTCACGCTTAAACCGCTGAATCGATTTAGATGAAATTTGGTATGGAGATAGTTTGAGACCCGGGAAAGGACATAGGATACTTTTCATCCCGAATAAATTTAGTGTTCCCGTGGGATGAGCGGGTAACACCGCGGGGCACAGCTAGTATACCTATATATCATACATAAACGCCAAAATTAGCTTTTAGTGATTTCTGAAAAAAAAAAAATTCAGTTGATACTGTTTAGATCTAGGCGTGCGATATATAGTTAAGTATTTATTGAATAAATTCGGTTCAGTCTATGTACGATGCGCCCAGTGCGCCCTCGTCCGCAAACCTAAATTACCTGTGGCGTGGAGATAATTCCATTAGCGGGTTATACTCCCACACAAACTCCGACTACTGGTAGTGAGGGCTAACCAGCCCTGAAACGGTTCAGGTCATAAAAAAATAATAAACTTAATCATTTCATTCATTATATCAAATATTCCTTTATCGACTTCCTTTGTCAGGGGAATCTCCTTATCTTATCGATCCAACCGATTAGTCGGTAACTATTACTTATCTGAATCAGATATAAACTGTTATTATCATAACCTCGTATCATCGTTGATTGAAGTACCTTAAAATTGTTTTATTGCGTGTAGTGTAAGACTCATATTTCGAGACATATGTTCGTAGAGAAAATAAATAATAATGTATTAGAGCAAGTCATAATATCAGTGTGACTGTATTGTGTGATATCAATACATTTGAATCTGATTTTATTCAGTGCAATTAATTTGTATTTATCGTGGTGTTGTGAAATTTACGGAAGCATGTGTATTAGTTGAATATTACTGCGGTTACAGCTAACGGCCATAGAAATATATTCAAAATAAAATTGCGTATGTATAACATTATAAATATCTTTACTGATAATAATTCGTTTGCCAAATGAAACAATGAACACATTCTTTATCTTTATTTTAATTTCGGAATTAATTAAAATATATAAAATACATTGGTTTTACCGCAGATTTAGTTCCATGAAAGTGCAAAAATTTAATATGATGAAATGAATGTAAAAAGCTAATCTTGGTAAATACAGCCCAAGGACGGCTTTTGTGTTAAAAAGACAGCACTGAGACAATTGAATCGGCGTAATATATATTCTTTTGTTGTTGGAATTGCCTATTTGTATATTTTAGTTAAGACTGCACTGAGCGAAATGTGAAAAATAGGCAGTTGCCGTTAAGTAGACAACGCCAACACTAGTTGTTGAATCCATTTCTAAACTATACATTTAGCACTTCGAAGAATGTGTTAACAACTTCTCCGTGGAAAAATTAAGATTATTAATATTTTACCCTAGAAAACTACGTAAAGTTGGACGAAAATTGTAAAGTCCCCATCAAATATTGCAATTATTGTTTTGTATTAAAGGTCAGATTTATCAAAAAGTGCTTTTAATTCTCCATACATTTATACTATGGCGGCTGCACGCCGATCTAAATACGCATTCCCCGTGCTCTATGGTTATAGGCGCGTCAGCGACTAACGCTCGGCGCAGTCTTATTGTAAATTACAATGCAAAAGATTAAAAACTACATTTTCAGACATCGTTTAGTTTTAGTTTAATTAATAAATTAATTAATAAATATATATGTATACATTTATATAAACGGTTTTAAGGGTTCCGTACCTCAATTGGAAAAAACGGAACCCTTATAGGATCACTTTGTTGTCCGTCCGTCTGTCTGTCTGTCAAGACCCTTTATCTCGAGAACGTGTATGAGAGGTATCGAGTTGAAATTAACACCATATACTCAGGTCTACGGTCCCTTGAAGCTTTGAAAAAGCAAACTTCTACGTTAACGTGAAAAAAGAAGATACGGCCGGCAAAAAACGTAAATTTCGACACTGTCAAGGGAATCAAAATGATTTAGGTAGGTAGTTCCCGATGACCTAGAACTATGATATTTGGCAAGTAATATCGTCACTTACTACAAATACTTACAAAAATCTGAAAACTATTCATATGTAATAAAATCATAAAAAATATAGTCCTTTTCAATTAACATCATATTTGGAGATCTCGGTTGAGTTAAGTATGCACCTCGTTTGTATGCGGTGGCATACATTTCAGGTGCAAACTTAACTCAACCGGGCCAATTAAGATGGGATAAGTGAAAGTTTGTACGGAACTCTCGGTGCGCGATCCAGACTCGAACTTGGCCGGTTTTTTGTTTTTAATAAGTAATTGTTAATCTGTTGTGTTGTGTTATAATTAAACTTAATATTCGATATCATCAAAAAAATATTATAATAATTAAAACGAGTTTCCCAGTACTGACGCCGTCTGAGGCATCGTTCCCAGCATACCCGCCGCGTTCCTCCTTTGAATCGCGAGGCTTAGGCGAGGTCTTTCTGGGAAAAAGGGGCCCGCTCTGATTGATAGGCCAATCGGGTCATCCCGATTGGCTTATTCAGCAATTTTATGTAATATGTTTTACATATATCATAACATCTCTCGTATGAAATCGGGAGCAATCATGTTGTTTGTCAATTTATCTTTGCAAGTCACAGAATAAAACAACTTAACTACTTAAAGAAGTGTTTTTAAATTTTGCAATAGCCGCTTGAGAACTTTTTTAATGGTTATTGTCTTAAATGCAGGGCTGTTTAGCCCTCACTATCAGTGAGTCGGACTTTGCGTGGGGGTATAACTAGTGATGTGCCTAGTGATGTGCCGTTACCGTAAATTACGAGAACAGGGAGAATTTTCGGGTAATGTTCTCGGTAACGTTCTCCGTGACGGTAATTATCGAGAAAGTTGTGTTATTTTTTTGTTTTTCTACCTTTTTTTTATGTAATTCTTTTTCAATTAGCGATAATAATGTACCCTAAAGAAATTACAATAATCGGATCATAGGAACTCGTATATTACCAAAATTACCGTAAATTACGGGCGTAAATTACTGGCGTAACTTACCGAGCATGTTCTCTGGGATGTTTCTCACGTAATAATGCTTGCGAAAATTTAACTTGTGGCGTTTAAATAGGTGAACTTAATTAAAATTGCTTCATATTCTTAAATGTTTAATATTAATAAAAAAAAAACAATAAAAACATAATTTTTTTTTCACGTAAAAATCTCAGACCTTTTGATAGTAAAAATAGCATAATGGTATTAAGTGTATCAACGCAATAATAATTTTGAACACATAATAATCGACTATATTTTATTTAACATAATAATCAATAAAATTAAACCATTTAAATATAATCAACGTAGTAGAAATACACAATAAAGTAAAACAATGAAAATCATATTTAATGTGTAATTAACTATTAATAACTATGTTTGTAAACATTTTTTTAACTTTAATTATTAATATATAATGTAAATAATCAACTAAAAAAAAACAACTTACAATTCTTACAATATAGACACATGAATTTTACTAAAAATTTAAACAGTTACAATAAAAAGTACGATCCAGTGTTAAACCTAACTGATAAAATATGGATTTAATCATCATATTGACCATCGAACTCGTTTGCAATCGGCTCAACTTCAAAAGAAGCGTTCAGATAGTCATTTTCCAAACTCTCTTCACTGAGATCACGTTGTGAGTTGTGACATACCCGTATTCACAGTCACAGGGCTAATTGTAGCTCGGTCTTCTGATATTTTTTTGTTCAATAATTTCCAATTATGTGATATATACGAGTAGCATATTTTGTTACATCGCTCTGTCAGTAATCTATTTCTTTTATTTGTGTGGATATTCGCAAATGTCGAAAATGACCTTTCTACTGATGCAGACGTGGCTGGTACTGACAAGATTTTTAGAGCTACCTTTCCCAACGCAGAATTTGGATATAGCGATTGCCACCATGATACAGGCTCCACAGTTTCGACGATTTGCCATACAAATTCTTTTTCGAATATCCCGTTTCGACATTTGTACTCTGATAGTTTTGTATTCTTTCAGAATTACTTGAGCATCACATTCAACAGATTCCATAATGACCGAACATCCGTCAAGGTGCTCTTCAGAATTCAGAGAGATCCCCTGATTTTTTGGGTCAAGAATAGCTGCAGCAAATTGTATGGATTTTAAACAGTTCTGTTTTCTTTCTTGACATTTTTCAATCAAACTGCACAAATGCTCTTCACTAAATACGCGTCTAGCGACGTCATCACCAATTAACATGTTTTCCACTTCTTCTAAACCTCGTCGCACTAAGTGAATCGTACACGCGTCTCCTTAGAGTTTAATTATCCATTTTACAATGGGTTTGAACCAACTAATATGCTGCTCCAGGTTGCTCCACGTATTTTCTTCCAGAAGTTCACTTTTGAACTTTTGCATGTCTCTATTATTTCAATTGATTACCATTGTTTGCAGAATTGCTTTTGATTTTGAAAAAAATTGTAGACAGTGCAAATAGCTTCCCCATCGTGTTTTCACCGGTAATACTAAAGTCACATTTAATGATTTTTCACAAGCAATTTCTTTGAATTCCGCGCATAATATGTGTGATTTCAAAATACACTACAACAGTAACCACTGTTGTAAACATTTCATGTACTTCAGGCATTTTTAGCACATCTGCTATTAGCAAATTGAGGGTATGGGCAAGGCACCCAATCCACGTGGTCTTTTCATACCTATCGCCTAACAATTTGCCGCATTTTTTCATGTTGGCTGCGTTGTCCGTTATAATGCCGAGAAATTTTTCAGCCCCAATTTCTTCCATTGTCTCCGATATTTTCTCAGCTAGATATTCTCCCGTGTGTCTATTTGTCTGAGAATCAATTGATGTGTGAAAAAACGGTTGCGGAGTGTAATAATTATATTGATAATGGAATCATTTCTGACATTGGTCCATCCGTCAGCCGGCAAGTGCAAAACATTCGATTGTTGGATTTTCTTTGTGATTACGCCCTTCATCTCATTGTACTCATCTTCTAAAAGTGTCGTTGACAGGACTTTACGTGATGGCGGTTTATATCCTGGTTTAAGTTCAAATGCTTGAATCCATAAAGGGCGCTCAAATATGGACAATGGCATACCGGTTACATAAACAGCTCTGGCAAAAGCCTTATGGATTGTATTCTGAAACAAAATTGATTGCATTTACAAAAAGTATCTTTCTTAATGCAACCTTTACATACAAAGGTGTAAGAGAAATATGATATATCACAAAAATGGCTAATAAAATACATTATTCCTTACCTCGTCTACAGATGCATCATTGAGTTGTTCGGTTGCTGCGGATTCAGAACCTTCGACTGCAGCTGCTGGATTGTTGTTTTGTGCTCCACCTTTTCTAAGGTCCGATTTAACGTCAACAGGACAGTTCTGGCATTTTTTGACTAAATGCTGTGCGAAACGAGTTACATTTTTGGCGGTATACACTTGCTCACAAAACAAACAAATATATTTAATTCGTTCGTTTTCGATGGATTGTCTAAAATATTCTAATACATTGCCTTTTGGCCTCATTGTTCCACTTGATTTCACAAAACAACACTCAAATCACTTAAGTAATAATTACAACAGGTAGCTTCAAGATGAACTAAACTAGGTACATCGTTCGGCCTGTGCCGCAGGCATTCTTTCCCCACCATGACTAAAGGGTAAGGGCTGAGGGCCAATCAGGAACCGCTACTATCTAGGAATACTGAGACTGAGACCCAGCTTCTGATTAGTTGAAATAATACCATTTACCTCAAGCGGTTTTTTTACCTGCTAGAATACAATACGAATACGACCCTATTTGATAAGCATTTACCTGTTTGCAAAATAACGTCCTAACTTTAAAATTAACACGAAATGTAGTGTCTTAAATATAATGTAGTTAATAAAAATATTTAAAAGATACATGGCAGCATTTTAAGCGATTAATATACCAACCTTAACCCAACCAGATTTACTTGTGGAGAACTTTACCGAGAATTCTCGGTAAGTTACGGTAATTTCTCAAGTTGAGAATTACGGTAAGTGCGTAATTTCTCAGCGGCACGTATAACCCGCTAATGGGAATATCACCGATGCCTTGCCCACCGATACCCGTTTTGCCCGTACAGTAGCTAAAGACGGAGTCGATCGCCTTTTTTTAAGTCATAGCGGCAAACGTGCAAACGGATCGCCTGATGGAAAGCGATTACCGTCGCTCATAGACACCTGTGCAATACCGGAGGAATTGCAAGTGGGTTGCCGGCCTTTCAGGTGGGAGTACGCTCTTTTCTTGAAGGTTTAGGCAAACGACCATTAATTCCACAATGCCTTGGTGCGCGTTGGCTCATTGGCTATTTTAGTGCCCCGCAGGTAAGAAGTCAAAGTGACACCTGGCATCTCCAATACATTTCATAACCTAAAATTGATTTAAGGTTATGGGTCGACCTTCTTCTTATATAGACAAACGTCTCATCGAATGTTTTATTTCACAGTTTTTTTTCCTCTGAAGTCATAATTCATGAAAATAACATTTTATAGATTAGGTTACAAAACGAACCTTCGTTTTATAAGAACTAAAAATATTTTATGGTTTCATAAAAAAAAAAGTCTGAATTGATGCGTCTATGAAATGAAACATTCTATGAAACGTTTGACTAAAAAGAAGGGTAAACCGGATAGATGGTTATGAAATTGTTGTGATGACGTCATGTGTCAGGATTGACTTCTTACCGGCGGGGAACTATCGTACGTCATTCGTAGGTTTTAGTTGACGTGTTTTTTTTTGTGGCTACAATCGCCATATGAGCTCATGGTTGTAAGTAAGTAGTAGTAGCGGGTCTACTCTGCAGAGAAATCCAATAAAATAATTGAACTTAAATTATAATAAGTACTTACTTACATTTCAGGGTAGATCAGAGCAACATGAACAATGATTCCATATGCTAATGAAGCTGCAGCTAAAGAAATAGAGATTGAAGAAGTAGATATCAGTCATCTATATAAATATGAAAAGGACACACGTATGTACACTTTAAGCTTAATTACCTGTTCGCATGTTGGGACATACGGAAATGAGTTCTCATTGGAAACATTTTACAAATTGTTATAACTGTATTATAAAAGGCCGGCGGGGTGAGAATTGTAATTTTAAGGGAAAACGCGAGCTCGCTTGGGCTGGCGAAGTCGTGATAAGATATTTGTGGCAGTTTTGGTTAGAAACGGGCCGGAAATTCCAATTCTCGCACCGCCTCGTCTCGCCGGTGGAAAAGCTCACTTTTTCAGAGGCACATCATTGTAATTTAAATTTGGCTGAACAATTTAAATTTAAATTCTTCTTTATCCTTTATGATGATTGATCAATCACAATTGCTTTGTGTTTTCAGACTATAACTGGTATGATCAAATTCTCCTAAACAGACCATTGAAGGTGGTTCTCGTCGCTCTACTAGCAGCAGTCGTAGCTCCCCTGCTGATCTACAACTTTCTATTCTTCTCGACCATAGAACAACCTCCATCCGATGGATTTTCAGCAGGGTCTTGTGTTGTACCAAGAGATTCCCGACTGCCTTGCGGTTTGGGTAATGTCTCTCAGGAGGAATGTCATCCACAATGCTGCTATGATCTGAATAGCCACGTTTGCTTCCACAGATATCCATCAAGATTCTCCTACATAACGAGCCTTGTATGGGCAGAAAACGTAATCCTGGAACCCAGAGTTGCAACTGTGCCATTTTCCTCTCAAAGTAGCATACGAAATCTCAGACTGTCCATTGATGAGGTATCTCCATCTCACATGTCTTTGCATTTCTATGATGCACAAATGATGTCAATCGAAGGAAGAAGGATTGAGAACAAAAATTATACATACTATGTGGCTTCACCAGAAATGAGTGTAACCGTGCAAGCTGCTCAAGGACTGGTCTTTACTACCATGAGAGGACCTTTAATAGCTGCATCTGATATTTGGGAAATCGCTTTCAAGCTAACTAATGAAACAATGTACGGTTTAGGTGAGTTGCCATTAAGTGCAGGTGAAGTGAAGGTCATATACCGACATAAAGGTGACTTTAGCTCGATACCTCTGATATTTGCTAAAGTCAATGAATCCTATCATGGGCTATTAATCGATTCGGAAGCCCCGACGGAAGTGTCAATATATGAGGAGAATCAGATAGTGTTGAGAAGTATAACGGAGTCATGGTTGAAACTACATGTGTTTGTCGGGCCGAAACCGAGTGACGTCATGAGAGACACGATGAAGTTTATCGGGGTTAATGAACAGTTGGAATATTGGATGTTGGGTGCGCATATTTGTAGGTAAGATGACTTTTAATGTTTGCTATTATTAAAAAACTCTACAGAAGCCGCACTCTTTTGTGATTTGCCGCTTTTGCAAATCAGTAATCAGTAATCAGTAATCAGTCATTTATTTGCTTAAACATGGTATAACTATACAGTTGGTCTTAAATCTATTTACAGAACTACATGTTTTGTCACAGAGACATGCAAATCTTAGGTACTATGTGTGTGCAGCATATGCGTAAATTAGTTATGTACTAGAAGTGTCATTTAAATATTCCTGAATTGTGTAGTAAGCTTTAGACGCTAAAAACTTAAACAATGCATTCTTGAATTCAGTCATGGTTTCTAATTTTAAAATTGAATTAGGCAATTTATTAAATACTTTTGGAGCCATTCCAAAAATACTTTTTGACAAAAAAGCTGTTTTGAATGGCTTATGATTAATTTTATGTTGCTGACGTGTGCTATTAAAAGACGCAAATTGTTTTATGTTAGATTTCACATACATTGATATTTCATACACGTAAAGACTGGGTAATGTCAAAATTTTCAATTTTATGAAGTGCGGTTTGCAGGAGTCTGTGGGTTTAATGCCACATACGGACCTTAAGCACTTCTTTTGGCTCCTGAATACCATTTCACGGTCTTTAGCATTGCCCCAAAATATTACACCATATCTTATAGTAGCCGTAACATATGCGTGATATGCTGTCAATACTGCCGATTGATTTAGTCTTTTCCTTAAATTATACAATGCATAACTAAATTGGTTAAGTTTTTTACATATAGAGTCAATTTGATTTTTCCATGTCAGACTACTATCTAAATTTAATCCTAAAAATTTGTGGAGTCAGTCTCATTAATCTTCTGGTCATGATACGTAATAGTTAGGTTTGGTGTATTATTAACTCGTAATTTAAAATTCATTATATTCGTCTTATCAAGGTTTACATGAAGGTTATTCCTATTAAGCCAATCGATTATTAAATGTAAAGTCGTATTTATATTTTCCTGATGTGTATCAGTATATCGTTCGGTAAATATTACAGTGCTATCGTCCGCAAATAATACCATGGAGTGATTAACAATTTGTGGGAGGTCGTTGATGTAGACAAGAAAGAGTAGAGGGCCTAAAACACTCCCCTGTGGTACACCGTAACTAATCTCTTTAAAGTCAGAAGAATAAGTTACACTGTTTACGACCTGTCAAATAAGACTTTATCAGATTGTGAACATTACCCCGTACTCCATAATGATAGAGCTTCGACAAAAGTATGTGATGATCAACAAAGTCAAAAGCCTTTGACATGTCCATGTACAGAGCAGTAACCGATATTCGTTTATCAATATGAGTCATAACTTTTTCTAGTAGCTCATATATGGCCATATTGATTGATTTATTCTTCCTGAATCCTTTTTGTTCCGGAGTAAATAACGTATTATTTTCAAAGTATTGGTAGAGACTTTAGAGAAAATTGGAAGTAATGCCACTGGCCTATAGTTGGACATGATCTCTCTTGCACCTTTTTTGAATAGTGGTCGAACCACTGCCAACTTTAACTTTTCTGGAAACGTTCCCTGCTCTATACATAAATTTATAATGTAACTTAAAGGATGAGAAATTGCGTTTACAGCTTGTTTAACTACTTTTGTGGCTATGCCGTCGTAACCCGTACTGTTAGAGTTTTTTAAAGAGTTGATAATCACAGAAATGTCATAAGGAATAGTTGGTGTCATAAATAAGGAATTGATTGTATTACATGTCATTATTGGGGTCTGAATCTGATTAACGTTCGAAATGTTCATATTATTCGACTTTTGACGTAAAATATCTGATTTAGAGTTCACTTGGCCTATAAAATTATTGTTAAACTCTTGTGCAATTTGTTAGCGAACGAATGTGTGCAAACGAATTAGCGTACTAGTATCTGATTAATAAAGGTAATGAATGACGTGCGAGGCTGTTGGTTGTAGCTTCTGTGGGGTGTTGTGTTATACTCCTAGGATAACCTACACCAACAAAAGGGAAACTACTTCTCAGTATTTGTAATTAATTTACATGCTACTTTTAATAGTAGAGTTGCTAAGCCACGAAATTGTGCGCATCGGTTTACAAGCATGAAATTTCTACCACACATAGAACGTTCCGCGGTGATTATTTTCAGATGTCACACGCCTCACAGGGGACGAATCTGACTTCCCTCCACATCTGAAAATAATGACCAAGGAACACTATCTGTGGTAGAAATTTCATGCTTGTAACCCGATGCGCACAATTATGTTAGAAAACAGCGGACTAACAACTCTACTATTATAAATACGTCAAAAATAAGACAAATTGGGCGCGATCTGTATGATGTTGAGCTCTAAAATTGCCTACTGGATCTTTAGATTGGTTTAACGTAAACTTGTGTGTTTCTCGTTTTGCCTGTATCATAAAAATTACCTGATTATAGACCCTGCAAATATCCACTGAATCTCCAGATTGGTTAAACGCAGATATGTGCGGTTTTCACATTTCGATTCACCATAATCAATATTTAGACCCAGTATCATAAAATTGATCTGATGATGGATCATGGAAGCGCCTAACGGATCTCAGGACTGGTTCAACGTAGACAAATGTGGTTTTCCCAATCCTGAGATCTAGTGGGCAAGTGTCCCATCATCAGATCCTGACTTACTGACAATGGGAAATTTTATTTTTTCTGTAACTTTTGCATAAAAATATATTGGGATATGAAAAAAAATGGCACACGCGTTATTATTAGCTATATTTTGGTGTAAGACTTGGACCTCAATACGCTGTTATGGTTGAGCCATATTTTTTTCATATCCCAATGCCTAGTTATGTAAAAGTTACAGAAAAAATTAAATTTCAGTCAGGGTTGTCATTGTCGTAATGCACTTCCGGATAAGTTTTTTTTTTTTTTATTTAAACATGAAAGAACGCGTTTTTGACATGTTTCAATTTCAACATAACGTGCAACGATGGCTTAACAACTTTTAATAAAATTCAATGCGAAAAAATAACGGTACGACGTTTGTACCATTTTTTTTCGTAAATTATACACACAACATGCTAAACTTATGGGGAATGAATCTGAACACTAAAAAATGTCATGGAATGCCTCATATGCTAGAAATTTCACCTAATATACTGTGGCAGCAGGCCGGTGAGATAATGAGTCGTCGTCATCATCATCATCATCATCATCAGTGTCAATGACAGTGTCGCGGGTGAACTTTACGCAAGTGCAAGCCATTATATGTCAGGCAATCCATGTCATCCAAAAGCCACTGGTCTATATCTAAAATCTGAGCAAATTTACCTCTAAAGTTCTCCAATAAAGCAGTTCGGGCAGTATTACCATCATTGGTTGTTCCGGAGTCAGGACGGACAATATCAACCAATAACCCTATTTCACTTCTTACGAGACTGATTTTTTTTCTTTCGTTCTTCAACTTAGGTATGTTCTGCGGAGTTGTGTGGGATTCGCCATTTTTTTACTTCCATTTTGTACCCTAGTCTCAAAAGAAATTCCAGCACTCTAATCCATAAATGCAGTGTACTTATGCCGTAAACTAAATCCTCTTGACTTATACTTTTGTATAAACTAAGTCCAGGTTATTAAAATTGGTCTTAGTCAATCCACACATATTAACATGGGTAGACACACAACGAGGGTGGACTCCTTCCCATGTTACTTGTATCATTTCATCGAACTTTTTAGCCCGGAGTTGGCAATGACAACCCTAGAGCCGGATATGGAGCAATATTATGTAAACACAAATAACTTTTGAATAAAATGGTATTTGGAATCGCCAAGCATTTCTGAAAGTCCGGAAGTGACAACCCTAGTGCCGGAAATGGAGCAAAGTTATATAAACACAAATAACTTTTGCATAAAAAGGCATTGGGATATGAAAAAAATTGGTACATACATACGCGTTATTATTAGCTATATTTTGGTGTAAGACTTGGACCAATACGCTGCTATGGTAGAGAAAAAAAAACTATAAAAAAAATGCTTTAAATCAATTACTGTTGGGTGTACAGAGCTGAAACTCGGCAGAATTGTGTATTGTATTTAAGGGTCTCATTATAATTAAAACTCAAAAATGTTTATTGTAGTTTTATAACGAATTATTCGTGTTTTTTTATTTTCCTGTATCGGAATTTCGCTAACTTTGAAAATTATTATTTCATAATTTATGTGCACTAGCGACGCGGGAGTTTCAGTCCAGTGTTTAAATATACATAATCTATGATAATGTGGAATAAAAAGACCCGTTCACTGTTTGGGGTGTTTTAAAATTATATGACTATGCGACCCTAGCCGAATATAGGCGGAGAGAGGGGCGGTCCGGGTCACGATTGTGACCCGAAATGTATAGGTATATTTCTTGACACGCGGAGCGGAGTGAATCCCTCTTGACAAAATCTTAAAAATACAACACGATAGAAGATTTTCCTCAGTTACGCTTAAATTAAACGCTGGCCAGCAACACCTTAAATTTAAGGCATGGACAATTAAATAATTTAGGTATTAAAAATACAAGAAATAAAAATAGTTGTTGCATTTGAAGAATATATTAGGTAGAGCGGATATGGAATACAATAATTTGGCCCCGAAATATTAAGTGATCAGATTTGTAACAGAACATCATTTTCTCAAATATGCAATGTAATATTGGCATTGTGTTTCTTGTAATGATTTGGAAAATTTCACATTTCGCGTGCAAGAAAGGGAACCGAGACTAGAGGCGCATATTATGATATTTCAACCAACATTTAAGCGCCGCGCCGTGAAAGCGATCTTCTTTTGAATGAATGAATGAATCAATGAATGAATGAAAATTTATTCGTAAACATACACTAACTGGACAACACATTGGAAATAAAATAAAATAAAAAACAAAATCGTAAGTGTGTATGCCTCGAAAAGGTCGCACCTCAGCATAAATGCTGGCCCGGGGACCAGCGCTGGTCTTTTGTTTCAATATCAATTTATGACACAACATTACGGCGGTCCGAAAAACGATACAAAAAAATAACCATAAGCGTTATGACATTCTGTCACTTTGCCATTAATAAGAGACAATAGGCGATGTTTGCTGTATTTGGGGAATGGATGAAAATATCAGAATTGCTTGAAATTTTTACTGGTGGTAGGAATAAGCTTTCTTAGCACAAAAAAAAAGTTACAGATTTTTTGGCTGCACCGGTGATTTTAAAAAAATCAAAGAGGTTTTAGTTCAGTGCCTCTGAGCCGATTTCGGCTGTTTAGAAGTTCGCCCAAAGCTATACAAAAGTCAAATGACGCTGTCAACATCTTTGATACTTTTGACAGATCTCTTCAAAATCACAACGTCTTTTACTTTCGCTGTGTTCGCTGTATTTCGACTGCTTTCGACGACTTATAGCACTTTTTACGAATTGTTTCTGCCCCTGGACCTTGAACATTGCCTGCCTGAACGACGACTTACGCTTTTTGACCCTGGATTTGATATTGCAAGCTTAAACGACGACCATTGCAACTCATTGGACAATTGACTTGTTTTGTCGGCGAACGGATATTTTTACGTGTACTTTGCCATGGCCGATCACAAATATGAGAAATATAGAGATCCAAAGACATGTTTTATACCAACGTGCTCAAAAAGTGATAAAAAAAACCCTGGTCTAAGATTTTTTTATGTAAGAGCAGAGCTTAAAGAAAATTGGTGTCAATTGGCTGGCAGGAACTGTCCAAAGCGCCCAATTCTTTGCTGTGAAGACCATTTAAACGTAAGTTTATTTAACATAAAATTATGATCCACATCCAGACAAGGGGAGCGATTTTATCCTTATGTTGTCAGTTTAGCACGCCCTCACACGAAACTATTTGCTGTATTATTTCTCCTCGCTCGGAAGTCGCTCCCATTGTGAAAAATATTACCGTTCCTGAACCAGCAAGGTATATCTTCGATCCCATACTGACTCGCCAGTTCAAGGAAATATCAATTAATTCTCACAGTTTTACGCATTCTCAAAGTTTTAATTTATTGGCTTTATTGTCCATTATATAAATAGTTGTTGTAAGTACTATAAATCGGCTCAGAGGCACTGAACTAAAACCTCTTTGATTTTTTAAAATCACCGGTGCAGCCAAAAAATCTGAAACTTTTTTTTTGTGCTAAGAAAGCTTATTCCCACCACCAGTAAAAATTTCAACCACTTTTAAAGCACTTCTGAAATTTTCATCCATTCCCCATTAGATGCATAAAATCAATAATCAAACTCGGTACCTCGAAAAATGTCCATGTCGTGATTCTGTTTTGTTGAATTATGAGCATCTGATAACAATTTCAAAATTTGCTTTTGAAAAAAAAAACTGAATACTTGCGTACTTTTAAGTCAAATATTTTATAGACCTGCAATTTTTTTTCTTTTTTTCATGACAGTTTTTTTTTTAAGTTATATAATTAGGTATATTAAGTTGTATACTTCAACAAGTAAACTCCTATGAGGGTCATTGTCAGATTTAGGTGCGCGTCTTTCCGGTGGACATTTGCGAAATTAAGGATTCTAGGGCCTAATTTTCTGATTAAATGCCTGTAAAAATAAAGAACGTTCCCTCTTCTATAATCCGATGTAATAGCAACATAACGCAGATTCATACAAGCTCTTAACTTGTGGCCACCGAATGGACAAATTTTGTTTTTGAACTGACAATGACCCATTATTACCTAGGTATGATTTTAATGAATTGGCAAATATTGAAGATCGATCGTTGTGGAGAGCTTTGGGAGAGGCCTTTGTCCAGCAGTGGACGCCTATAGGCTGATATGATGATGAAATATTGTAGACAGAGTAACACATTGGTTAAAACACTAAAATAATCACCCTTTTAGAATTTTCTTTCTTTTACGAGTACAATGACTCTAATTGTTCTATCGAAGTCAATAGCTGAAGCATCGAACATTTAATCCAGAGTCAACCCAATAAGCTGAGGGTACTATTTTTATATTCTTTTATGATGTAAAAACTCCGATTTGGCACTTATTTTCGTGTATAGGCGAGGCGTAGGTAGGGATATTATTTTTATAAGGGTACTTACGAAATAAAAACTATTATCTATTTGATGCTTTCATTTCGGTAAGTGCCTCCTACTTGGCCTACTTGGAGTCAAATAAGTATTTAGATACTCAAAAATATTGGGAAATTAGTACGCTGTATTAGAAAAAATGTAAATAAGTAAGACAGAATACAAATAATTCGATATTTGATTGACATATCGTGGGAAGTTGCGACAACGCGAGGTTATGTTATAAACTGTAATTTTAACGCGTTTAGTAGCTTAGTTTATAACAAGTGACGACTTCAAATATTTTCAGATAAAAACTTTATAATTTTTAAACAAGGTTTATGTTTTTTAGTTTCGCTTCATTCATGATTCACGCAACGTTGGGTCTCGTTCTTTATGGTCACACACAGGAGCATCCTTAACCTAGTGGGCTGTACAGATTATTTCCGATTATTTAGTCGATAAATAGTTTTTCTTATAGCAACTCTTACTTATTAGATGTCAGTTCATAGTGTAGTCCAGGAATGAAAAAATAGTTAGTTTTCGACTTTATATGATAGGGTTAAGTCTAAAAGTGACGAACCTTTTTATCCCGCAACTACAGATAAAATCACCTCTTCTTCAGTAATTTCAAAACTTTACTAAGAAGTTAAAAAATTACGGCATTGTATTTGCTAGGCATGTCATTATTAAGTTCTAATTCCAAGATAGACAGCCCATAAAAATCTGCATATTCTACTTAAATAAAACACGCCATGTTATTTTTCATGTTGATCTTAAACTCCTTAAGTACTTAACTCCTTGTCCTAAATTAAGGTAAAAAGTTAAATTGGGATTTGAAATCCGTACTTTTAACTCATTATTACGATGTTCCCTTTCACTGGCTTTGAAAAGATTGTATAATAATATTAAAACCGCTTGGTAAAGCACAAATTAATATAAAGTGTCCCTAATTTTCTTTTGAGCAGTATACGAGCTTACCAATAGCAACCATGTAACATAATTATTTGTTATTGATCATTGTCGTAGACTTTACCTACATAATACTGGCAATCGAATTGTGAGCACGTGAAAAGGTCCAATGACCCATGATGCTATTATCTCTCTGTATGTGAATGTAACCCAATTTTCGTACGCAACGGCACATAATTTGATTTCATATTTGTTATGAGCCATCATGCACCAATAACTCAAAAAGACTGCCAAATTCTAGAAATTCACGTTCCACGGATCTATCGTAGACTACGCCACCACAGCCAGGTCTCTGTCTCATACATAAATCGTGGCTTTCTTACGATTCGAAGATCCTTCTGAACAGACAAGTGTCATTAAGAGGGAGCATTTTAATAGATAAATATCAGACAACCTCACACAAATCACTGTAGTCACAAAAGTAAGTAAGCTCTAATAGCAGGCTTGTGATTGGTATGAGGGGACGATATATATTTTTATTTATACTTAAATACACACAAAATATCCATGACCCAGGCACAAATAATAATATTATTGTCTCCGAACGTTATAGACCCTGCACGAACTCAATGTTTCTGTTAGCCATATGGTTGACTGGTAGAGAATGCGTTGTGGCATTAAGTCCGCCATTTGTACTAGTTTGATCAGTGCAATAAAGTTTAAATAAATAAATAAATATTCGAGTTCATCCTACAAATAGTTTGCCTTGCCAGGATTCGAACACAGGACCGTCGGCTTAGAAGGCAGCTGCCTTACCACTGCGCCAACCGCGGCGTCGAAATACTATGTTATTTGTCCATGTTATAAACGCAATATTATTTTACAGTGAGTCTTCTAAGAATTCAGAAGAGGCTTTAGCAGATCTGAACAGTTTTATGAGCCTGGCAGTAAACGAAGGTCTCCCATTTGATAGTCATTGCGGCTCGACGCCCATTGTGTTTGACTCTGATTGCGACCAGGAAGACAAATTTATTGAGGATTCAGCTAATGTTGTTAAGGGGGCCGGGAAGCGATATGTGCCGCTAATATCTCCTTATGTAAGTATCACTTTTGCCGTTGTTCTATTATTTTTCCAGCTAGTATTGGATGTTGGATGGTCTCATTCATAGTAGTAGAGGATCCCGAAATAGAACGACCTTCACCGAGATGTTTATTTGATGAAATGTATGTTGTAATTAATTTAATATGTCAATAAATATATTGCATATGGGTTGCCTAATAAATTTTAGTCCAGGGTATGTTTTGTTAAATAAAAAATATTTAAACATTTATTTTCACCGGTTGGATTATTAGATACATTCATAATAAAAAATCTTAATTTTATTTAATTTCAATTCAATAATCAGACCTTTGCAAAATGCTAATAGTAGGTATAGATTTACCTGTTTATACCTGGCTACCCGATAGTTGTGACGGGAAAAGAACAGGCAACCTAACATTTGCATATCCTATGGGTTTCATACTTTCGATTGGTATAGAATTTATATAATATTATTCAAACCGGTAAAATGTTTAATTTTTTTATTTTTATTATTAATTAAACATACCTTGGACTAAAATTTGTTAGGCAACCCATATGCAATATATTAGATTTAGATAGATTTATTTATTTCATAATAACAAATTACATTATAAATTACCTATCCTAAGTAAATTTACATGAATCTTGATATTATGATCGTCAATAAAAACATATAATAAGATAATAATCATTCAATTAAGTCAAATATACACTCATAATATAACTACAACAATAATAATAGAAACATAAAATGCAATGTCAGATAGAACAGAAATATATGTCACTATGACATATTGATATGACGTATTGGCATATTAAATTAAATATAAAATACATTTCATCAAATAAACATCTCGGTGAAGGTCGTTCTATATCGGGATCTTAGACTATAATGGGTTTACAACGCGGTTTGAACTGCGCTAGCGGTCTACATACAAACGCGTACTACTAATTCTTTCTTCCATCTTTGTTCGGTCAAGCTAGTCATAGCGGCATACATGGTGCATCGGTGCAGGTTTTGAACCAATGTCTCAGAACAAATCGCACAAATAAACGTCATATTAGGGTGAAGCCCAAAAAGTTTATCACTTTAACTCACTGAATTAAAATTACCTTTGAATTGTATCGTTAATTTTCATAGTCATAGAAGGTTACTTTTTCCTTGACCAACTACGCTTAAATTTCGTCCAACTTTTTGGTCTCTACCCATTATTACTGTTGTAATTTATAGAAACCTTTTAATGATCTAGTTCGTTAGTCTAGATTGATTACAACTAATCCATGGATTAACATGGTTTGGGGAACTCCCTCGGAACGAAGTAAAATTTAGACTATTAAATTCTACAGATTGATGAAATAATTTTCGTTAGTGTCGTTTATTTAAGACATGGACTGTAATTCTATACTAGACTGTATTCTTATTATTACAGGGGTGGTAATTGTTATTACATCTTCATTTCATCTTGTCATCAGTCTAAAAAAAAACAATTTTATGGTATTATTTTCATAGATGGGCTTATTTTTATTAGATTCCGGTGTTTGAACGAACTTAGGATACATAAACGGGTTTACTCGGTATGTATTTTAATAAATAAAGAAAGAAAATTTATTACGCTGCAATTAGGATTACATATTTTAACATGAAAATCATAAGTATTGTGCGAAAAAAGAAGTCCACTCAGCACATTGCCAAACCACGGGGGTGATTTGACGGCTGGTATTATGTGGATCCACAAGTTGAGCGAAACAGGACTGAACGTTATACACTCACATTCCCATTGATCCAAAACTAAGTGAACAACGAATATGTCTGAGACTCGCGGTAGTTTTCTATGTTAAATAACTTAGGATTTACTAGACTTAAATGAATTGACTTTTTTTTTGCCGCCGACGCCGTCGTCATTATAATCCGTACAAAAAGCATTCAATCTTTATCCCAACATTCAATTTCAACACCTTAACATGCTCAATGTCTAACGATACCATTCCTTCACGCCTCTAAACAGTCGCCTGTACATTTATTTTCCTGTCATTACAGATTCGATACCACGAAGAAAATGAGACGTCAGCTGAAACCGAAATGAACAGGGCAGACAATGGAACGTGTGTCGACATAGTCACAGAATACATTCAATATATGCTGCACAGTCAAATACAACCAGATTCAAATCAATATCCGTATATAGGCTCTGTCGGGGAGGATACATTTGTTTATCCTGCATTTGAGAAATCTTCTCCCGAATTCATGAAAAGCCTTTGGGCGTTTGAAGTTGAAACAGACGGAGTTATTTTAGAAAACAATTGGCCTTTGGATGAATCACCAAAAAGCAATGAAACTTCGTCGCATTTTCCATATTTTAGTAAGGTAATGTTAAGATAATTAGTTTTTACAAGCTTTTATTTAACTTGCATTGTATGTTTAAAGTATGTTTGTTCGGGTGAAATCTTGCAACTCAATTTTGAAGCAGATATCGTCAACCGATTGAGCTGAAATTTTGCATACTTACTTAACTTTGATGACAATACAATAATATGGTACCATGGGGCTGATCTGATGATGGAGCCGGAAGGTGGCCATAGGAACTCTATAATAGAAAAAGCAATCCTACCGAGCTTGGGCTCTTTAGAATCGTCTCAGTGAGCATTTGATGGATATCCAAAGAAAAGTACAGTCGGCTATAAAAGCTTGCCACTAAAATGAAATTTTTGACACAAACTTATTATTCGTATGTATTGAGTATGTTTTCGGTTGTTTATGCTGGGCACTAGAATATTAAACGCAAATATTTAATTATGTAAGAGGCTCAATCCCACTACTCATTTTTCCATTAAAACCGTTCTCGTTTGTTTCCCCCTCCAAGACTTAACCAACCGTTACGAAATTTTGGGAGGTAATGAGGAGGAAATGTTGTGTGTTGGAATGTTTTGATTTTTACCCTTATTATTTTATTTTATTATTTAGCGTTTATTATTTTATTTAGCTTATTATAAAACGCGTCTATTTTTAGCCAAAATTTCGCCGCAAATGGATGCCTACACGTATTCTATTAAACGTAGGTACACAAATTCTATAATAATTTGCGCAAAAATCTTTACGGTCCGACACAGAATTTACTATTCTTATCCAGTTTCCTAAATTTGTATTCAGTCAAACTATTTGCCTGCTCTTTTTGTCGTAAGTTTGCAAATAAAAAAAACAAAAACATCCCCTTTTTGAAAGTCAGTTAATTAAAAGCAGGTTAAGGTATTTGATCAAACTATATATTTTCTGAAAATATTATTTACATTGAAGTCTATAGCTCGAATCAGAATTAATTGCTTTACAGTGTAAAACGATATTATTATCTACGCATGTTATTTTCAGAATTTCGAGAAAGCATTTGAAAATACACCAGAATGGAACGCAACACGTTTTAATGACACCACTAATTATTTATACAAGCATAACTCATTCGGGAATGACGTTATAGCCGCTTTCAAAAGTGTGTTCATCGAAACCCCAATCTGGTCGAGTAGTCAATGGATGAATGGACATGTGAATATAAACCGACAACATATTGACGCATCTTGGACGAATCTAAGGAAAGAACTAGTACAGACAGCTCTAGGTGGAATATCAGGGCATTGGTTGTGGTCTACCCCTATTTGTGGTGATACAGATGCCTTCAATCACGAAACCCAAACAAGTTTATGCGTCAAATGGTACATGGCGGCATCGTATATGCCGCTTATAAAAATCCACTCGTCCACGATCCCTACACACCCTTTAGCCTTTACTGGTACCCATAAAAACCTTATGGTTGGAGCGCTTCATAAGCGTTTAAGTTTACTACCATATATCTTCACGACGTTGCAGTCAGGGCCGCTTTTGAGGCCAATGTTCTATCAATTCCCATCATCTGAGTATTTAAAAGACCTTAATACTCAGTTTAGTGTTGGTGATGATCTAATAATAGTACCGAACCTGCTACCTAGTCAGACTCACGTGCATTTCTGGGTACCACCGGGGGTGTGGTATGAACTGTGGGGTGGTCTACGGATAGATGGTGAAGAAGGGAACGTCGTCACTCTCACCACCACAGAGGCTGATTTTCTAACTCTTATTCGAGGAGGAGCAGTCGTTATGATGCAAAAGGTAAATTTAATACTAATACTAGTACTTTGTAGCTTATTACTAGTAGTGTTCAAGTGTTAACTTCAGTAGAGTTTGTATTTTTAATTAAACCACACGTCATTGCGGTTAATTTCATGCATATTAAGCAGATGAAACGAAATTCTGTTTCGAATCATTAATTCAATCTGCTTTGTTACAAATTGAATGCGAAATTCGATAGAATTACTTACCTACTTATAGTTTTGTGATATTGTTCGTAACTATAGGCATTTGGAAACGTTTTCTTGCCTGACAGAGGAGGGCGTTTAAAAAAAAATCTTTACATAAGTAATTTTTGTTTTTTAATTTCTATGACTTTTTATTGTCTGAGGTTGAATGTGCAAAGGATTCTTCGAAGTTGATGAACACCGTTGAAATCACCCTAAATTTTTATACAAACGTCATCAACGCGGATAATGTCCAAAAACTATATTTTTATACATTAAAAAAATATGTTGCTTCAAGCTAAAATATATATTAGGATTATAATACCTAGCTTGTATCTGAATCAATATAATTATTTTGCCATCTCATATTATAGTTTATCAATATGTTTTTTTTTTCAGGACGCCAAGACCACGGCTGAAGAAACACGCCAGCAATCAAATTATTCTATCACAGTTGCACTCCAATGTGGAAACTCAACCGTAGACTCTCATTTAATGAATACATCAACTTGTGTAGCAACTGGTTCACTGTTTCTTACAAAACAAATATCAATTGTGTTTAAAGCAAATTATAAACAGTTGACTATCAGCGCTGAAGGAAACGATTTTGATGTAATGTGTGGAGAAGACAAAAAATGGGCACAAGTGCTCAAAGACATCAATATTTATGGTCTAAATGACGAACATAATAATTATGATAACCACAGACATGTATTGGCTAATATAGATTTGTGTAATCTTAAAGATGCTTTGAACCACGAATTAATGTTTTCGTTTTTAGATTGAGAATGTATCTAAAAAAAATAAATATATTTGTATAATGATTATATTTATATTTTTCTAAAAATCAAATAAAGTTATTAGGTACCGGGCTTAAACTTTCACTGTTGTTTCTGTTTTTAATCTTGAATTAATTTGAAGGGTTAAAATTTAACAGCTACGGTGTGTATTTAAAATTACCATTTACAACCATCTTACATAAAAGCTTGCTGTACAGTCAGTAAAAAAGGGGTCTACCACTTTTGCACCTTATTTATCTGGTCTGTAAAGACAGTATCGTTAAGTATAAATACAACTTGACAGTGGTTTCATTCGATTAAAACATAGTTTTTTTAATTCAAACTGATGTCAATCTAGAAATTAAATGTTGGATTTGACTAGGATTGTTTCGTTTCCTCGTTAGTTATTGTAAACTAAAACTGTATGGACTTTCAACAGAAAAACGGAAATCGATTCTGGAAAAATGGTGTAGTATAAAAGGAATCACTCTCAGGAAGCTAGCTAAACTCGAAAACGTTAAGTGTTGGTGGAGTCTAAAATGCGATTAAACAGTACGGCCAAGAGTATACTTTCGTTGACAAACCGAAATCCGGCCGAAAATCAGGTCCTTCAAACACCAATTTGGATAAAAAGATAGTAAAGGCATACACAACCAACAAGGAGGTGTCTGTTCGGGATTTAGCTAAAAAGTTAGGTACATCTATTGGTATGGTCCAACGTCCAAAGCAGAGATACAATTTAAAGACTTACAAGAAGCAAAGGCAGCCTAAACAAAGCGAAAAACAGCAAAGCTCAGTAAAATAAAGAGTTTTAAAAATTTTATGACTATTCTTTCAAGGAAAATCTGTGTCTTATAATGAACGATGAGACATATGTGAAATTCGATTATAAATCTCTGCCCGGACCGCAGTATTACACAGTTCTAGATCGATCTGTTATTAGTGAATCTGAAAAGTCAATTTTTACAGAAAAAAATGGCAAAAAAATTATGGTATGGCAGGCGATCTGCGAGTGTGGCCTCAAATCGACTCCATTTATCACTACGTCTACAATGACAGCATATTTATATAAAGGAATGTCTTAATAAACGACTTTTGCCTATATGGTTAGAAAACACAGTGTTCAGACTATATGTTGGCCCGATTTGGTATCTTGCCACTATGGGTCCAAGACTTTGTAGTGGTATGAAGAGAAAAATATCAATTTTGTACCTAAAGCTATGAACCCCCGAATTGCCCAAATCTTAGGCCTATCGAACGTTTTTGGGCTATAACTAAAGCTAAACTGCGGAAAAATGCCCGGTCTACAGGTTCCGAAGAGCGATTTCGTCGAGACTAGAACAGGATGACAAAAAAAATTGACCAAGGCGCTGTCCGAACTCTGATTTCTACGTACAGACAGAAAGTCAAAAAATTAGCTAAAAATGAATGATTTCATTGGATTTAAGGACGTTTTTGTATCATTTAACGTCTAAAACGTGGAAGATTTCTTTTTTTTATTAATAAATATAATATATGAAAGTTGTCAGTAATACTTTATTTTACTTGTATTTATACTTAACGATACAGTCTTTAGTGTAGTACTAGACGAGGATATACATACTTATAAAGATAAATATATACGAGCATACTAGTACATAGAACAACCATGACCCAGAAATATTCGAGTTCATCACACAAATATTTGCCCTGGTCGGTATTCGAACCCGGGACCACCGGCTCAGTAGGCAGGTGCACTACAAACTGCATCAACCGCGTCGTGAAATCTGAATAATCATGAAATAGCGTAGAAAAGTGATAAACCAAATTTTTGGCGGACTCTACCTTGTTATGAAGCTAACATAAAACCCAACCTACACTCAAATCTCTGTTATATCGCCTATTATTCTATGGGAATATGGTTTTTGTCAATGAAAAATTCGACTATTTTAATATGACACAGGTGAAAAAATTTCAATATTGAATTTTTCGACTTTCATACGTTCTTGCCGATTTGAAGTACAAGCCTTGTCGAGTAGACAGTGATGTCACGACAAAATAGGTACTTGGGTGAGTAAAAATCTTGGAAATAAAAGCGTTTATTGTATCTAATCGGGAAACGGATCAAATCTGGGGGCACGGGAGTGCCCCGCCAAGTCGAGCAAACGCGCTTGCCGGCACGCCGTAACATCCTTTTCCCGAAGCCATTCAGACCATTTTCATAATTATTATCTTGAATTGTCCTATATTGCTATAATTATGTATGTTATAAAGAAATTGAGGTTTTATTTTTCTGTTATATCCCAATTACGAAACATTAATCGGCTTAAGCCCACTTGTAAACTTGCCAGTATTTCGCTTAAACAAGGTGAACCAGGGCTATTAATATCATGAACGCCATAAATTTTAAAAACCTATTAATTGTTATTATTCTTGCTGTAAGAAGACGGTCCCTTTACGCTTTATGGAACTCAGCGTCCTTGGAGATTTATTTCAGTTTTGAATGGTGAGGACATCAATTTTGGTAATTAATCTTTGAATTTAATTAATTGACTGGTAGCGATTTGACCAGATCATCGGTCAACGTTTTGGGGCCTGTCACGCTGTGTCGTCCATTACTCGCGGTTGCTACTCAAGACATTTACCCCAACGGTTAACGGTTCTATGAGCTATGTGACCCACCCTAATTAAGTCTACCTACTATTTGAGATATGTGCGCGAATTATAACAAAATGCTTGTTAATAATTATTATCGACAATCCATTGTCATTATGAATTAACACCCTTTTAGGCATAAGTCGAAACCTTTTAAGACACAGCAAATGCATTGCTGTCTCTTAAGTACTAAAATATTTGTTTCGAAGCGTGCTAATCCTTAGATATTCTTATTGCTCTTTGCCACTAGAAAGATTTTATAGTTTATTTTATTTCAAGTAAAAGTTCGATTCAATCAGTACATTCATCAGGCGTAAGCATTATCTTGAGCCAGCCATATACTCAAAGCCAAGGATCATTATTAGTAATTATTATTTATTTCGTTGCGATCGTAAGTTTAATAAATTTAGACCTGTATTCCCTTCGGCGTCTACAAAATGGTGCAACCTTCAATTAGTGAATGGGGTCGAAAAGTAAAAACTTCATTATGGTTTTTGAAATATCATGAATTCTGGCCAATCGGTAGGTACTCTACGAGTACATCGATCATTGGTATTTTATGTTCGTTTTTGTGTTCTCTGACAGTTGATGTGCTAATTTAAGTTCCAACTGAACGATTATATACGAGGCACTTGACTGAACGCATTAAAAGACGAAGGTGTCCGTAAACTACGTCTGCGTGGAAGAAAAAGTCATGACCCTTATTTTTCATTCTCCGTAGTGGGGTAAAAATTATTGTATAACTATATGCAAATAGTTGAAATCGTACCAACTGTTTAGGCGCCATGAAGGCAGAAAGACACGTAATGCATACATTACAAACATACAAAAACAAAATAATTTCAGCCTAGTCACTTCTAACTTATCTTTTGGGAAATATCTTTAAGGTACACATATATTTTTTTTAATTTAATCACTTTATAGTGTGAAATAAAGTCGCTTCCTGCTGTCTGTCTGTTGCTATATGTGCTTAGATCTTTAAAACTACGAAACGGATTTTGCGTTTTTTTTTAATAGATATAGTAATTCAAGAGGAAAGTTTACATGTAAGTATAATACATGCATAATTTATCAGCATTGCACCAGTGAGAAGCCAGGGCGGGTCGCTTGTAATAGTAAAGAAGCGCCTAAATACAAGGCGTCACTGAAACGATTTGCGCCAAAAATACGTCATCCCCCCTATGGCGGCAGCTCTTTTACGACCATGCTATGAGCACATTAGTATGCGAAAGTGTTCAGTATACTCCTATGATTAAAATGCGCCCATCGCGAAAGGTCGTGTCAATGACTTCTTTGAAGGGCTGTGAAGGAGGGAGCGTAAATCAATTAAGCACTGTAGAAATGTTAGAATACTACCTAATTCCAATCCTTTTATTAACCGCTTAAAACATATTCTGAGCATGTATGTAATGTTAAACGTGTAAGGGATATTATGTATGCAATAAAAAATAATAATAAATATAATAAATAAATATCGGACAACCTCACACAAATCGATCTAGTCCCAAATTAAATAAGCTCAAGAAGGCTTGTGTTATGGGTACTAGACGACGATATACGTACTTATATAGATAAATATATACTTAAACGCACAAATATTCGAGTTCATCACACAAATATTTGCCCTGGCCGGGATTCGAACCCGGGACCGCCGGCTCAGTAGGCAGGTGTCTACCAACCGAGCCAAATGCAATGAATTGTCAGTAAGCGGCTCTATGCATCATAGTCCCGTGCCGCAATTCAAGCATCGCTTGTCTCTACTCATAAATTGATATAAACTGTGAACGTGTCCTGGACAATATAACCTTGTGGAACTCACTCAAACTTGTGTCATTCCGTCGCTACACCTTTCATAACCCGGAGTCGAAGGGTACATTGATAGGTACAAACGTACATTTTAATAAATATAATTATCTTATCTATAGACTTCCAGGCTCCGCGACAATGGAGATTTAAATTATACTCCCGAATAGTGATTAACCATACTATTTTTACCTTTTTATACAAAAGTATGCTTAGAGCAATAACTTACAAACTTTCCAGAATCTAATAATATGTGTAGAAAATTAATATTTTATTATTAAGTTTTGTGAATTACTTACGTGGAGGTAAATACGAATACAAATTACCTATGAAGCACTGGAACCGTCGAGAATTGAATGCAAAGATATTAAAATCGGACAGATATAATAATATTGCTTATGGCACAAATTATGTACGTCAGAGTGCTTGTTTTACAATACTGATACTCAACACTGGTAGTCAACAGTGGAATCAGGCCTTGGTTTTTAAAATGAACTACTTATTCTAATGGGAGCTCGCACCGTCGTCAAAAGTTGCAAAATAATCTAGAAAATCTGTGCTGCTCAGTCCATGTTTAGTAGGTACATAAAGGTTATAGTTATAGACAGCTAGATTTAAGGTTCACCAAGTCATTTGTTATTAGCACACAAAATGTTTGCAGAACAGACTGTCGGATTATATTATCTCTAATTTGGCGGAAAAGCCTGCTTCATCCTATCTGTACATTTTATATTCAGTTTTACGCAATGTTTACCTTATCTGAATAGGGGAAGGTTGCGTTTGCAAGCAATTTATATAACTTGTCACAAATGTTCGTGGTAGTTTATCTATAAAAACGTAAAGGTTGCAAGGCGTGAATATAATAATATAGAGTTTTTATTGTCGAGTCAGTTTTTAGAATAAGATGACAAAAAAATGGAGTTGAAAAGAAAAAAAAGGTGATATCGAGGGATACACTCCGGTTTGTGTGACTTTCTAGCTAGCTTTCTAGCTTGACCAGGATTTTTGTATACAACTCATTCGCGATATATTTTTTTAGTTTAACATGTGTATGTGTGTATTTGGTGTATTTATATATCTGTGTATCTATGTATCTGTGTATCTTTGTAAATGTGTGTCTGTCTGTGGCATCGTAGCTCCCAAACGGATGGACCAATTTGAGTGCGGTTTTTTTTATTAAAAGACTTTTCCGTTAAGATAGTTCTTAGCTATGTTTGGTGGATATACGACCAGTAGTTTGCAAGATATTCAGCTTTAATTGGAACAAGTTACAAGATCTCAGCACATATTGAAGCCAATCATTCCAAATTTTGGCTATATGTTAAGTTTTATGATTATGATATAATACTTTCATCTATTTAATAAATGAGTGTGAAGGTCGTTTGTAGATCGTATTCTCTTCTACTTATTTATTTAATCATTGCACAAATGAAATACAAATCATACAAAAGGCGGACTTAATGACATAGGGCATTCTCTACCAGTCAATCATTGGGCAAAGCAGATGAGTAAAATATGTCATCAACATTACATTTTAATATAATTTTAAAAGTTGATACGACTAATTTAAAATTAATTTAAATATCATAATTTAATAAGTTTTATTCTCAGTAGTAGAGTTGCTAAGCCGCGAAATTGTGCTCATCGGGTTACAAGCATGAAATTTCTACCACACATAGAGCGTTCCACGGTGATTATTTTCAGATGTGGAGGGAAGTCAGATTCTTCCCCTGTGTGGTGGGAGAGCGGGGTGAAGAGGACCAAGTACTGCTCTTTTTCTTTTATTTATTACTGATCACTTAAGGCTATTAGGGCTTGTGCGACATCGTTTTCGTGTAAAATAGATATCAGCTATTAATTTTTTATGTTATTTAGGAATAGTTTCATATAAAATTTGAGTATATTGCCGAAAAGGTAAAAATCACAACAAGTTTTTTTTATTCAGAACGATAAATTAGTTATCTATCCTGAATATTTACAATTTAAAAAAATATTAATAAAAAGCAAATTTAATCTTACTTTTAAAAATGTATACACATTGGGCACATCTCATACAAAAAATACCTTGAAAAAAATGTAAGCTTAGCCTGCGTTTACTAGTACATTTTGCTAAGTCGCAAAATTGTGTACATCGGGATACAGCCACGAAATTTCTGCCACAGATAGAGTATTCTGCGTTGATTATTTTCAGATGTGGAGGGAAGTCAGATTCATCTCCTGTGCGGCGGGAAAACGGGGTGAATAGGACATTGGAGTCCTCTTTTTATTTTTATATTACTGATCAGATAACACAACTAGGACTTGTGTGGTATCGTTTTCGTGTAAAAAAAGATATCAGTGATTCATTTTTCATGTTATTTATTCATAGTACCATATAAAAATATGGTTGTATTTCCGAAATTGTAAAAAACACAACAAGTTTTTTTTTATTCAGGGAGATAAATTAGTTATATTTCATGAATATTTACAACTTACAAAAATATTTTAAAATAGCGAATTTAATCTTGTTTCTTGAAATATATACATATTGGGCACTCTTCATATAAACAGTAACTTAAATAAATTGTTGATGTTGAGATTAGCCCGTGTGATCGTGATACTTTTGAAAAAAAATATTTTGTTTTAATTACATTAATCTGGGGGCACGGTAGTGCCCCCGCCAAGACGAAAAAAAAGAGGCGGGGCACTATCTACCTTTTCTCGAACCGTTTCGTCTCATTTTCAAACCCTCATAGTTTCGTCCCAGTCCCGTCCAGAGCGCCCAAATTCACAGGTTAAGATGCAGTTAGGGAACATATGAAATGTACTAAATTTCATTGATCTAGCTTTTATACTTTAGGTTTTATTGGTACCTAAAATACGCCGATTTTGCCACTCACTCACTTGACCTAGACCTAGAAAGCTGAAATTTGGTATGTAAGCTAGGTTTAGTACACAAACAATAGAATAATTCTGAAACTTGGAACTTTTACCCCCCAACCCCTTAAACTAGGGGATGGAAGTTTGTATGAGACTTCTGCAAATTTTGATACTAGAGGTCTGAAAATTGATATAGGGACTCCTTTATTATTTATAAATAATAAAATACATATTCTAGGATTTTAAAAAAATCACCCCCCACCCTTTAAATAAGGGGATGAAAGTTTTTATGGGTTTTCCATAATGGGCGATAAAAGTAGTATATATCGGGCTAAACGTAAGTATTTCTTATACACAACTAGCTGTGCCCCGCGGTGTTACCCGCTCATCCCACGGGAACACTACATTTATTCGGGATGAAAAGTATCCTATGTCCTTCCCCGGGACTGAAACTATATATATACTAAATTTCATCTAAATCGGTTCAGCGGTTTAAGCGTGAAGAGGTAACAGACAGACAGACAGACAGACAGACAGACACACTTTCGCATTTATAATATTAGTATGGATTATTACTACTTCCATATCTACACTTCGACTTCGTATTTTAAATATCTGGGGGCACGGTAGTGCCCCCGCCAAGACGAACAAAAAAGAAGGGGGCACTACCTACCTTTTCTCGAACCGTTTCGTCTCATTTTCAAACCCTCATAGTTTCGTCCCAGTCCCGTCCAGAGCGCCCAAATTCACAGGTTAAGATGCAGTTAGGGAACATATGAAATGTACAAAATTTCATTGATCTAGCTTTTATACTTCAGGTTTTATTGGTACCTAAAATACGCCGATTTTGCCACTCACTCACTTATGTATCAAAACCTCTGGGGTACTTCCCGATGACCTAGAAAGCTGAAATTTGGTATGTAAGCTAGGTTTAGTACACAAACAATAGAATAATTCTGAAACTTGGACTTTTACCCCCCAACCCCTTAAACTAGGGGATGGAAGTTTGTATGAGACTTCTGCAAATTTTGATACTAGAGGTCTGAAAATTGATATAGGGACTCCTTTATTATTTATAAATAATAAAATACATATTCTAGGATTTTAAAAAAATCACCCCCCACCCTTTAAATAAGGGGATTAAAGTTTTTATGGGTTTTCCATAATGGGCGATAAAAGTAGTATATATCGGGCTAAACGTAAGTATTTCTTATACACAATTATTACTACTTCCATATCTACACTTCGACTTCGTATTTTAAATATCTGGGGGCACGGTTGTGCCCCCGCCAAGAAGAACAAAAAAGAAGGGGGCACTACCTACCTTTTCTCGAACCGTTTCGTCTCATATTCAAACCCTCATAGTTTCGTCCCAGTTAACACTAGAGCGCCCAAATTCTCAGGTTAAGATTCAATTAGCAAACATATAAAATTTACAAAATTTAATTGATCTAGCTTTTATAATTTAGGTTTTATAGGTACCTAAAATACGCCGATTTCGCCACTCACTCACTGACGTATCAAAACCTCTGGGGTACTTTCCGATGACCTAGAAAGCTGAAATTTGGTATGTAAGCTAGTATTAGTACACAAACAACAAAATAATTCTAAAACTTGGAACTTTTACCCCCCAACCCCTTAAACTAGGGGATGGAAGTTTGTATGAAACTTCCGCAAATTTTGATACTAGAGGTCTGAAAATTAAAACCTATAGGGACTCATTGTTATAAATCAAATACATATTGTAGGACTTTTAAAAAATCACCCCCCACCCTTTAAATAAGGGGATGGAAGTTTGTATGGGTTTCCCATACTAGGGGATAAAAGTGTATTATATATGGGGCTAGAATTAAGTATTTCTTAAATACACAATTGTCTACTTCAGTTGTCGCTCAAGAAACCCTACAGCCCAAAAAAATTAAAAAAACTAAAGCACCTTACAAAAAGAAATGAGATCCCACCAAAAACATTTCATGTAAAATTGACGGCCAAGACTCACATTCTCATAACGCTTTCGCTGTAAAAAAGTTATCAGATCCCAGGAAAAGCCAAGCCCCTAAGCCCCGACTTTACTAACCCCACCACCTTGGTTTAAAAAGTATGGCATCAACTGGCTTCAAGCCCCTAAACCCGGAGTTTACTAACCCTACACCTTTGTTTCAAAAGTATGGCTTGGCCGTTTCATAGACTACCGTAAATAAGTCTAGCTGACTGTCCGGCCCATATCGTAAGGAATTAAGTTTATAAGTATATATTATCAAAGACATAAACTTAGTTTCTTGATACCATATGGGCCAGACGGTCCGTTGGACTTATTTACGGTACTCTATGAAACGGCCAAGCCATACTTTTGAAACAAAGGTGTAGGGTTAGTAAACTCCGGGTTTAGGGGCTTGAAGCCAGTTGATGCCATACTTTTTAAACCAAGGTGGTGGGGTTAGTAAAGTCGGGGCTTAGGGGCTTGGCTTTTCCTGGGATCTGATAACTTTTTTACAGCGAAAGCGTTATGAGAATGTGAGTCTTGGCCGTCAATTTTACATGAAATGTTTTTGGTGGGATTTGTTTTTCTAGGACGTATATAGTAAATATTATATGTAACAGCATGTTAATAATCATTATTTAATGTATTTAATGAAGCGAAATAGGATGCGTTCGGAGATTTACGTTGGTTACGCCGACGTAAAGATATATTTTAAGCTACTGTTTGTATGAGAAGTGCCCAACATGCATATATTTTTAAAAACTAGATTAAATGAGCTTTTTAAAATAATAATAATAATTCGAAAATGTTCACGAAATTGAACTAATTTACCTCACTGAATAAAAAAACTTGTTGTGATTTTTACCTTTTCGGCCATACACCCATATTTTTATATAGAACTATACAAAAGTAACATGAAAAATCATTTCTGATATTTGTTTTACATGAAAACGATACCAAACACGTCCTGGTAGACTTAACTGACCAGCAATAAAGAAAGAAAAGTGGGATACTTGGCCCTATTCACTCAGCTCTCCCGCCTCACAGGGGACGAATCTGACTTCCCTCCACATCTGAAAATAATCACCGTGGAACACTCTATCTGCGGTAGAAATTTCATGCTTGTAACCCGATGCGCACAATTATGTTAGAAAACAGCGGACTAACAACTCTACTACAGTGAATAAATTAGTAAAACTTTAACATTACGGGCTTTTGTGTAGTAACAGTAACTAGTTGATTTGTGAAAGCTGGTCAGAAAACATCCAGGGATTTGGCCCTTGACCGACAACACTTCTGATTTGGGTTAATCGCAGGCCGCCATCATGTAAGTCTTACTTTAACCCAAAGGCCATGACTAGCTTTTGACAAAACGTCTTTATCTTATTGAGAAATCTCGTCATTTACGACCTTTTCAGTTAAAGACGATGGAGTCGTAAAAAGACGATTTTTCTCCCAGCTTGGAAGATTGCGGCGTTGAATGGAAATAAACGCAAAGAAAGTTTAAATTACAGCATAATATGGCTTTTTGTTTGTCTCTGCTGTAAATAGAATGAGACATAGCACTTTATAGCAGACAGTGTGATCATAGTGGGCGTCGCTGTAGGACTTCAGGATTTTGAGATTTATAAAATAGAATGAAAGAAAACTCGTAGCCAAAACAAATGAAAATGAGTTTGAAAGAGTTACATTAGTTAGTGTAGTTGCTAGCCGATTTTTTTTGACGTATTTATAAATATAGGGGCTTGATAATTATAATTATAAGATAATGTAATGATATGTTATAAATTGGACACCTAGTATTTTTTTTTAGTATCTAGGAGGATTAGGGGCCTTAGTATTTCATACAGGTTATTTATTGACTTTGACAAAGACAAAGACAAAGTTTGGTTTTGCGAGTCACATCAGAGCCTTTCATAACCCGAACAAGAATAAATTGGCGGAGTCGCGGACACGGCGAGGAGGAGGACTATGTTTATTGACTGTTAAATGTTTTATAAAAAAGTAGTACGAATACTATGACATTGTAATAATATGCACACCTGCATGCATGCATGCAGGTTGAATATGATGTACAAATTTAGCTTTAAGATCTTATCCTGTGACCATATTCTGGCAAATTATGGTTTTCTGTTTTCAGAATTTTACTAAAGAATGCTTTACGCTAATTAGAAATTACCTCTTTTGAGAAATAAATAAAAACCATATAAAATTTCGTTGAACTCAAAAGGTACTTCAAATATCGTCGAATGTCAAATATTTCGTTTTTCCATATTTGTACCTATGTATTTTAAAATCGCCCTAGAGCAAGTCAAATTTAGATTGAACATCATCAAAAAATCTACGAGAGATCATGTGTCTCATGTGCAGGGATCGTAAAATGCGAGCTAAATCTTTTGAAATGACGTATGACTATCAGTGACGACGGTTACCTAACACTCATTTTTGTTTCCTACCTGTATCGTTTCGCCAAATTTTAATTGGTCCCTAAGTATTTTTTTTCCAAAACTGTTAAAGTTTAGGAAACATTATAAAAACAAACCTAACCTAACGAGTTCATTTATAAAATGCTGACTATGGTTACGCAAAATTTTGTCCCTCGGACAACCTAAGCATTTTTCTATGAAACATAATGAAACAGTATGAAGATGTCACTTGGACGACAGAGTAAACAACACAAAGAAGTTGATCCACCCATATAATCGCCTTTTTCCCAACGGGGTAGGCAGAGACCACATCTTTCCACCTGCTACGGTCCTGACATACATCTTTCGCTTCATCAACATTGCATGCTCAGCAACATGCTCGTTGGTTTAGAGTACTCTTGACTTGCCCTTTTTTCGGAAGGTCTCCAATCTGATCAAGAAACGTTCGTCTAGGCCTTCCTTTTCCAACATTTCCATTCACATTCGCCCTGTAGATTTGTTTCGTGAATGACTTTCATGCATCTTCTCTACATGCCAAAACCAACTAAGCATCCCTTTCTCAATTATAGTGACTACATCGTCGTTTACACCACTGCGTTCCCTTATTACACTATTTCTTATCCTGTCGCACAGCTTTACACCAATCATGCTTCTCAATGATCTCATTTCTACTGCATTTATTCCACTTTCGTGCTTCTTTTGCCACACCCAGCTCTCACTTCCATACATGAGTGCTGGAACCAATACACCTCTATGCACAGCCAGACGCGCCCTCTTAAAGATTTTGATTTTGACTGCCCATAAAGGCGTGCAATGCACCATTTATTGACGACGCGTTTGGCTCGGTTTGTAGACACCTGCCTACTGAGCCGGCGGTCCCGGGTTCAAATCCCGGCCATGTGATGAACTCGAATATTTGTGCTTGGGTCATGGTTGTTCTATGTATTTAAGTATGTATTTATCTATATAAGTACGTATATCGTCGTCTAGTATCCATAACACAAGCCTTCTTGAGCTTAATTTGGGACTAGATCGATTTGTGTGAGGTTGTCCGATATTTATTATTATTTGTTATTATATTATTATTTATTGTGTTACCAACGGGAACACCCAAATATACCGAAATATTTTATGAAGAATTTATTAATTCCGATTTTTAAAACTCCGAATTTCATAATTCCTAGAAAATAAAATTCCGATTACTAAAAAACACGAAATCTATTTAACCGAATTTCTAACTCCGAATGATGAAAAGCCCGAAGTGTCACTGGCCTGAAAAACAAAATTCCAATATAAATTTTCCGAATTTCATTACTTATTCGGAAATTTGATATTTGGGATAATGACATTCGTGTTTTCAATAATCGGAAATTTATTTCTTAGGAATTATGTAATTCGGAGTTTTAAAAATCGGAATTAGTAAATTCGGAATAAAATATATTCGGAGAAACTGTAGGTTAGGTTAGGTTTGTATTGTGACCACGTTTTGATTTGCTGAACCCCGAAAACTGTAGGTTAGGTTACCTATTTCACCTTGAGGCAGGCCTCCGTTAGCCCGAAAAACTTTCACATATTTAGGTTTATCGTATTTTATAGTTATTAATAACAGCAATTCGTAATTTTGATGTTTCGGACTTTTGATTAGTCGGGTTTATTATTGGTCGGTGTAATGATATTCGGAGTTTTGTAAATCGGTTTTTTATAATCGGAATTCGTATTTTTGATATTTCGGATTATTATTCATTCGGACTTCTTATTGTTCGGTGTATTGAAATTCGGAATTATGAAAACTGTGATTGTAAACGTTAGACATTTTGAAATTTCGGATTTATAAAAATCGGAATAATGAAAAATCTAAAAACTTATATTCGGAGTTTTAAAACATTCGGAATTATAATAATCGGTATTATGAAATTCGTGATTCCGATAATCGGAATTTAGTTTTTCGTATTTATGTAGTGTACCCGTTACCAACAGAAACTCTTCTTTCAATATCAATTTCACACTTTCTATCCCTCGTAAACATTGACCCAAGGTATACAAACTCATTCACTTGCTCTAATCTCTCGTCCACAAACCATACACTCACATTTGTCGCACTATCTTCTTTCTCAATTATCATGATTTTCGTATTTTTTGCATTAACTTTCATTCCATTTCTTTCCAAAGTTTCTGCTCACGATGCAAGCAATACTTGATCATCAGCGTAAATACGACATTTGACACGTAATTCTCAATCCATCTTATATCCACAGTCACTCTCGATTAAATTCGTTAGACAGTTCATGAATAAGTTGAACAGCCACGGAGACGCTACACATCCCTGTTTAACACCTAGTTAGGGTTCCGTAGTCAACTTAGGAACCCTTATAGTTTCGCCATGTCCGTCTGTTCGCCTGTCTGTCCACGGCTTATCTCCGTGATCATTAGTACTAGAAAGCTGAAATTTGGTATGAGTATGTGTAAGTATCACGCAGACAAAACGATGAAAAAAAAACTAAAAAAAATAAAATTTTAGGATACCTCTCGTACACCTAAAGTGGGGGTGAAATTGTTTTTTCGTTCCAACATTAGTGTGTGGAGTGTCGTTGAATAGGTCTTTTAAAAACAATAGGGGTCTAAACATTATTTATTGATAAAGTCAGCAATTTTGTAAATATTCCCTCCGGAAATCCAAAAAATAGTGTCCCCCCCTCTAACTTTTCAACCACGGGTCAGAAAATTATGGAAAATTCATGAAAATGAGGCCTTATAACTAAGTACATTCAATGAAAACTATATTGAATAAAATCGGTCTAGCCGTTTTTGAGTTATCGCAAAATTTCAAAATTTTCTCCAATATGACGTAAGTGCCGCGTGGTGTCCTCATACTTCAAACGTTACACATATTAGTTAAGTGCCATACTGCATTAAAACATTCCGCTCAATCTGGCGCGTATAATCGATAACTTCCGGAAGGTAATATCCCACCAAAAACATTTCATGTAAAATTGACGGCCAAGACTCACATTCTCATAACGCTTTCGCTGTAAAAAAGTTATCAGATCCCAGGAAAAGCCAAGCCCCTAAGCCCCGACTTTACTAACCCCACCACCTTGGTTTAAAAAGTATGGCATCAACTGGCTTCAAGCCCCTAAACCCGGAGTTTACTAACCCTACACCTTTGTTTCAAAAGTATGGCTTGGCCGTTTCATAGAGTACCGTAAATAAGTCCAACGGACCGTCTGGCCCATATGGTATCAAGAAACTAAGTTTATGTCTTTGATAATATATACTTATAAACTTAATTCCTTACGATATGGGCCGGACAGTCAGCTAGACTTATTTACGGTAGTATATGAAACGGCCAAGCCATACTTTTGAAACAAAGGTGTAGGGTTAGTAAACTCCGGGTTTAGGGGCTTGAAGCCAGTTGATGCCATACTTTTTAAACCAAGGTGGTGGGGTTAGTAAAGTCGGGGCTTAGGGGCTTGGCTTTTCCTGGGATCTGATAACTTTTTTACAGCGAAAGCGTTATGAGAATGTGAGTCTTGGCCGTCAATTTTACATGAAATGTTTTTGGTGGGATCTCATTTCTTTTTGTAAGGTGCTTTAGTTTTTTTAATTTTTTTGGGCTGTAGGGTTTCTTGAGCGCGACTGAAGTAGACAATTGTGTATTTAAGAAATACTTAATTCTAGCCCCATATATAATACACTTTTATCCCCTATTATGGGAAACCCATACAAACTTCCATCCCCTTATTTAAAGGGTGGGGGGTGATTTTTTAAAAGTCCTACAATATGTATTTGATTTATAACAATGAGTCCTCTAGTATCAAAATTTGCGGAAGTTTCATACAAACTTCCATCCCCTAGTTTAAGGGGTTGGGGGGTAAAAGTTCCAAGTTTTAGAATTATTTTGTTGTTTCTGTACTAATACTAGCTAACATACCAAATTTCAGCTTTCTAGGTCATCGGGAAGTACCCCAGAGGTTTTGATACGTCAGTGAGTGAGTGGCAAAATCGGCGTATTTTAGGTACCTATAAAACCTAAATTATAAAAGCTAGATCAATTAAATTTTGTACATTTTATATGTTTGCTAACTGAATCTTAACCTGAGAATTTGGGCGCTCTAGTGTTAACTGGGACGAAACTATGAGGGTTTGAATATGAGACGAAACGGTTCGAGAAAAGGTAGGTAGTGCCCCCTTCTTTTTTGTTCTTCTTGGCGGGGGCACTACCGTGCCCCCAGATATTTAAAATACGAAGTCGAAGTGTAGATATGGAAGTAGTAATAATTGTGTATAAGAAATACTTACGTTTAGCCCGATATATACTACTTTTATCGCCCATTATGGAAAACCCATAAAAACTTTAATCCCCTTATTTAAAGGGTGGGGGGTGATTTTTTTAAAATCCTAGAATATGTATTTTATTATTTATAAATAATAAAGGAGTCCCTATATCAATTTTCAGACCTCTAGTATCAAAATTTGCAGAAGTCTCATACAAACTTCCATCCCCTAGTTTAAGGGGTTGGGGGGTAAAAGTTCCAAGTTTCAGAATTATTCTATTTTTTGTGTACTAAACCTAGCTTACATACGAAATTTCAGCTTTCTAGGTCATCGGGAAGTACCCCAGAGGTTTTGATACATAAGTGAGTGAGTGGCAAAATCGGCGTATTTTAGGTACCAATAAAACCTAAAGTATAAAAGCTAGATCAATGAAATGTAGTACATTTCATGTGTTCCCTAACTGCATCTTAAACTGTGAATTTGGGCGCTCTGGACGGGACTGGGACGAAACTATGAGGGTTTGAAAATGAGACGAAACGGTTCGAGAAAAGGTAGGTAGTGCCCCGCCTCTTTATTTTCGTCTTGGCGGGGGCACTACCGTGCCCCCAGATTTAACATAAGTAATTACAATTACTTCGGCGTTTACGACCTTTTTATAGAGCTTGAAATCTTTCTCGTAATTTAAACGCTACTTGTCTACTCGTATTGTGAAGGATGGGCAACTACGGAACCCTACACTGAGCGTGGCCAGACATGCTCTTAGCCGGTTTTTGGATATGAAACCAATCAGTGTATGCCCCGTTGACTCTTACGCTAGAGCACTGGAATTCACGTAAAGGGATTTCAATGCTTGAATCAGTTTACTACTAACCCCATGCACAGACAACGCTGACCACAACTCATTCCTCACCACTCTGTCATAGGCCTTCTCCAAATCTAAAAAGGCACAATAGACTTTTTGGCCTTTAGCCCAGCATTTTTCAGCTATGCACCGTAACGAAAAGACCTGATCCATACAACCCATTCCCTTTCTAAATCCCCCTTGCACACCCCAAAAGAATTTTAGCGAAAATGAAACAGAGACGCATCACTCGCTCGGACAATAAATAATTATTCACGGGTGTCATATCGTCACATTATAATTTAAAAAAAATGGTTTATCCTAATTTGTAATGGTTTTTTTTTAAACTTAACTTGTAATTTTTAATGCAATAAAACAAATATTAACTTTGTTTTTTAACCATATTTATTTAAACACTTAAACGTAGATTAAATTGCGTACACTTCAAACATTTATTAACTTAGCTTCCTTACATTAATAATGTTTTATATAACTTTATGACTTAATGTCAGTTCGTAAAGGAGTTAAAGTATGAAGTTTGTAATGAGTGTCGGAATTTGAGAGTGGAGGACGTACAAAAGGGAGAAGTGTTATTCTGTTCTTTATGTTTGGCATTGACTTAAAAGTATCTTGATTAAGAAGTTGATTGAATAATAAGAGCATTAACACCCACTTACACACAATTCAATTAATCGTTGCCGATCCAAATGAATGAATTATACCAGTAAAATGGCCCAAACTTCAGATAGGTGTAGGTATTTACTCGACGTGCTCTATCAAACTAGACCACTAATTATAAAATGTCATTTGCATTGCATTTAATGCGCAATACGTTTGGTCACACCGAAAATTTGTTTATGGATTTGTTCAAGGACACAATGCTTCTATTCTGGGCCCGTAGGACCTCCTGGATGTCTTACAGGCCAGGAATATAAGCATTTTGTCCTTACGCTTGTAACCGATGCTATGCGCTAATTCTGGCGTCAGTTCAGTCCATAATTCCGGTCAGAATGATCACATGATTAGAAAATAATTAATTACCGTCGGACAGTCGGAACTGATTGATGAATATTAAATATTTTGATGACGGAAAACTCAGTGACAGACTGAACTGGCAGTTGAATTAGCGTATAACTGATGGCTAAAGGAAAAAAAAAACTTTTTGCAACTAAAGTTAACGCCCAGGTACTCACAGTAATTATAGTATGAGTAGTACAGTCAAGAACAAAATCAGAAAATTACCTTGGTATACTGATATAACTTTGACTAGAAAAGACTAGATAATATCGATGAAATATGTACGTATATTTTCGAACACATAATACTTGCTATAATAACTAAAAGCGTTGCATTCATGAGAGCAAGGCAAAATTATAATTTCATAAAATACTCTGTACATTATCTTAGAACATACTTTAGTTCTTATAACTATTATGAACCGCAGTCATCTTATTGAAACAAAAATAAATTGTTGAACAATAATTTCATTATATAGATTTGAAAGATCACTTTTACAAAATCCAAAACATTTGTAAACAACCAATAGATGTAATGTTCATAATATAATTATCATTAGCATTACATAATGTATATAGGTACATAATTATTATTCGATATATCACAAACAATTTATTTTGTTTGTTGCGTAATTGCTGAAAGGTTACTAGGGTCTCTTCTTTTCAATTATCTTTTTTTCTTTGTAACCTAATATTCTGTTCGTTTACCAAATAACCTTAAGTTTAAATACAATTTTGATAATGTACTTATTATAAGAAGGTTGACAATTTTTACAAATAACAATTTCCTCTGGTGAACATAAACTTATTGTCCATACGTGAATTATTATGTAACATATAACTATATACACAAATTAAATAATAGAAAAATCAATATTTTCATTCCTAAGAGTACAGCCTGTGAGCTCTCAGATTGCGATTCGGGTTTGTGTTTAAACTGAGAGGTTCTTATCTGGATCGCTTAAGAGCGAGCGAGACAGGTATAACAAGCAAATTTCGCACTTTAACGAACGTTGCCAATTGTATTTGACGCTAAAGTACAAAAAAGTTGGCGATTTGCTCTTTTTACGCTCTAGCACAGGGGCGACAGCGGCCTATCGGTGTAATTCGGGCGTCGGTGATCTTGTAATGCCGAATCCTTCGAAAAGGCGTTCACGTATTGCCTTTCCCTAACTCGCGCGTCCCGCGCTCGCCCTTCGACACGCACACATAGCCGCCAGTTTTGTTACTGCACACAAGTGTCGCTGTCGTTTCTTTTTACGTTAGTATATTATATTCTTTGGCACTAGTGACATAATGATTCGGCTCAGCCAATGAGTCAACGTTAACAGTGTATGTAAACAACATTTCGTCTGTTGACAACCACTAAGAATTCATTCATAAATAGGCCATGCAATTCTGCAGCGCATTGTAAGTAAATAGGTAAATGAAAAAAAAAACAACGTGGCCCCGAAGGGTCTTTCCAAAGCTAAAGAGATAAGGTAGTTTACGTTGCTTGAGTTTGAGTAAATTATACTTTAACAAAATTCAACATAAATATTATTTGTCACTTACTTTTACTGTACTTTGCAGTAACTCTGTGCAACGATGTAAATATATACCTATTATTATTATAGTCATAATTAAAAGCGTAATAATATCCTTAGGCACATCTACACATAAACACAGATTTAACACGCTCGTATAAAAATATTTCACTAGCATACAAACGCAAAATCAATTAATATCCACGTTATCACAAACTTGAACTTGATTCTACAATTAGTAATTCCTCCCTGTTCATTGAAATAAAAAAAATATATGTGAGAAACCTTTGGGTTGGATACCTATCGTAAGTTCAATTTTTGGTTTCACATCATTTCAGCCAAATTTTCGTTTGACCGAAAGCCATTTTTGTCACAAAACTGTTCATATTTCAGGATAGTTATAAAACAAACCCAACCTAATGTAACCTAACCTAATGGGTTCTTTAAAACGATGGAATATATTATGGGTTTCAGGAAAAAAAATACTTTTGTACTTTCAAACCCATTTTCTTACTACTATACTATGCAAATTTAATAAAGATATATTTGGCTGTTTTGTCCGCTACTTACCTACTATTAGACACTGACTGTACAGGTTTAGTATTGTATATCAGCGGTATTGGCGTCCTATCTTGTTGAAATACAGAATTTGTTATAGTTTCCGGGGAAGACTGGACCAGAGCCCACCGGGAGCACAGTATGAATACCCCCGACCTAATAATAGTTATGAATCTCCTGGGACCTTAGACACCGAATTGTGCGCCGGTGAGTCTAAGTGAAATCCGACTAACAGTAATGGCACAAGGTTGGCACAGTGAGGACGGCCTGTGCGCGGTAAACAAGGTGACGAGCTTGATGTCTTTTGGCGCGTTTGGTTACGAGTGTCCTGAATCGTGCCTCATCCAAGATCTTACGTCCATTACATCCAATACTTAATACAAGACTATTATAATATATACATGCAACAGAATTTATTTTCGTGTTAGATTTTGGCTGTGGCTTCGAACTTTTGGCAAGAACACCTCGTTAAATCATATCGAGTATGACGTTGGTACACTGCTTTCTTAACTAATGCGCCAATGTTCAGAGGTAAAGACCGAAAAATAATTTATTTTTCATTTCCTGGCGTAATGTGACCTTTTTCTTTATGTAAGTTAGGTTCTTTTAGTTTATTATAGATGTCTTAAGCTAAAAAGACTGTTTTAGCTACAATTTTGCCATTGTTTTGTGGGGATAATGGAATTAACATCTATATTAAGTAGTTACTGATTTGTCTCATTGTCTGCCTTACATCTCTAATATGTCACATTCAAATGCTGCGACCATCGGTAACCGCGTCTATACTATCATCAACGGCGTCAAAAGTGTAGTGAAATCGAAAAGTGAGTGCTCCCTGTGAGCGTATTCAGTGCGAAGCCCTAACGGCCCGGACCTGGCATCGTGCGATCAAAGGCAGCATCGAGTCGCGGCCATAAGTGTAAGCAAGTCACAACGCTTGGATCTTCCGCTCCCACCAATGGCTGCCGCTCGCTAAGCTCGGCTGGGCAGAATGAGCAAGGATACAATAAAAAAAAACAAATATCAATCTTTCTTTTCTGTGTAGATGAGCGCTAAGGGTCTTCGGTTCAACATGTCGATCGAAGATCTAGTTGGGCATCGGTGAGACGGATCTTCTGGCTTGGAGTGCTTTGTTGTTACAGTACTCGCGGATATCGGCTATTGGCATCATGAGGAACACTGGGACGTCGTCATCGCGTTTCTGAAACGATATACAGATTTTTTTATTATTAATATAGACTTAACTGGTTACCATTGAAAACACGAGCGTTTTTGAGACGATTTTTAGATTCATTTTTTGTAAAATAGTGATTTTTGAGACAAGTTTTTGCTTTTATTTTGACTTTATTTTAAATAAACAACCAAAGTTGATTATCCAACGGTCCAAAGTTAACAGCCCATTTGAATGTAATTCATGTTTAATTTACAAAGGTTTATTAAGAGAGGGAAAGTTAATGCAGATGTGTGACTAATCTAACATATTTGGCCCTGGAACACTCAAAATATTTTATGTCCATTAAACATAGGTAATCTAAAGTTGTAAATATTTGTCCAAAAAACAACAAACACACCAGTAGGTACTCATTATCTATTCTGTGATAAGAGGGTACAAAAGTTTATTGGTTTACTTGTTTTTTTAAGAAATAAACTTGTTTTCTAAGGCTGACAAGGAAACTTTATATAAAAGGAGACACAATGTGTGATATGTAAACAATTATATTTCCTGTAATTAACACAAATTATAACGGGTCTAACGCGATATTTCTTATTTACCTTCATAATATAAATAAGAAATATCGCGTTAGACCCGTTATAATTTGAGTCAAGAGGCCTTATTCCTTTTAAATTTTTTTTTTTCATATTATGACGAATATATGGATCATTTCAACCAACTTTTTGAAGTGAATAATACTTTTTCCCGAGTTCTAGGTAGTAACGTAGCTATTTCATGCTTTCATTGCGTGCAGTTTAAAATAAGTTGAAAAAACGAATTTTCCACGTGAATTTTGTCAATTTCGAGTAGTTTTTCGAATACAAATTATCAATGAAAAATTCAAACTGTAGGTTTCAAATATATACCAATAAATCCCAATAGCCCTGTTCTAGGTAGTAACATCAATAATATGTTAAGAAACATGTTTGATCATAGAGAAAAATGTCTAAACAATCAGCATTTTAAAAGGAATAAGGCCTCCGCGAGAGTATAAAGTGTCATACATTTCCTGTCACGGCATTTACTATATTTCCGTTATTTAAGCGACCGAGACTTAATTTAACCGACTTAAAAAAAACCGGCCATAGCATGTCGGGCCACGCTCAGTGTAGGGTTCCGTAGTTGCCCATCCTTCACAATAGACGGGCATAAAACAGCGGTTTTAAGCCCGAGGTTTAAGTTACGAGAAAAATTTCAAGGTCGTAAACGCCAAAGTAACTGTAATTACTTATTACCTTCTGGAAGTTATCGATTATGCGCGCCAGATTGAGCGAAATGTTTTAATACAGTATGGCACTTAACTAATATATGTGTAAAGTTCGAAGTTTAAGTACACCGCGCGGCACTAACGTCATTTTAAAGAGAATTATGTTTTTTTGCGATAACTCAAAAACGGCTAGACCGATTTTATTCAATATAGTTTTCATGAAAAGTGATTAGAACGCCTAACTTTTATGAATTTTTCCATAATTTTTTGACCCGTGGTTGAAAAGTAAAAAGGGGGGGGGACCCTATTTTTTGGATTTTTGGAGCGAATATTACAAATGCCGACTATCAAAAAATGATGTTTCAGGACCCCTATTATTTTTAAAAGACCTATTCAACGACACCCCACACATTAAAGTAAGAAAAGAAGAAAGAATTTCAGCGTTTTATCGGCGTGATACATACACATACTCATACCAAATTTCAGCTTTCTAGTACTAATTATCACGGAGCTAAGCCGCGGACGGACAGACAGGCAGACTGACAGACGGACATGGCGAAACTACAAGGGTTCCTAGTTGACTACGGAACCCTAAAAAGGAGGTTTTCAGTTTGACCTGTAAGTATAGTCCTACAATATACTAGTGGCTCTGTGGGCTGTAGATCTTGCGAATTTCATCATCATCATCATCATCATCATCAGCCAAAAGACGTCCACTGCTGGACATAGGCCTCCCCCAGAGAACGCCACCATGACGAGTTTCATAATTAAAACTTATTACACCGGGTCTATCGCGATGTATTTTACAGTACGATAAGAATCAGTTAACGGTTCGACTTTTCTCGGCTATTATCGGTTAAATTCGGAGACGAAAATTATACTAAATTAAATACATTTCTGCGATTTATAGATAGCAGTCAAATTAAAGTAGGTATCGTAAACGCAATGTATACCTGCCATGATGAACTACCCAGTAGACCTAAGAAGTTTGTTAAGTACCTATACAGAAGGATATGGACATGCATTTGAATTGATGCATAGGAATGTACCTATAATAAAGCTTGGATGTTTTTAAATAGTTATAGCCTAACTAGTTGCGGTTTAGCCCTGGAATAGTGGCGCTAAAAACAGCGTCCATATGATAATGATGCGCATGCATACGTCATATACAAACATTATAAAATGTCAGTACCGATTTGCAAGCAATTTCATAACATTGTGTTCCAGAATGCTGCTCAATTTTGTATATTTTTTAAACAACCTCAACCTCACACAAATCGATCTACTCGATCTAGTCCCAAATTAAGCTGAAGAAGGCTTGTGTTATGGGTACTAGACGACGATATACGTACTTATATAGATAAATTTATGTTTTATGATGCGAAAATTACTTGAAATTCGCAGAAAACCTACTTATTTTTTTACATCAGTGACATTCGATGACTTCCACCGTCAGTAACGATAAGGTCGTCGTTGCCATAAAAAAAAATTGTGATACTAAAAATCCGCAATATGGCGTAGGCTTTTTAAGCAGGTTGTCGGGCTCTACCTACTTTAGACGCGTGGGATAGGACAAGGCATTTACATACTATCTTTATAATAAACATTGTTTGAAATTACGAAACAGCCCCTCAACAGAAGCTTACATAGAAACTTTTTAGATCATTAGCTTTTCAGAGGCTATTTTCATAATTTTCTTCAAGATATTGAAAAATAGTTACCTACTGTGTGAGAGCGGTGAAAGTTATGATGACTTGCTAACTGCTTAATTTAAACATTTTTAAATACATCAAATTAATTAGAGAATATACGTGAAATTATTCAAATGAAATTAAAACACCTTAATAATTTTACTTTGAAATTCGCAGTATACCAAAAAATCTAATAGACATGCTTCAGTGATTTGCACACAATTAAGTCATTATCAAAACGCTGAGGGAGTGTTCGTGTTTTTATCGCTAGAATGAACTTGAATACTAATAAATTTCTGCCAAAAATGAGATTTTTGTAACAATATTTTATAGCCGACTATATTTTTCCCAAATTATCTACTGACTGGATACCACAATATGGCCGCCGAAGCGGAGGTAGACCGAGAAGGGAGAGCCATTTGTTTCCTAGAAACTTATAGCGTCGAATTCATTTTGCGAATCACCATTTGGCAGAATTTTTATGCCTCTGTACATTCATCAATCAATGGCCTTTCAGTCTTTTACAGACTATACAAACAGTGTCATGAAGAACAACGCTTTTCATGGCTATGCAAGCCAATACGAGAACGACACACGCGACCACAGGCTTGGCAGATGTAAGACTGGCCTGCGCGCGGTGAGCAAGGGTCGAGCTGATGTCTTTTGGCACGCTTGGTTGCGAGAGTCCTAAACCATGCGTCATCCAAGATCTTTCGCCCATCCAACACCAGTTTCCGCCATTTGTCCCTATCCGCTGCGGCCTCCTCCCAGTTGTGGACATGGATTTTAAATGCGTGCATGTCTCGCTTGGCGCAGTCTTTGTAACGCAGTATCGGGCGATGCTTCTTTTGGCGTCCGCTACAGCGCCAAGCATAACACGCCGCGGCAAACGGGATGGATGCATGCGATACACATGCCCCAACCAACGCAATCTTCTCTGTTTCAGCAGTGCAAATAGGCTGGGAAGCTGTGCGATTTCAAGCACCCTTTCGTTTGTGACTCTCGTCTTTCCAGTGTATACCCAAAATGCTACGGATGCAACGCATATGGAAGGAGTTAAGGCGACGTTCATGTCTGACGTAAGACGTCCAGGTTTCAGCACCATACAAGAGTATGCTCAGAATGCACGTTTGATACACGATCATTTTGGTCTTCCTAGTTAGATGTTTGTTTTGCCACACTTCTGTATTTAGCTTCCCGAAAATCGTCGCTGCTCTCCCGATTCGGACATCAACCTCCGCATCAAGTGAGAGATTGCTCGACACTGATGAACCAAGGTAGCAGAACTTGTCGACTAACTCCAGCGGTGCGCCATCCACCAGGACTGCCGGTGTTTCCGCACACCCTTGCGCCATCACAACAGTTTTTCTGGCATTAATGGACATAGAAAACAGAGCACAGGCACGAGCAAACTTATCCATAATAGCCTGGAGTTCCTCCTCAGTTGTCGCAATAAAAGCAGCGTCGTCAGCAAACAGCAAACTGTCAACGAACAAATCGTCTCGTTTTTGCTTTGACTTCAAGAGGGAGATATTAAAAAGTTTACCGTCAGTTCTTGTGTGAAGATGAATACCCTGCTGGTCATTGCCGAAAGCCGTTTTCAAAAGCAACGAGAAGAATATACCAAACAGAGTAGGCGCCAACACGCAGCCCTGACGGACACCTCTGCGCATAGGAAACGGATCGGATTCACCATCAAACACTACTACACCTTTCATATCGTCGTGAAAGGATTTTACGAGACACAAAAGTTTTGGAGGGCACCCAATGTACTCAAGCACAGTATATAGCCCTTCCCTGCTAACAGTGTCGAAGGCCTTATTAAGATCCACGAACGCTATGAACAGGGTGGTGTTTTGCTCTCTACATTTTTCCTGTACTTGTCGAAGTGTAAAGATCATATCTGTTGTGGAACGCTGGGCACGGAATCCACACTGACTTTCGGGATAAACGCGATCAGCAAGTTGTTGTAGTTTTGATAGAACTACTCGGCCGAACAACTTACCCACTATACTTAAAAGGGAAATGCCGCGGTAATTGTTACAATCTCCACGATCACCTTTTCCCTTGTTATATTGGCGTCACGCATATCCTTTGGAACTTTGCCTTCTTCCCAACATTTCCGCAACAGATTGTAAAGTATTGGGCCCACGTACTCGAGCTTAATGATGTCTGCCAAGGTGCCATCACTTCCAGGACTTTTTCCGCGTTCAAGCTGCTTTACAGCTTCGTGATATGCCTCTAAAGTGGGTGGTTCATCTAGCTCGTTCCAAGTTGCCAGTTTGACCACATGTACTAAGACTTCTGGGTCAATAGCAACCGGATGCGAGTAGAGTCCGGTGTAATGTTCCACCCATCGTTCAAGTTGACGGCAACTGTCGGTAATTATAGTACCGTCTGCTTCTTTTAGAGGGGCCGTCTTCTTTGGTACAGGTCCTAAAACCTGTTTGATACCTGAGTAGAGACCGCTAAAGTTTCCGATATCGGCACACTTCTGAATATTTGCGCACACTTCGCTCCAATACATATTGGCATAGTGTCGTGCATCTCGCTGAAGTGCCGCAGAGGCCTTCTTAAGTGCCGTACGCGTTTCCGCATCGGGCTTCATGCGGTGCCTGAGAGCTGCTTCACGCTTATGGTCCAGCAAAAGTTTAAGATGTTCTGAGTATTCAGCAAACCAATCGTGTGTCTTAGCCTTCTGGTACCCAAAAACTGAACTAGCCGTATCTGTAAGTAGTGATTTGACGTTACTCCACATGTCGTCAACTTGTGCATTCACATCCCAGGTAGATGACGCGCTTTTGACTAAGACTTCAAACTCAGAGACCCTATCGCCATTCCTGATATTAAGGGTGCAAATTTTCTTTTTGCCAGCTGGTCTGGAGGAATGGATATTCTTCTGAGCGAAGGCAATACGCGCCACTACCATGGAGTGATCGGTGTCACATTCTGCACTATGAAAAGTTCTGGTGTGGAGCGTCTCACGGAGATCGTTTCTTCTGGACAGAATCATATCTAGCTGATGCCAGTGGCCTGAGCGGGGATGTTTCCAAGAGACCCTGCGAGAAACTTTGCCCTTAAAGTAAGTATTGGTGACACACAGTTGGTTCTTACTGCAAAATTCTAGTAAACGCTGTCCATTCTCGTTCAGTTTACCAATACCATGGTCACCAATGCAATCGGGCCACGCAACCTTATCTTGGCCCACCCTGGCATTAAAATCACCCAGTACAAATACACGATCGGAGGATTTCACTCTACTGACAGTTACATCAAGCTGTTGGTAAAATTGATTTTTGACCTCGTCCGAAGATTGTAGTGTTGGAGCGTACGCGGAAATCACAGATATGTATCCGTAATTTGTGTTAATCCGCAATACCATGATCCGTTCAGAAACTCCATGGGGCTTTTCGATAGATTTTAGTAGATCGTTACGAACGGCAAACCCAACACCATGCTCACGGATGGCATCGGAATCTTTACCTCTCCAGAAGAAGGTGTAATGTTCTTCGCGCAAAGAGCCTTCATCAGGTAGCCGGGTTTCTTGTAAGGCACTTACTGCAATATCCAGCCTTTTAAGTTCTGAACTTATTACAGATGTTTTACGCAGGTCACATGCGTTAGTGCTACAGCCTCCAATTGTCTCCGGGAGGCCTGTCCTCATCGTCCGGACATTCCACGTCGCAATGCGCATGGACAATCGTGTTTTATTGTTCTTACTATATCTTTGCAGTTTATCGACAGGTGAGGCAATTAACGATGCCGATCATCTAGCTGAAGGCTAGTGCTCCCCACACCCAAAAGGAACAGAACAACACCGAGGCGTATCGATACCCTATTGACCGAGGGCTGCTCGGTTTAAGCGGACGGTAACCGATCAATGGATCTACGATGGATCCTTCCACTGTCGAGAGTGGCCCCTAGCGCCCTTGCTTACGCCTATACGCGTGGACTTATAACTGGTAACTGCCACTCTCCGTGTTGTTATCCACTCAGTTGAAGCAAAGTGGGTGGAGTGTCCTCTCCACAGACACTGCATCGCCTGGGACGCAATTTAAAGAGGTACAGGGTTGCCCAGGACCTGCACCTCTCTCTCGGCCTTTCCGGCTGGGTCCGCGGGAACGACAAGTCGATACACGCGGAGCCGAATTGGCTGCAGGAACTAACCGCACCCAACTGTGCCTGACGAGGGTGCGGTTAGTTCCTGTATATTCATACATTCCTCATAATTATTGCGAATATCACCCTATTGTTGAGGTTAGGTTGGGTTTGTTTTATAAAAATCTCAAATAGTTTACGGTTGCAAAAAAAAATGCTTTCTATGAAATAATCTTTCGGCGAAATGAAGCATTCAACGATAAATAATTCTAGGAGCCAATACAGACTCCCGAGAAAGATATGGCGGAATGACGTAAATGCATTCCAGGACGCATGGTAGGAGCATGCACTTTAACGAGACGACTGGGATAATTGTAATACAATCTTTTTTTCTAAATAGTACTTTGAGTACCAAGGAACCTTAAAAAGAGTATAAATTATTTTCATTAGAAAAAAGTATCATTCGTCTTGGTAGTTAGACGTATTCAATTGTCGTATTCAAACATCAACAATAATAAATACTTAAGTAGATAAAGTAGATATACTTAGGGCGATGCCATTTCAAGACAGTTTTGCCTTTTAAATTATAGGTATGTCTAATCCTTTATGATTATTTACTATAAGGCAGCAGGAAAATTCGACGTGTCGCTATACATATTATAATCTAATTAAGGAATGTGTTTTTTTCGAAGTACCCGTCGTTATGTTTATAATCATTGAAATTAATACACTTCGATAAAGAGGAAATATTTTTTTTTACTGAATTGAGTAATATTTCCAATAATGCGACTCGTATAGAAGAAACCGGTTTATCTTTGATATATAGTTCCGGAATGTAGTCGAAATATTACTCAATAGGAATAACGGCAGTGCCAGTGGCAATGTAAGATGAATAATGAATAATTAATGAGCCTCATTTCAAAGAACTGGCTTGAACCGAGACTGGGAAGCTATGAGAAAATGTTTACCCTATGTAGTGTAAATAAGAAATAATAAAGTTAAGGCAGGTATTATAAAGCTCAAGGGGTTTTTGGCATTAAGGGAAATATGCCTTTGAGCCCGATTTATTTTAACCATTGAAATATTAGGAACGTTACATTTTCAGGTATAAGACCAGAAGAGGTTGAGAGGATAAAACTATTATCCACAGTGGTGATAGTAAAGTTTTTTTTTCTTTGGGATTCAGTATTTATTTCGCAAGAATAACGAAGGATTGTGCAGCATTTCCGTAAACAATGTTTTGAATTTGGCTGATGACAAATCCTTGACAAATCGCTACTGACATTTAATAATGCAAATATTATGACGTATGCACATTATTGACATATGAAAGTAGTTTGTAGCGCCACTATCCCTGGGCAGGACCGACACTTCACAGGCTATAAATACCGACCTCAAATTACAAATTAATCAGAGACCAGTATATTTTACCTACGATCGAAAACATGTAGCTTCTTTTGTTGTAATATAATGATAGTGCAAAATGTTAGCTTTTCTAAATTCATTCTTCATTATGCTTACTGAAATCGTTCTCATAATGACTGAACTTAATAATTGTGTCGTTTTTAGGGTTCCGTAATCAACAAGGAATCCTTATAGTTTCTCAATGTCTGTTTGTCTGGTTGTCCGTCTGTTTGAAGCTTAACTCAGTGACTATTCATAGTCACGCTGACAAAGTGGTCCAATAAAATAATGGAAGAACTATTTTTTGTGTCCCTCCCCATGGTGTCAGGTATCTACGAATGGTCTTTCAAAACTATCTCAAGTTTGTTAATTCATCACTAAGCGATGAATTACGGAGTAGTTTAACCGATGGTGATTTTAAAGAAATTGTTGAATAATATGTCAAGTGTGTGAAAACAATTTTGCAATTGAGATGCGTTTGTCAAATCTTATGCGCTTGAAAGTGCTCATGTTGTTAGAGGCAAGTTCATTTATTATTTTTGTAATAGGTAACGTAAAATAACCATCGGTTAAAAGACTCCGTAATTCATCGCTTAGTGATGGATTAACAAACTTGCCTGTGCCTCTAGGGAACCATACACTGAGCATGTTTATATATGTTTGAACAGCAATGTCACCTTATTAAACTGCACAAAATCTCGGTCGGAATAGTGTTAGAATGTAGGGGGTGAAGACCAAAAAATTTGCTACCTACCTTAACTTATTTAACTAAAATTTGTATCAATTTTTCCATTGTACGACGACAATCTACCATCGAATAATGTACCTTAACTGTTTGAGGTGCACAATTGTGTCGCTAGTTTTTGTTGCGACGCTAATGAACTTTAAAACAGTACCTTAACGTACCCGCACCAAAACGGTACCATATTCGATGGATAATTTGCTGTCGTACAATGGAAAAATTGATAAAAATTTTAATTAAATGAATATAGGCAGCAAACTTCTTGGTCTTCACTCATTTATAGCTAACTTATTTTTTATCATTGTGTAACTATTTTGTCTGTTTGTTTTTCCCGTAATAAATATGTACTTTCGAATGAAATGTTTCGAATGGCCATGAATAACCGGAAGTTAACGGGTTTAACCCTCTTAGATTTCAGAAATGCGTTTAATTCTGTGGATTTTGACATAATGCTCGCCATCTTACGTTCTCTTAACATATCTCCTGCAGTGATGGACTGGTTTCATAGTTACTTAAGCGGTCGTCGGCAAAGAATAAAGGTGGAGTCCTCTCCTACTTCCTGGTACAGTATATCGGCAGGCGTTCCGCAAGGCGGTGTACTGTCACCACTATTGTTTTCGATCTTTATAAATTCCATTACTCAAAACCTTTCATCTTATCATCACAAAAAATTAATAAAAATAAAAAAAATCAAATTTACACGCAAGGCGTACTTGGTGATCTCCCCGCTGCCATCGACACTACGAACAATGACTTGTTACGTATTTTAGACTGGAGTGGCAGTTACGGTCTGAAAGTGAATCCAGCGAAAACACAAGTCATCATCATTGGCAGTAGTCAGATGGTATCTAGGATCGACTTTTTAAAACTCCCACCGATTATTCTTAATGGGATTGTAATACCATATTCTAACCAGGTCAAAAATCTTGGCGTTTTAATGGACAGTTCTTTATCTTGGGTGCCACAAATGTGTGAGGTTAGCAGGAAGATGTTTGCTGCAGTAGCTTCTTTGCGACGGCTGCGTAACTTTCTCCCCATTGCCACTAAAATTGCGTTGGCTCAAACGTTACTTCTCCCTATTCTGGACTACGCTGACATCTCCTATCTCGATCTTACAGAGGAGCAACTTAATAAGCTTGAGCGCATTCAAAATGTTGGCATTCGGTTCATATTTGGGTTACGCAAATATGACCATGTATCTAGTTTCCGTTCTCAGCTCAAGTGGCTCCCAATCCGTTTTCGTCGTAACTCATATTCTTGCTCTTCTTTTTAATATACTTTTTAATCCTGCAACTTCCCGTTATCTCAAGGAGCGTTTCACTTATCTCACTTCCGCTCGATCTGCCCAAATTTGCTCCTTGCCGTACCTTCTTCCATCTCAAATTTTTATAATAATTCGTTTACTTTTAAAGCTGTCTGTTTGTGGAACTCCTTGCCTGTGAGCTTAAGGCGCGCTAAATCTCTTGTTTCTTTCAAAACTCAACTGAAAGAACATTATCTATCCCTTTCATAATTCGTATTTTATTCAAATGGTCCTATTACCTGTTGGCTGAATGTATGTACGTATTTATGCTTTTATTGTTTATTATATTTATGTATTTATTTGTTTTTTATGTATATAGTATTATTATTTTCCGATTTTTGCACCGCCTAATAACAAAATCTTATTTTTTTCAAGTTCTCCTCTACCCAAAGGTTGTCTGGAAGAGATCGCTCTTTAGCGATAAGACCGCCTGTTGTTTACCTCTAATTGTTATTTCTTGCATTGTATTTCTCCTGTATATTTTATGAGGTGTGCAATAAAGAGTACTTGTATTGTATTGTACTTTAGGTAAATTTAACAACTGATAAAAAAAAATGAGACATTACATGTTTTATACCAGAGACGAACAAGGCGCAGCAATTTCTTATGTTGTGAATACCGCTTTGTTATTGTCGCATGAAATGTTCGAGAGGCCAATTCCGAAATTTAATTTGATCCCGATGTACTCCGGAATTCTTTACTTACCTGAAATAGAACTTCGCCTTCGAAGAATGTGAGGTGATGCTTCCTCGTCCGCAAGAGAATGCCGACGAGCTTGTCCGAGATCACTGTGTATATCTGAAAAATAATAAATACATTTTAGGCGACCATACTCTGATGGATAAAATAAAATAAAAATCCGGCCAAGTACAGGTTCCGTACAAATATCTTATCCCATCTTAACTGGCCGGGTTAAGTTACGTTTGCACATGGTAGGTATGTATGGCGCTGGATACAAATGAGTTGAAAAGTTAACGCAATCGATCACTTTGTTGTATAGAAGCCCCCTTAAATATTCATTATATACTGTTTTTAAGTATGTGTTATTATAGCGGCAATAGAAATACATCATCTATACAAATTTCAACTGTCTCGCCATCACGGTTCATGAAATACAGCCTGGTGACAGACGGACAGAGCGACAGACAGACGGACACGGACAGCGGACGCATAGTAATAGGGTCCCGTTTTTAGGGTTCCGTAGTCAACTAGGAACCCTTATATATAGTTTCACCATGTCCGTCTGTCTGTCCGTCCGTGGCTTAGCTCCGTGAACATTATTACTAGAAAGATGAAATTTGGTATATGTATGTATCACGCTTAGGGTTTGCAATATTCGTCCAATATTAGTATTCGAATAATACGAATACTTCAATTTCTAATATTCGAATATTCGAATTTTTCGAATAATACGAATATTTATGAAAATAAATCAATATAACGGTTACAATTTGTATAATTGTAAAATACGTAACGTATAATTAAAATGTTATGACATTTCTATTTAAAAAACCAACTTTTATGTTATTGGCTTAAAATCAAAGTGTATTTCTTTGAATTTTAAACTGTGGAATTTTTGAGTTATAATAAACGATTACAAAATAAATCATAGTACAGTTACAATACAATCTCACTTTTTGTTACAAGTTAACATAAAAGTATTTTTTTTTTATAACGGCACAACATAGTGCTCCACTTCGCCTGATGGTAAGCAAAAAGGGGAGCCCAAGTCGCAATGGCAACTGACGAGAAACCAACGGTGCCAAGTCAGTTGACACTGCCATGCGGGCCCGAGAGATGCTTCTTCACGCTTCGTTTGAAGGGTCCCAAGTTATAAGAAGGAGGAAACACATGAGCCGGCAAGAAGTTCCATACTTTAATAGTTCGGCAGATGAAGAAATTGCCAAACTTCTTGGTACGTGTGGGAATATTCTCCACGGTGAGGCGATGACATCGCAAGCTGGCACGTATGGTTCAATGACGGAAAGGGGAGGGTGGGATAAGAGAAAATAACTCTTCAGAACACTCGTCATGGTATAGGCGATAGAAAACGCTCAGCGACCCAATGTCCCTACGTAATTGAAGGGGTTCGAGGAATCTGGTATACTCGTCACCTATGATGCGGACCGCTCGACGCTGCAATCTGTCAAGCGCATCGAGTAGATATTGGGCGGAGCCATCCCAAAGATGCGAGCAGTACTCAACGCACGACCGAACTTGAGTCTTATAAAGAAGGCAAAGCTGGTCCGACGTGAAGAACCATCGCACCCTGTTCAGGATCCCCAGTTTTTTGGAAGCTGTGGTAATCAATGATTCGATGTATTCGTTTTGGTTAAGATTGCAGCGGATATCCGTGCCTAGCATATTCAGGCTATCACGCAAACCAAGAGGAGTGCTCTGGAGACTAGGAGTAGGGAGAAACGAAGACGTCTTGGTAGTGAACGCACACACCTGATTTTTCTTGGCGTTGAACTCAACCAGGTTAACAGATCCCCATTTGCTAACGAGGTCCAGAACCTGGTCCAGTTCAACGACAGGATTCTCACGTTTCGCGCCGATTTCCGCCCTACAAGCTCCCGGCTGGCCAATATATCGACCATGGACCGTACTATCATCCGCATAGCGATGTATGTTCCCTAATGGTAGCATATCATTGATATGCAGAAGAAAGAGGGTGGGTGATAAAACAGAGCCCTGTGGGACGCCAGCATTCACTGTCATGAACCGCGAAGCGCACCCTTCGACGAGGACGCGGATTCTACGCTCATGCAGGAAGTCAGCAATCCATTTACACAGTTGGATGGGCAGACCGTGGGCAGGAAGCTTGGAAAGAAGTGCTTTATGCCAGACCCGATCGAAAGCTTTGGCAATGTCAAGGCTGATATCCAAAGCTTCGCCGTGTTTATCAATAGCCTCCCCCCAGAGGTGTGTCACATACGCTAGAAGATCGCCCGTTGATCGTTTCGGTCTGAAACCATACTGACGATCATTGTTTATTGTTTATTGCATACAATTAACACTGACAGCTCAACCTTACGTGCTAATTGGTGTAACATTTCTTAATAGCTAACATGCATTATTAAATTATTATGTGACAGGTAAAGTGAAATTATTATTATTATAAGTACATTTTTGAAAATTAGAATACGTTGCTTTGGGACTAGGAGCTATTACATAACAGAGATTGGAAAATAAGTAAGTAGACCGAGGAATTGTAAAATTAATTAAATGTCAAGAATATCAATAGGTATATGGCTAGTCATGTCAGTACAATTTCAGATGAAGTCGAAATACTCATTTAAAATTAAAATATAATGAATTATTAAAATTAGGTCAGTGGAACATAAATAATGTCAAATAAATAAGACAAATCATTGATTACTAGGGCACGTATTATGTAATGGAGCTAGTGGTAACGATGGACTTAATGTAACGATTTGATGCAGCTAGGAATGTAGTTTCAGTAGTAAAAAAAATGTCTAGTTGGCTGTCGCTGTCCAGGGTGTTGTTAAGCAGTGTTAACGCCTGGTGAAGAGGGGACGTAGCAAGCAGGCGTGTCCGACCTGGAGGGACAGCAAAGAGACCACGGCTGCGGGGACGCAGCTGTTTCGCGGAAAGACGGGGGACCCGCAGACTTATTTGTTGGAGCATTGGCGGGTTTGTTGCCTGTCCTCGGATTAATTGAAAAAAATATTTGATTAGGTACATGTTTCTACGTGACTCTAAAGATGTATAGTCTACCATACCTAAAACGAATAGGGTGGGATAAAGAAAGGGATAAAAGCCGTATAACTTCTTATAGAGGAACCTTACGAATGTTTTTTGAACTTTCTCTATTAGAACCGTGTAGTGTTTATCATGGGGGCTCCAAATAACTGCGTTTGATTCGAGTTTACTGCGGACGAATGCGTTATAAGGTGCAGCCATAGCGAGTTTATTGTTAAATAGCTTCGCCTGACGTATGAAAAATCCCAGGCATTTACGGGCTTCGTTACAGGCTTTTTTGATGTGCTGGCTAAATGTGAGCTGAGTATCAAACCACGTTCCCAAGTCCCTAACTTCTTTGACACGTTTTAACGGCTTGCCTTCTATGGCGTAGGGATGGGTTATAGGGAGTCGGCCACGCGTATATGTTATAACCGAGCATTTGTCGCTGTTAAGGGACAAGCTGTTATCATGTGCCCAGGCGCAAACTTTGTCTATGTCAAGTTGCAGTAAGGAACAGTCTTGATTTCTGTGGATTGGCATGGCTAATTTAAGGTCATCCGCGAACAGAAGGCATGATGAGTGATGTACTGCTGTCGGTAAGTCATTAAGGAGAATTAGAAACAGGAGGGGCCCGAGACTACTACCCTGCCCGATTCCCAATGTGACCAGAAATGGAGAGGATCGTGCGCCTTCATATTGGACATATTGATGTCGGTCTGAGAGGTAACTAGCTACAAACTCAAGTAGATGGGTACCAAAACCAGCAGCAGATAGCTTCTTGAGCAGCACATCGTTATCCACTTTATCAAAAGCTTTCTGGAAGTCAAAGTAAGTGACGTCTACTTGCTTTCGTTGGTCAAGATTATTTGATATGATGGAGACAATATTAAGAAGATTTGATGTGGTCATTAATCAGGGAGTGGTCTTCAAGGTATCGGATCAGTTGGTCGTTGATGATCCGCTCCATGACTTTGCACAACACTGAGGTTACGGCAATGGGACGGTAATTAGATGGTTCAGTACGGTTTCCTTTTTTGGGAACTGGCTGCACGTTAGCTTCTCTCCACGCTTCAGGAATACTACCGGAGGAGTACGAGAGATTATAGAGGCGTGTCAATATCGGAGACAACTCCGCTGCGCAGTTTTTGAGTACAATTGCCGGGATACCGTCAGGATTACTGGCTTTTCGGGTATCGAGTGACTGTAGTGCCCGACGTACATCACGATGCCTAAAATGGATTGCAGGCATCGTGGCACCACAGAAAGGTATAGTTGGCGGTGGCAAGCCACAAAGCCACAAATGACGACGCGTTTGGCTCGGTTTGTAGACCCCTGCCTACTGAGTCGGCGGTCCCGGGTTCGAATTCCGGCCGGGGCAAATGTTTGTGCAAATATTTGTTCTTGGGTCATGGATGTTATCTATATATGTATTTATATATTATGTATATCGTCGTCTAGTACCCATAGTACAAGCTTTGCTTAGTTTGGGACTAGGTCGATTTGTGTAAGATTGTCCCTTAATATTTATTTATTTATTATTTATTTAAATTATTAAAAAGCAAATCCTTTTCGTGTCTACACAAAAATCAATCAGTTCTGATGTCCACCCAGACGTATCCATCGACGGCAACATCCTGACAATCTGGTTAAAGAAACTCTTCATTTAATTGATTATTGTTACGAGCATTGGCGCGAGCGTGGCTTGCAAATACAAATTTGGTTTTGGAAGTCCGACAGCATGAGATACAATACAACAAAGCTGGCCAGATGATTTTGACGTGTAGTTGTACGAGGGCTTGGGCCGTGTCTTTCGGTGCTGACGTTTGGCGTCCAGGTCTTGAAGGCGAGCGCGTTAATTTTTTATGTAAACCTTCACTGACAGCAGGTCGCTAGTCCGATCTCTGAGTTGCATTGCAATCTCCTCCCACGAGTCGCATGATATGCCGGTGGCCGTTAGGTGGCACTTTAAGACATCCTTGTAGCGCAGATATTGCCCGCTAGCATTGCGTTTTCCACAGGTAAGCTCAGAGTAAAAAACTTCTTTAGGTAACCATGATGGTGCCATACATACAAAGTTTTAATAATAATAATAATAATAATAATAATAATTCTTTATTTCAGATAATACAATCCATATTAAATTGTTAGTAAAAAATAAAATAAAATAATAATAGAAGAACTTATATCTATGTTAGTAATGTTAGTTTTGACGACGTATCATTCTTAGTTTATGATTTGAATAATTTGATGATTTTGGTTTTATGTTTGTATGTTGATATATCAATTTCAAACACAACTCATGTTGTTATTGAATAAAGAATAAAGTGCCCACATCAACGGGTGACCTTCTATGAGCAGACACTATACCCGATATGCCTGTTCGACGCAGAACCTCCGAGTTAGATTCTGCCACCACAACCATAGTATTGCTCGGAGACTTCAGAGGCATAGAGTAGCAGAGGCAAAATTATTGCCCTAGTGACGGCAAGCTTAGTGTGAACGCTAAGATCATGCGACTCCCAAACTTTAATAATTCCTAAAATAAAGTATTTCTCTGACATATTACGTTAATTGTGACATTTACTATTTACTTTATATTAGAATGATGATTTTGGTTTAGTGACATCATAGTGTCATTCAGCATCATAACATCACAGCAGAATTATAATTTTATTAAACCTTGCATTTTATGATAACTTTTCGCAAACGAAAATAGTTTCAAACAAATTTCTGCACTATTCGAAATATTCGTTTTATTCGAATATTGAGTGTTGTCGAATTCGAATAAAATTTGTGGCGAATAATTCAAATATTCGAATAGACGAATATTCGAATTACAAACCCTTCACGCCGACAAAACGGTAAAATAAAAAGTAAATAAAAAATATTTTTCGGGTATTTCTCGTACACCGAAAGTGGGGGTTTTTGTTCCAACACTAATGTGTGGTGTGTCGTTGAATAAATATTTTAAAAATAACAAGGGGTCTTCAAACATTATTTTTTGATAAAGTCCACACTTTTGTAAATATATGCTCCGGCAATAAAAAAAAATTAGCGTCCCTCCCCTCCAACTTTTCAACCACGGATCAAAAAATTATGGAAAAATGCATAAAATTGAGGCCCTATAAGTATTTTCAATATTGAATAAAATCGGTCAAGCCGTTTTTGAGTTGAATTTTGCCCTGCACTGAACCAAGTAACAAAAAAAACGCAAGAAAATGATGTCGTATTTTCGGGTCTCCCTCGACATCCCTAACATCGTTTGCCCTAAAATCACTTGCCCGAACTGTTTTGTCCTAATGGGCAGTAGGCCTAACGATCAATTGCCATAACAATCATTTTCCATAACGTAATGGTTGTCCTGAAACTCATTTGTCCGAAATATCAATATCCCTAACTATCAATATCCCTAATATTTTTAGCCATATTCCTCGCAATCCCTAAAATTAATTTTCGTTTTTTAAAGTCCCCGCCCCTTTTGCAACCACCGAACTGCTAACAGTAACGTAGTTTAATGGGTTAGGTTAGGTTAGAACTGCAAACACAACAGAGTCCGAGCCTAGCGATTAAAACTAGGGCATATGAGTGTTAGGAGAAATGATAATTATGACAAATGACATTAGGATAAATTATCAATATGGCAAGTGAAATTAGGAAATAAGATATTGGGGAAATCAATATTGGGCATATGAGTGTTAGGACAAGTGATCATTATGACATAAAACGTTAGGAAATGCAAAAATAGGTTAAAAAACGTTAGGGATTCAGATATAGATCCCATATTTTCTAAGTCCAAAGATTGAAATTTGAATACCATATACGGTCTTGGGAAGCGGAACTCAGGTTAATTTTCGAGGTCAACCTTGTGACGTAGAAAATACATTTGGAAATCTAAATCTAATCTAATGCTTTGTTTGCATTTTTTTGTTACCTGCTTCCATCTGTCTCAACTCAAAGTGGGGTCATGATTACAAGATAACCTCTCAAGTGGAATTTGGACAGCTTAAAAAAAATCAACTATACCCCTGAGTTGCTAAAAGTTACGCACATAACGTGAAATAAAGCATTTAATTTCAGCAATACCAAGCATTATTTCTATTATCTTTGACCGTTAAAAGGCTGTTAAATAAAATGCGAATGAATTTTCATATTTCACCGAATTCTCTGCCCTTATCTCGTTAACGGTTTTCGCTTTCACAAATGCCTAATTTATTTTGTTTATACAACAAATGCGACTGATAAAATTATAAATACGCATCAATAACGTTCTGGCAAATGTTATTGATATTTGTTTTGAATCTAAATCGATGGATTGGTTCGTAAATAACAAACAAAACAATCTGGTTACCTTGAGTGCCTGTGACGTATCACTTGTAAGTAAACATTTATAGCTTGCTTCTCAAGGTTCATATTATATATAATTACTAAACCATTGATGTAAAGATCAAAGCACAAAAAAAGAAGAGACCCCGATACCTCTGGATTAGCGGTCCAGCGTGTTACCGCATGTAATCTAGAGGTTCGATTCCCGGTCCCTTTCTTCTCTCTTTCTGTGTGCTTTGATCTTTGTCTCAAATAATAGTGTTGGTATAGGTACATACCCACATTCAAAAAAATGAGACATTACATGTTACTGTCTCAAACAGTAATTCCATAATTTTGATTTGTAGGTAATCTATCAACATAGAGTATCGCAATGAAAAACAATGCCAAAACGGCTTCTTCGAATACTCATAAAGCATGTCACGTCACTAAGAAAGACAATACTGTTGTTTATGTGCACGAAACGCACGAAAAGAGAGGAGACTGTCAAAGGGAGCTTACTCACTGCAAGCATTCACTTGTACAGTCGAGTTCATTTACATCTATACAGTTACGAGAACAAAAATATCTGAACACGATTTTATGCTCCTGACAATAGGGTCGTCTTCAGATATTTTTGTTCTCATTAAGTGTGTAGATGTAAATGAATTCGACTGTAATATAACATAATATGATATAAAATACTAATGCACTATGTGGAATCTGCTCGTGAAGCACAAAATGTCAAAATAATGCCTCTCCGTCTTAAAATGTTCTTCGAATTCATAAGGTAGGTAGGTACCTACCTGCCAAAGGAGAACTCCCGATCATCAAACGCCGTAATAATACTACACTAGTTCTGTCGTGAACTCCGTCCACTAGGTGTCAAATTTCGAATTTAATCCATGTAGGGTAGGTACCCTTACTATGAGTTAACGTGACCAATTGACCATACTCGCTAGCAACGGCGTAAACGATTTGTATGGAGAATATAGTACACCGCCCCTAGCGGTTACTTTGTAGAACTATTCTCCATACAAATCATTTACGCAGTCGCTAGCGAGTACGCTCATTGTAATCTCATGGTAAGGGCATTGGATGTTTATTTCGATCGGGAAGTTTCCGTCTCCATATTCGGGTGCGCAGGCGGCTAATTACGAGCAGCTTTGGTAAACTGATTCCAAATTTAAAATGCCGGCTTCGTCGGCGCGGAATGTGTGACGACATGTAGTTGGAATGGCGACAGGGTTCGATGTAACACATCTGTCTGAGTTGTGATGTATTGAATATGAAACATTTAACATTTGTTAGTAAGTAAATAACGACCAAGGCCAATGGCAAGGGATATGACCAGCATCTAGCATATCTGTGACACGTGATTCACTTGCAATTTCGGTGCTGCAATAGATCTTTGCCCTATTTATTTATCGTATGGCTTTATAAAAACATAGGATCAGTAAAAAAAATTGTACCATTACTTAGAATTTTATTTTCCTCATTGGTAACAAAATAGAAAAAATATAATTGAACATTAATTGACGTCTTAATTTTGTACAAACTTTTTGAGAAACGCTCTTATATTATGATCCTGCAAATTAAATTAAATAAATATGAAATGAAATAATTTATTCAATAAATAGGCCAAAAGGGCACTTTTACAGGTCAGATTGTGAATCTACCGGCATTTTCCAACAGGAAACCGCTGTTGAGAAGAAAGCCGAAAGAATCTCACCAGTAAGTAATTTTTTCGTAAATCATACCGATACCTTTGGGTTCAATTGGGGTAAAGGACAAAACGCTGGTTTTGAGGAGAAGCAAAAAACTGTTTTATTTTACAAAAAATGGCTATACTTTTTTTGTTTCTCGACCTATATTTTTGACATGTATATGAAATATATTTGAATTGTCCATATCTTTAACCTTTTATGACAGTTATTCCTGTAAACAATGAATTATGGAAGTTAGATGTCCTTTACAACTGGTAAAAATGCTATCAATGTCATTTACACCCGTGACTTTTTGGGGTATTTGGAAATGATGGGGTTGTAAATGACGGTCTCAGATGACTTTAGTCTAATTTCGGGGCGTAAAGTTAATAGCTATGTAATAAAAATGGACAGTTTTCAACTTAATTTACCTTAAAGAGACTTGAAAAATGTATTATAAAGATAATGAATTCAGCTAGGCATGTCCAGATTATATTTAAAATGAATATTTTTTGGAAAACGCAATAATAACTATGAAAGAACTATTTTGTAATCAGATTTGAAATTAAAAAAAAATATTAATTGTTTATAAACTGACTAGATTGCGGGAACAAGGAGGGAAATAATGTCATACTAGTGTTCTACGCTCTTCCAATAGCACTAAATAATAGTAATGGAAGTGACAGAGTGGCTAATGATTATCGACATTAGGATGTCAAACATTATTAGGACGAGTACGTAGTGAGTAAAATACTGTAAATGTAAACAATAAGTATAATAGTATGAAAAATAATACAGTCTTGCGTACATAATGACAGTTACATTAAAAAAATCTTACTACTAGGTCTTATTTTAATTAGTAATATTTGTACCTCATGAGAAAAGTCACGGTACAAGTATTATTTATTTAGTTTCACGTAACTTGTACCATTTTCCACTATACATTTCCATTAGGGTATTGTATTAAGCGGTCTACACTCACGTGAAATTTTCAGGAACGGCCCGACATGTTTCGAACTCGTATGGAGCCCTTCATCAGGGACGGCTTGGACGTATTATTTATTTATAAATTCGTAGCAATATGTTTCAAACACTTTATAAACCTTACGCTAAAATACAATACAATAATTAAATATGTCTCACGAAAGTTTTAGTAAAATTAATAATACGTCCATTAAGATCTGTTAAGTTTTTATATTTCTATATTCAACAATCGTTGAAACCATTAAGTTTTTTTTTGAAATTTGGGCAATAAACCCTAATGGAAATGTATAGTGGAAAATGGTACAAGTTACGTGAAACTAAATAAATAATACTTGTACCGTGACTTTTCTCATGAGGTACAAATATTACTAATTAAAATAAGACCTAGTAGTAAGATTTTTTAATGTAACTGTCATTATATACGCAAGACTGTATTATTTTTCATACTATTATACTTATTGTTCACATTTACAGTATTTTACTCACTACGTACTCGTCCTAATAATGTTTGACATCCTAATGTCGATAATCATTAGCCACTCTGTCACTTCCATTACTATTATTTAGTGCTATTGGAAGAGAGTAGAACACTAATATGACATTATTTCCCTCCTTGTTCCCGCAATCTAGTCAGTTTATAAACAATTAATATTTTTTTTTATTTCAAATCTGATTACAAAATAGTTAGTTCTTTCATAGTTATTATTAACTTTACACCCCGAAATTAGACTAAAGTCATCTGAGACCGTCATTTACAACCCCATCATTTCCAAATACCCCAAAAAGTCACGGGTGTAAATGACATTGATAGCATTTTTACCAGTTGTAAAGAACATCTAACTTCCATAATTCATTGTTTACAGGAATAACTGTCATAAAAGGTTAAAGATATGGACAATTCAAATATATTTCATATACATGTCAAAAATATAGGTCGAGAAACAAAAAAAAGTATAGCCATTTTTTGTAAAATAAAACAGTTTTTTGCTTCTCATCAAAACCAGCGTTTTGTCCTTTACCCCAATTGAACCCAATTAGATTTAAGGCAGGTTTTAAAGGACAATTAAAAGACTACTTGCCCTTTACAGCCGTGTTCGGTTTATCAAATTACGGTATGTAAACAAGTATAATAATTCGAAGGTAGGTCGTAAGGGACATGTAAAGGAATACATGTCCTTTACAACCTACTTAATTCTATCAAAAAATGGTGTAATCATTTTTAAGGAGGTCGTAAAGGACACCTAAAATAATACATGCCCTTTACAACCTTATTCGGTTTATCAAATTCGAGTATCATAATTTGAATGCAGGTCGTAAAGGACAAATAAAAGAAAACATGTCCTTAACGCCCATTTCGACTATGCGCTAATGGAAAGTAATCGTGAGAAATTAAGGGCTTAAAGGTTACCAAGAAAAAAATACGTCATCTACGACAGTATTAATATTTACCGGTTTACTTTACGATACACCTTTTAATTCGTAATTTATAACTGGGCACTTACGTCCCTTAAGCTGAGCTAGATTTGCGAACATGATGAATAAAAACTGGGTCGTAAAGGCATTTTTTTTAAAGCTATCGAAATTTTAACTACTTAGAACGATAGAGCTTGAAATTCTGAACAAAACTATTTATATATAACTCATTTTCGCCAAAATGTCATTTACGCCAATTGAACCCAAAGGTATCGATAATACTTTAAACAATAAATTACATTTATGTTTTAACTAATTACATTGATACACGTAAAGGAGATATAATATAGATTGCCCAAATCAATGTTAGGTAGGTACATTAAAGTAGGTACAAAATATAACATTTGTGTAATTTTTTTATAAACGTGGGATTTTACCCCAGTGTGCAGTGTGTTAAGTTTAGTGCAATTGAATTGCGTAAATTGGTTCTATTCTGATCCTGCGTGACCTACTTATTATCCACATGGGTGGAAGGTATCATCCTCCTAAAAATCGAACACTTCACATATTAGGTGTTAAGCCGGTTTAATAATAAGCACTATCCTTGTGCAGTCGAGTGAAATTTAATATAGCGCCTTATACCTTTAGTCCGAGGAATGACAATAAGCACCTATTTTTAGTAAATCTGCGATCAAAATGTAAATAATACCTACCTAATATTATACGTCAACGCATGCCCAATACCGCGTCCAGTCCAGCGACACTGCATACAAAACTGAATTATGAAAGCCTTTAGTGCCAACATTGAAATATAAAAATAATTCTACTAAATTAAAACGACAACCGATTCCTTCGCGTAACAAGTCTCATAACGTCTATTTGATTAAGACGCAATAACAAATGTCATACAACCCTCAATTTGACACAAGTTGTAAAAATCTATGGTGGAATAAAATTTTCTTGTTGTTTGGTTTGTTGGTACAAAATTATTATTATGTTATAGTAGTGAGTCATTGTTTTATAAAAAATGCCAGGGAATGAACAAGAAAGTGTGAAGTTTGGGTTGGGGTATAGCAAAGGGGGCCCCGTTTTAGGACAGACATTTTTTACACTTTTTTTTATTTGCTGTTTTTAGGCTTAAATTAGATTTAATCGTGAAGATGAAACTAACAAAATTAACTTTCTTTCTCAGATCAATATTTACCGAGATATTGAGGTTCAAACATTACTCATTTTAATGGGATCCGAGACAGACAAATTTCGGAGACGAGTAATTTATGTCAATATAACACCTTATTTTTATTTACGGATCCTATAAAACGTGTTAAAATAAGCATGTTTTAAAAGTATAATTTTTTGGCTAAGATTAATATTTACCGAGATATTGAAGTTTTTTAGGTAAAAGAATTCATTGGTCTGATGTTATATTGACACAATTTTCTTATGATGTTATCGTATACAATACTCTAAAATAAGCGTGTTTTTTTCGGGCATATTTTTTCTAAATTTCATAATTATCGAGATAAAAAGATTAATGGGTTAGGTTAGGTTAGTTATGACCACATCGCGCGAGCCGAGCGAGCGCGCCGCGGCAGCGTTCGGCGAAGCGCCAGAACCGAATCGCCAACTTTTTATTAGCTATTGAAAAATAATAACTGAGAGAATAAGTTTAAAGAATAAAACATGTTTATTTTGACCCAATATCTCGGTAAATATTACTCTGAGTGAAAAAGTTGAAAGAACAAAATATGCTTTTTTTAGCGTAATCTAATAAATTAAATCTAATTTAAGCCCAAAAACAGCAAAAAAAAAAAATTCAAAATTTTTCTGTCCTAAAATAGGGCCCGGGAGTGTCAGAAAAAAAGATTCTGGCATATTTTAGCAAGATTTCCGCTTGACCCGACGGATCAGGTAAAACTTGATGTATTTCAGTGCCAATTTACTTTATATATATATATATATATATATCGTATTTGTTAGCTGTTTTACTCAGATTGTAGTGGATATCAGGTAAATACGTAAAATAAAGTATTTTCTCAAAAATCAAATCATACTTTAAGCAAACAATAAGATAGTGATGTGAACGAATTATCGATATTATTACATTTGTTGTTTTATTTTTTGGTGCCTTTTATTTTTTTTTTTTTTTTTTATTCAAAATAGCCATGCATTTAACCTCGATTGCACCTGATGTTAAGTGACAATAAGGCCTAAGATGGAGCATGCTTGGCTAGAAGATTATGCGTGAAGTTAACAGGCAATGAGGACTTGGCGTATTTTTACCGATTTAAAAGTTAAATGAAAATGTGAAAATCTCATAAAGCGTTTCTTTCACAGGTCCTACGTCAACCGAATTTATGTTTACTAATATGTTGCTTGAAAACAAAAACCAATGATACACTGTTCATATACCTAGGTTATGTATATAAATAAGCATTTTTAAGGCGTATATATATTTTCGTAAAACCAGCACTAAAATTGACCAAAGTTATGGAGGAAGCGACCAGCATATTTATTAGTCAAAGTGACTTGTATTTTAATCAATTAATCATGTTGCTCGTTTATTGCATTAAAAAAGAACTCTGCTTTCAAACCTACGCAACTACGAATATCGAATATTTATCGATATCGATAGAAAAGTATGATTCGTATTTGTCAAGCCCCAACAACGTTGGTACCAACATACTCGTAGTAGAATTGGATTTTACTATGTTGGTACCTACTACTGTTTTAAGTTGTTAGGTTGGTACAAAAGGCTTTCATAATTCCGATTAGCGGCTTGTATGAAAGTGCCGACTCTTAAAACGTAGTGATTATATGCTCTTTGCATTAAAGTATGGTGAATGCGTTTAGCATCTAAAAGACAAAACGGGGGCTTTGGCGGAATGTAATGCTTCTTTCACGCGATGTGCTTAAATTATAAAAACGGTTTAAACTCACGTAACAATTGTCAGGAACTAGCATCAACCACTCACGAAGTAGCACGGATAGCTGCCCCTGATGAAGAGCTTCATATGAGTCCGAAACATGTCGAGCCGTTCCTGACAATTTTTACGTGAATAATGACACAAAGTTAAATTAAGAAAGAAAAATTGAATGCGATCCACTACAATCTAAGCGGGATTTGAAGCCGCGACCTCTGCATTTCCGGCGCATTGCTCTTCCATCTGAGCTATTTGATCGCTACGTCAATCACACCAAATCTTTCATCCCTTAATTCTTTATGCTACTGGACGTTTACCTTTGTGTCATTATTTATAAAAATAAAAATGTGGTATTACCACATAAAAATATGAATCGACAAAAAGATTCTATAAAAAAAAATACGTGAGTTTAAGAGGCCTTATTCCTTTTAAAATGGTGATTGTTTTAGGCATTGTTCTCTATGATCAAACATGTTTCTTAACATATTATTGATGTAACTACCTAGAGCAGGGCTATTGGGATTTATTAGTATATATTTGAAGTTACAGTATGAATTTTTCATTAATAGTTTTCGTTTCATAAACTACTCGAAATTCACAAAATTTACGCGGAAAATAAGTTTTTCCAACTTATTTTCGACTACACACAATGAAAGCATGAAATAGCTATGTTACTACCTAGAACTCGGAGAAAAGTATTATTCACTTCAAAAAATTAGTTGAAATTATCAATATAGGTATTTGTCATAATATGAAATAAATAAATTTCTTAAACCGTTTTTATAATTATTAAAGTTGTCTCACGATAGTTTTAATAAATTTAGAGATCCTGTGGGTTCAATCCCCAACTGCTATGTAGTGGATCACCTAAAATGTACGTGTTTATATTAAAATCTCTATCACTAACTATATTTTAAATAAAACGAATATTGCTTTGGCTCAAGATGAAATCAACTACCTTGCTTAACCACTTATTATAACAAGGTTATTTGTTCCAGAATAGTATTAAAAGGTAATCTATGCATGTTACTTTTAATGCGCTCTTTATATATTTTTTTAATAAAAGTATCGTTGTTTTCCAAGTGTAAGCGTCATAGTCGACGACGCGTTTGGCTCGGTTTGTAGACACCTGCCTACTGAGCCGGCGGTCCCGGGTTCGAATCCCGGCCAGGGCAAATATTTGTGTGATGAACTCGAATATTTGTGCTTGGGTCATGTTTGTTCTATGTATTTAAGTATATATTTATCTATATAAGTATATATATCGTCGTCTAGTACCCATAACACAAGCCTTCTTGAGCTTAATTTGGGACTAGATCGATTTGTGTGAGGTTGTCCGATATTTATATTATATTTATATATTTCTTATATAGTCGGCAGTAGTTGGCGCGTAAAATTTAAGCATCGTCGTCCACCTGTGATGTTTTGTTGTTTTATATTAAGCACGTTCATATACATCCATATAGATATAATTTTAAATCGAATAGCATACCAGCTTTAAGGGTTTATTCTAAATTCAACACTGATAATATTTCTCTCTCTTTTCAATCGGTACCTCATTACTGAAGTTCGTGATCACTGGCTGGTTTTGCATTAATGATCAGTCTCCTTCGGTCTCGGTTCATCTTTGCCCTCACCACCTGGTTTTCTTGATAGTTAAATATTGTGTTTATTATATATTGAACACAATAAATGTGCGCTCGTCTTTAAATTGGGTTTTCGGGTGATCTCCAATAGTAAATGATCGACCGTTCACACATCATGAAAGAAGTCCCATAGTTTAAGTAGAATGAGATGAGAGAAAGAAATAAAATTAAACATAATAAATGTGCGTTCGTCTTCAAATTGGATTTTCTGGTGATCTCCAATAGTATCTTAATGATGGGCCGATCGCAGATCATATTCATATAAAATATATTCCATGGTTTAAGTAGAAAAGAAATGAGATGATATGCCCAGCTGCTTTGAAATGCTTTAATATAATTAATTGGGACCGCTTTAGAAGATGGGAATCTAATTTTCCCATTATCCGAAGGTAAATCCGAGGTTAAACGGAATCCCGTTATTTGTCTTTTGAGCGCTTCGTTTGGAAATGATTAGGGTTCTCAACGTTCGAGCACCATTTTTATACCTATTACCAGGGCTTTTGCCATAAATGAGTTTTCACCTTAGAGTAATGTAACGTGATTTAATTTTGGACGGTTTATTCATAAAAACTATACATTTTATTTATTTATTTAATCTTTATTGCACAAAAGAAAACTTATCGTACAAAAGGCGGACTTAATGCCATGAGGCATTCTCTACCAGTCAACCTTTGGGCAAAGCAGATAAATTGTGAGCGGTGCAACTAACTCAGGCAAGTTTTGATAAATAAATACTTAGATAAATACATATATTCATATAATATATACACATATATATTATTAAATACAGATGAAATATCCTAATCAGATACTTAGCTAAGAATTCACAACTCTGCTAGCGTAGAGGTCACGCAAACCTTTTATCTTCAAATTGTTCACCTAAATACATCACGCAACTTTTTATAGCCGATGGAACGCAGTTTTATAGTTTACTAGCTGAGGCCCTCGGCGTTTCCCGCTCATCCCAAAAGAACATTTAATTTTTTCGGAATTAAAGTGAATGAAAAGTTTCGGTATGTGTTAATCCAGGTTGTCGGGTAGCTTTACTAAATTTTATCAAAATTAGTCCAGCCATTTGAGCGTAAAGAAGTAACAATCCTACAAACACACTCAATAAAAGTTTCGCCTTTATAATATTAGTGTAATTAATCATTAATAGATCATAATTATGTTAGTTATCAATGATCAATGGTGTGCACCCTTTTTACAAATATTTATCAATTCGGATAAGATCGTAAGTTAAAAATAACTTTTATATTCATTTGGACACATTTGTTTTAAGTTTTCATTAACACATCATTTTGTATGTTATAATTATTATAAAATTAAAACTTTCGTAAGAGATCTCTAATAATTTAACTGCATATCAAAATTATATATTTTTTCTGTTATTAGAAATTTGCCACCATTAAAATTCATGGATTCTGTGACTGCGGGCACAAACATTTTCAGTACTGGAAATAAACGCAGCGAAAAAATTAATTTATAATATGGCTATCTAAGAATTTTCATAAAAAATTAAGAAATTATAATTAAAAGACCTACAAAATAATGTACAATTGTACAGCCGGTTAAACTAAGGTAGACTCTCATTTGTATGAGAAGCAGAATACGGAAGGTTATACGGAAGGTGTCTTCTTTACTCAGTCGTGTAGTATTATTTCCCGGTCATGGCCAAAACGCAATGACACCTACGAAGGACGTTGCGGCCTGTTTTTAGGGTTCCGTAGTCATTTACTACATTATTGGGAACATTTCCGAGCTAGTTGGATAAGAAAAAGTTTAATTTATCTTTACCTCCACTATCGAATCGTACTCGATACTGAAACGTAAACACCAAGTACCAACTCTTACCTTGCCGGAGAGGATAAACAAAGCCACGAGACCCCGATACGTAACTCTAAACTTTGAAAGCAAACTTTAAAACACAGACTGAACCTTACGACTATCTCAAACTGTACCTAACGAGTATTTACCCTAAATTCACATATTGCACATTATTACGGATACACTTACATAATTTTTGTCCTTGATATATGTTTTCCATTCATTTGAACTTGTGCGACGATGCAAGAAATACCTACGTGACAAGTCAAGCTTGGTATTAGGTATAATGTTACTTAATATCAAGAGCGTCTTTGATCTCAAAATCGATGGATAGTAGAGAAGTGCAAAACGAGTCACTCTAAGGAAAATATCTTCAGCTGCTGAGTATCGTTCATTTTGCTCAGTTGATCTTCAGACTCAAACTGCACACTTAATATCCACATATAACACATAAATAGGGAAGTATCTCATAATCATAGGTTTTGCATTCCTACCCAGGGTCAACAAACGCTCGTATCTTTTGATTGTGTTCAGATGTTTGCTTTTTTTCACGAATCCAAGGGGTAGCCGACTTATGATCCCATTAGGGTTTTTTTGCCGAATTCCTAAATCGTAACTTACTTTTTTGTCAGTAACCTACCAGCTACCACCTGTTACTGACAAAGAAAAACACTGTTGTAACTAGCTTGTATCGCTAACTTTTCTTTAAATATTAATTAAATTGATTTTTTTAAATAACTATAGATTTATAATGTCGATAATTGTTACTAACATCAATTGAATTTATTAAATAACTTTTTTCACTTAAATGCGAGTTGATATTGAATCCTGTTTTATCCTTAAGTGATTGACTGAACGACTAAAAACAAAAAAATATAGCTCTGATCTTAAATGTCGGCAACGCACCTATAATACGTCCGGTGTTTCAGGAGTCCCTGGACGACGGTAACTGCTTACAATCAGGCAATCCCTCTGCTTGTTTGCCACCGATGTAATACTAGTACATTACTACAGACGCTGAGAAATAAGGGCTTGCCGGGTGAGTAAGTAGTATAGACGGCCGACCGAAGGGACACCGGATAGTGATACGAAGCCGACAAGCCCTTTTCACGACTTTGGCATGAATGGTGCTTTTCTCAAATATATGCAATGAAATAAAAAATACACCACTCAAAAAAAAACATAATTCAGCTGTTTAGCCCGTTCATGAACAAAGACGCTATGTTTAAAAAATAGTACATTACATCAGAGGCCGGGAATCCGTTTTCACGACGAGGCATGTATAGTGCTTTTCTCAAACATACAATGAAATAAAAAAATATACTTCAAAGAACAACATTTTATTAATTGACAAATAGGCCATTTTAGTCTAACAACCAACCTTTTAAAACAAAACCTGCTTTTTGTCAAACCAGTCAGCTGTGTGAATGACCTTGTTGTTGAAACAAAAAAAAAAGTTACTTTGCAGGCCTAGGCCTGAAAAGTAGTATGAAATCCCTTTACAGTCCTCTCGAGTTGTTGCGCCCAAAAAGCGATACTTCCGAGCCTATTATAAGGAACGTAAAGACAATATTTCATTGTATGTTTGAGAAAAAATCCTTCCCGGCCTAGGCCTTCAATTTAGTATGATGTTCCTTTACAGTTAGTTCTCTCGAATTGTTCCGCCCGGAACGTGACACTTCGAAGCCTGTTTTAACGCACGTTATGACAATATTTCATTGCATGTTTGAGAAAAATAACTCACTCGTGCATCTGCACATCTCTAGTGGACAATACAACTTACCGTAAATAATTCTCCAAACGATATGACTTTGGTGGCATCGTGTAGTTGGGGAGGCAGTAGCCCCTTGCACGGGCTCTTCCCGTATTGGTTAATGATTTCACAGAGCTCTTTCATCTCTGTGCAGACTCGGGCCTGGGCCTCGGCCCCTCGGAACTCCGTCATCGAGCCTGGGATGGGTCTGTAATAAAAAGTAAGGTTAATCGAATAACAGAATAATATGTTTTAAACTAACAATATATTTTTATTCGACATACTATAAAGACAAGTACATATTTCACATTTCGTGTATCAATTTATGAAACTTATATAATGTCTCATTATTTGTTTGATTGTATCATTATTGAACCATTGATACAAAGATCAAAGCACAAAGAAAAATTGAACCGGGAATCGAACCCGGTACCTCTGGATTACCGGGCCAGTGTGTTAAAGTCTCCACCGCTAACGCTCGATAACCTTATGAATTTTTCCTTTTGCTTTGTGCGTCGATCTTTGCATTGTTTATTTAAAATTTCCTTTCTCTCCCGCCAGGTTACGCATTTGAATTATTCTTTTTGTCAATTCAATTGTTTTATTTTCGTGCATACAGCGTGTATATTTGATATAGCCGTAAATTGAAGCCAGACGGAGATTTTAGTGCTATAATCTGATATTTAGGTATAAAAAATATTAATTTAGCGTTAACTGCCATAGCGTAAATAATTCTTGAAAATTTTCTGAGCAGCAATGTATGGCGTAGTTATTACTAAATGACAGTTGTGATATGGCTATGTTAAATGTCAACAAACAAATACATTGTACAATTTATTGTACCTATTTGTATTGTATGCACTTTATTGAATAAATATATATGGTCTTATTAATATATTAACAGCAACATAATGTGCTTAGTGAAATATTAACAAACAAATACGTGCTGAATTATTTTCTATGAAAAAAAAAGTTCGATTCTTTTCATAATTTACTGATCAATATATTAATAAGTGCCTATACTAAGACCCCGTAAAGTTTGCGGTTATATTAAAATATACATGCTGTATACAAATACGATAAATGCTTAAAATAATATTTATCATACATAGCTTAAACACCTATTAACAAAATCATCTTTTTAAGTAGTAAGGTGGTACAACAACCACATTAACTACCACTAGAGCGAAACTACGGACTGCATCTGCCTTAAGAACGGAGTCAATTTATTTCACAATTTTACGAAGTACCGCGCAAAGGACCTACTTGGTGCAGTCAGTGTGATTTACGGCCTTATCACACTTGCGATTTGCGAGCGACTTTTGTATGAAGGCGATCACGCAGCGAGCTCGCCGCGTCGCTTATTTTATTTGTATAGAAAACTCGCTCGCAAATCGCAAGTGTGATAAGGCTCTTAATGTTCGCCACAACGTCGTCCGCATCGTAAGGATATTTTTCATCACATTTGCTCGTAAAAGATGGTATTACATGTAGGTGTACTGAAGGACTAAGGCCTATATTGTTCCCGCGGGAGTTATAAATTGTTATAACTCCCGAGGGAGTTATGGTTTTAGTTTTAAAAATATAGTACGCACTCGCAGTTTACTTCAGACTAAGGAGGTTTCAATCCAGCCAAGGTTTTTGTTGTACGAACAAAACTTGCCTACCAGCAAATTTTATTGTGTATTGAATTAATACGGTACATGTACTGCATTAATATTTATGTTTTACAATTATTTAAGTGTAATTTGCAATAATTTTATTAAAATTATTTTTGAATTATCGTTACAATCTGGCAGTATGGCTTGTCATGTTTCTAAACTAAACGCAGTTCTTAGCATTATCTGTGGTAGACGACACAAAAACAGAAAAAAGTTATAAAATTATTGGTTCTATTTAGTTTTGTAACAAAATTACTGTTCGTATTTAAGTTTTATAATATATTACGGTGTTAATTATTCCTGCATAATATTGTTAATTGTTATTTGTTTAATGATAGATGGTAAGATTCTGTGTATATTTGTTTTCTGTTTTAAGCTGATGGCCGTTTGCCAGTGCTTATAGTAAATTAAAAAAATATATGCAGAAAAAATTAGCTGTCAATCGTTATCGTTTAATTAGTTTAATGTTTATTTTTGTCTTATGTATTTGTTATTTACTCCCAAATGTGATGAAAAATATTGTGTGTATGGCGGGAAGTAAGGGGATTACAAACTCAGGACATTAAAAGCCCTCCGCCTTCGGCGTCGGGCTTCTAATAGACCTTCGTTAGTAATCCCTTACTTACTACCCTTATGACACGATATACTATAGTTCATATTTCGAGAACATTTCCGAGCAAATATGAGAAAAAAAAAGAAATCTCTTTAACTCCACCCTGGAATCGTACTCGAGCAAGGGCAATAAGTAGGTACCTATTATTGTCAGTCATCGATTCTTCTCTACTTATATAATACAGTTCCGGGATTTGGTGGCAACTGTGTTACATGCAAGCAAAAGTCAGAGAAACAGCACACTAAATCACTACATAGTATAAAACAAAGTCACTGCCTGCTGTCTGTCTGTCCCTATGTATGCTTACATCTTTAAAACTACGCAAAGGATTTGATGCATTTTTTTTAATAAATAGAGTGATTTAAGAGGCAGGTTATAATGTATAATACATGCATAATATAATATAGCATTGCACCCGTGCGAAGCCGGGGCGGGTCGCTAGTTGACATATTGCAAAGCTCCGTCAAATACTAGGTTTTAACATACAATGTAATTTACTTACTTTCCATATTCCTCCTTTGAGAATGTAGGTTTGACGGTTTTGTCGAACGACCCACTGAATGCTGTGACTTTCTGGTTCTGTGTGTGCGAATTTGCCTTTGTGTCGAATGCCGAAATCAGGTCCGTCAAGGAAGAACTCTGTAAAGAAAGAAATCCGGTTAGTTTAGGCTACTAGCACTTTCCTCTGGGACATGAATTTTTTAATATTTCGTAAGTTATCTATCAACTAACTAGTGACCGCCCCGGCTTCGCACGGGTGCAATGCTGATAAATTCTGCATGTATTATACATAACATAAACCTTCCTCTTGAATCAGTCTATCTATTAAAGAAACCGTATCAAAATCCGTTGCGTAGTTTTAAAGACCTAAACATACACAGAGACAAACAGACAGGTAGACAGCAGGAAGCGACTTTGTTTTATACTATGTAGTGATAGTGATTCTACTTTTCTATACTTACTAAAAGATGCCCGTAACTTTGTTCGCGTAGAACTACTTTTTTACCATTTTAACCGTTGCTTTTTTTTTAATAGCGCCCTAGACCTAGAACACGCCATTATTATTGCATGGATTTTAAACAATTCTGGAGAAAATAACGGTAGGTACACCTAAAATTGTTACAGAATACTTCTAGCCTGCGTTGTGGCAAAGTTGTGGGCACCTTTTAGAAAGGATAGGTTCCCTTGGATAAATTTTAGTATTATACTGTTGGAAAATATGTATTTTACTACGTGTTCTCTTTGAAAATTTCGTATGCCCAGAGTAAAGAGACAGGCCTAAGTTTTAATTAGATACACGTTTGAAAATAACTATTACAGAACTAGCTATATACATAATTTTTTTTTTTTTATTTAGGGGTACACTTATTTCAATTTTATATTTATAATAAACATTCCTTATTATGTAGGAAAATTTCCAGTACGCATTTATTAATATTGTCCTTTTTAGCTTGTTTTGCGTAGTTATTTAATACACGTACCGTAAACCGTGTGAAAAAACGCAAATTTTGGTAGGTATATATTACTTATAAGGAACAAATAGGACTCTTTTTTGCATGTACTTATTAAGTTGTATCTATAACGACCACACGCTCAGCCCAGTGGTAGTGCAGCTGCCTATTAAACCGACACGGTATTGAGTTCGAATCCAGGAAAGGACAAATATATGTGTGATGAACTCGAATATTTGTTAAATTCGAGTTCATACAACACAAAAAAAGTGTACATATTTTTTCTTTATAAATAGGTATGTACATCGTCGGCAATCCAACCTTCAAGTGGGGAAAAAGTTAATTTTAAAATAAACAGAAGAAACTTCAAGTTACTTCCCCGTTTTTAGTCTAATTGGATACCGGTACGAGTATATGGCTCAACTTTGACACCCAAGATTTAATTATGCAGATTTAATTATGATATCAGAATTGGTGAAAGTAATAGAGCTAGGCATTATTTTTACCGTTTTGAGAAATCATTTTTTACTAGAACTTTATTATAAAAGCTGTATAAAACCTATATCACATGAAAATATTTAATTCTTAATAGTGAAATCAGTTACGTCTCAGTGATACTCGAAGAAATGAAACAAAACTCAAAAACACCGTTGTGTCAAAGTCGCAACCGAAAACGAAACGACCGACACAGTTATCAGAAACGGAGCTAAAGCAAAATAACCGGAATTAAAAAAAACCGGTGCTAGAGATTTTTTTTAGTGAAACGGAAACGGTTACGTTTTGTTTTAAAGAAAACTCGAAACTTCCCAGCTCTAGAAGCTAGGTACAAGCGTGTAATCAGGTTAGTTAGAAAAATCTGTAAACACGATTTCTTTTAATTGCTGTTCACACACCAATGTGAATCCGATTCTTGTAGAGGCTGTTAATATCATTGAAAACATTTATTAGTCACTAACTGTCGTGTGTCCATCGCAGATCAATAAGACTTGGCAACGACGACGGGACGAGAATAGACGCGCCGTATGACGAAGTAATAGACGGAAAATGTCGTTGAGGTGAGTAAACATCTATAAAATAATATACGCATTGTTCAACAATGATCGCATCCCAATCATGGACAATCGCAATCACATGATATGTTTCAGAAAATAAAATCCTCAAACAATGAAATAAAAAATACACCACACAAAAATATATGATTTAGATTTTTGGCTTGCTCGTGAACACAGACGCCATGTTTAAAAATTGACTTCCGGAGCCTTCAATTTTGTATGAAATTCCTATAGTTATCTCGAGTTGTTCCGCCCGAAACGTGATGCTTCCAAGCCTGTTACACAGCACGTTATGACGTCATTTAATTGCATGTTTGAGAAAATAAAATTACGTCATATATGCCCGAAAAATCGAGATGGCAGTCTATTATATGCTTATATGGTTTAGAAAGTTCACTCGGTCAAAAGATATCCCTCGATCATCAAACGCCGTTTATTGCACTTTTGTGTCCTAACCAACAACCGGAGACTAAAATATGATACCAATAAGGAAACGTTGCTTAATTAACGTTCCATCCTCCCCGGGTGATAAAAAAACTCAGGCAAAAAATCATGAATTTGTATTTTATATAAGGAAATGGTTTTATTATTTTAGGTCGCGTGGCAGGAAGTCATGATTCACTTGTATTTTTTTTGTCTTTAAATTATAATGTGAACTTACCTTTTTGCGAATATCAAGTGGTTTAATAAATTGAACTCACAAAAGGTAACAGCTTTGACGAATATAAATTAACTTAAGTAATCAAGGTGAATGTAGCTAATAATTGAGAACATTTGATATTTTTAAGACTAAAATTTTATTACATTTCTGTATCCCTGTATGTAAGAGGACGTAATCACTGTTTTTATATTTTTCCTAAGATTACTAATTATTTTAAATTTACTGATTCCAACATGTACCCAGTAACTCCAAAACTATGACACAGTGGAAGCGTTATTTTAATCTGGTGTCTAATTAAAAGGTACTTATACTGTAGAATAATGTTACGAACATTCCAATAAATAGATTACCGAATCGGCTCTTATTTCTTTTGGAATTTACATAATTACGTGAAAAGAGGATTCTTGGCTCACTTCACAAAATATCGGGAATGCGGAAATATTTGTTTGTGTTAAGATACTTCGAAATAAATAAAGAATTATAAAGAATATTAAGGAAGAGCTTTTAAGTGAATTTTTAAGAACATTTTATTTTTGGTTAACGTTTCATCTTACAGTTTCTTTAAAAAGTAAAGTTATAGCTTTTTTGCACTTAGGTACTCGTCGTATCGAATGATTCTTATCATGGAATATTCTTATGATGGGTGCGTCTCATATCAGAAAAACAATTGATATATTTTCATAGGACCGAACATGGTTTAATAATAGTCTTTTTTTATATAACGTTTCCTAGAACTTTCCTTTCATTTATCGTTTTTTTTTCTTTAGAAGGACAATTAGTAAAAAGTAATAACGTTTGATAGAACGCACTACTTATAAGTACCTATATAATATACGTTTAAGCACAATATAACTAAATCGAACTATTACCAGTAGTAGGTTAGGTTAGAACTATAACAACAGCGCGCGAGCCGCTCTGTAAAAGAGTGTCCGACGGAGAAGATATAAAACAAGCAATACATATACACGATAATTTTTAACTGGTGATCAGGTACCAACTTCTTCTTCTTACCCAGTAATTGATGGCCGTCACGTCGAAGTCGTAATAACGAGAAAACATACTTTTATTTTTCTCAGATAATTTTTATTTTGAAACCAATTTTGTCTTAAATTACTTGCCACCCTACCAATCTGTATCTGTGAGCTTACAACCTCTTTAATAATTTAATGGCAATGACAATTTATGAGTAATAACTTGTCATTGTCATTACATAAACAAATTCGTAGACAATTTTGTAAAATTTCCCGCCAAAGCAATGGCACTTGACTTAGGTATCGCACTTCAATAATTTATGTAGGATGACCATGCTAGATACATTATTACTTTTAATTATGTTTTAAATTTTAATTAATTAAACAGTGAGGTAATTACGTGAGACCTCGCCTATTAAGTTTAAATTTAGCTGGATATTCATATTTTTCTACTCCTGATCGCCGATCAAGAAGAAGAAGAAAAGTCCTGACAGTCCTACGACTTACTAACCGTTAGTCTTACTTACCCCACCTTACCTTACGTCAAGTGTTGTTGTAGGAAATGAAAACATAATACATAATTTTCTGTGAAATGATAATTCTATCTGTTGATCGATTCTATGTATTGAAATTAAATCATAATCTGTTGTCCGATCCAATATTATAAACGTTATACAATTTGTTTTACTATTAATTGATTAATAAAACTTAGACTTTCCTTGCAGGGTGGGCCGAAATACAGTATTAGTTTTTGTAACAAGGTTAAATTAGTCAACGTATAGAAGTAAAATCAGGGGAAATTTGTCATTAAAACATTATCTATTAACTCAGAATCAAAATGTTGGCAAGTACTACACCAGTATAACTGAATTACGAAACGAACTGTTTAATTCTGAACAAAGGTAAGTACAATCGAGTGATCCTAAGTAAATTTAGTTAGATAAGTAATCAAATCAAAGTATACACCCCCAGTGCCGGAATATTGGACAGAATTGTATTGTTACAATTCTATCGAGACTTGTCCCTCCTATACATAAAATTAAACAACTGATGACAAACTGAATAGTTACTTACTTAAATCTGTTTATTTTAATATAAGAAACTTGAAAATTTGTGAGGATGTGCGTAACGCAAAAACTACATAACATATTTCCAAAGATTTTCCACTCCTACTATAGCTTAGATATATCTGAATAAGTCACACAAGCTACAATTATAAAGATTTATTCATAAGAGGGCTAAACAGGAATTCGCAAGGATTCATCCTTCTGCATGGTCCAAGTTGCGGGAACAGCTAGTTTTATACCGGGTGTGACAGAAATGATAAATAAAAACATAGATTGAAGCCATCAAACTGAATAAAAAACATTTGTTTAACACTCGTCTCGCTTCTCACTCTCAACACCCGCTGGTCAAAATACCCTGACGGTACTTTAAGAGGCCTACAGTTTAAAATGTATTATTTTCATACAAATATATTAATTCAATCAACTTTTTAAAGTGAATAATACTTTTCCCTGAGTTCTAGATAGTAACATAGCAGTCGAAAATACGTTAAAAAAAAAATCTGCGTGAATTTTGTAAATACCGAGTAGTAATTGAAACAAAAATTATCAATGAAAAATTCATACTGTAGGATTGAAATATATACACCAATATAGCCCAACTAGTGGGACAAAGTTGTAACTAGTAACATTGATAATATGTTACGAAACATGTTTGATCATTTTTGTCATCATTGAGAAAAATGTCCAAAACAATCAGCTTTTTTGAACGGATAAGGAGCCCAAACGCAGTCAAACGTATGCAACCCTTATCGACGCGTGATGTTTGCGTTACCTACATCTTTTTCTGACATTTGACTGCGTTTACGTATTCTTTGTTTACGGCGGGTCAACGTCTTTTGAGCAACATTAAGAGAATGCGTTAAAAACGTGACTTATACGGCACTTGACGCAAATGCATCATCAGCGTTTTTAAAGCCGTGGTGTGATCGATCGATCCTTAAAACAGTAAAAAAGTGTGACTATAAAAAAGAAGCAGTCATGTTAATTTTCCCGTGAACAAGACTGTTTAAATAACATTTCGCTTTGATATCCTATGTTTGTTGTTGCAGCTGAAACAATTTATGGCCAGTAAAATTAGTTTTTACACTAGTCGGTTGTAGAATTTGATTATAAAAAAAAATGGTGTTGGAGAACGAAATTAATCGATTCTCAGTGGCTTACTTATAATAAATAAAGCATTTGATCAACTAAGTTCCGTACTACGTCTATGATCACGTCTAAAAATTAAACGGCAACTGTCTTCTACTACAAAGGGGGAATTGGATCACGTGGAAGATAAAACTGGCAGATTGTTTTAATGTACCAAACCCAAACGTCATCCGAATTCTTGTTAGTTTTGGCGTGATGCACTATTGAAATTACATATAGGTAATTTACAAATCTGGTAACTGGACTGCATTTATAGATTTATATACTTATATGGTACCTACGTTTTATTTTACATAGGAAAATTTTCCTGTCTTTCCAAATAATATTTCCATTACATTTTAAGCTTTTAAGGTTCTAGAAAACCGTGGTAAGTGTGTTCTTACTTCTTGTACGTGTCTAATCTTGTGCAGTGTTCTTAGATTATAAATACCATCAAATAAACAAAAATCTCGACCGAACGGAATATTTATATTTATGAAAAACTTTTGTTGAAATGGGTCACGGCACGTCGACTCAATTATTCTACGCCTATCAGGGGACCGAGATAAACTAGGCACAAAATGAAAACTCTGTCCGCTGGAAACGATTTGTATGAGCCACAATTTCACGATAACCTTTTTGGTAATAAATACCTACAACGAACTCGGTTCTACTCTTTCAGCCTATTGTTGATATTTAGATTCGAGCGTGTAATCTATAAATGAGTTAATTTATTTGCTCGAAATGTATAATAAGTTTTTCAATGGGATTTTTTTTAAAGGGAATCCCCCAGTAAAGAGGCCCAGCACGCTCGATGTGTTCTCGCACATTTGCACGAGGCTTATACTTAAGCTGCATTCGATCAAACTTTGAAGAGTATGTGTATGGGTTTTTGACATTACTATCTGGTGCTATGGGTTTTTGACATTATACTTGATCTCTTTATTGGGAGATTCCCTTTATTTATTTTTTATATCTAGTATTTAATTCGTTGTTGTAAATATATGCCCAGACTGCTTATTCATAATTTACAAGAACATAATTATTATATTTTCATACATAACAACTGATTTCTCAAATGTTGAATCCCTCGTAGGCTTAGGCATGGATCCGTGCGGGACATTTGAAATTTTTGGCATCGCATACGAGGGTCAAATTGAATTGGGCGGTTTGTTTGGTTGGCAAATTACACAATGAATATCGGAATACCGGATTATGGATTAAACTCTATCTACTTACTAGTATTTAGTGAAGCACCGTTCCTGAAACTTTAATGAAATATTTCCTCGTGAATGAACGTTAAATTTACCTCAGTTATTTTAGATTTGCAAGTTCTGATGACTCATATTATGCATAAGTGCACCCGTGACAGTGTGGATGGAGGCAGATTTATATTTTATACCGCTGCTTGTTGCTAGATTTGTATGTGATGGATTGCCAACATTTGCCAGATACGCCACCGCGACTAGAGGCGCTGCCAATCTGGCTCATTTAGATTTGCACCTGTCCGTCTAGCACAACTATGATTCGCGACTCATGTCGCGCGACATAGCATTACCCGGCACTCTCTCGCGATACTGTACAGACAGGGATAGGTAGCATATCTCGCACGAGAAAGAGTCGCGTGTCAAAGTTGTGCTACAGGTGCTGATAGGTGTTTATTTGGTTGCATTAATTATTTGAAGTGATGTGGTTCTTAACCGACCTCGAGAACGGAACAAGTTCTCAGTTCGTTGGGAAGTTTTTTTTTGTTTTTGTTTTTTTTTTTTTTTTTTTTTTTTTATCTACACTTTATTGGAGCTTAGGTATGCGATCGAAGAAGAATGGGCGGGCATCCCTCAAGATACCGTAAGAAAATTAATAAGGTCGATGAAAAACCGTATGACGGCCTGTCGTAGGGCTAGAGGAGGCAATACACGATATTAAATTGCTGAAAATTGTTTTAATTTTTACTCGATTTCCTTAGAACCACAGTTTTCCCCTTAGGCAAAAGTTTTACTCCAGTACGCATTTTTAGGGCGGTAACGTTCTAAGCCCTGAAAATTTGAACGTATTGGCCGCACACCTTCGGAAATCAGATGAATTTATAGAGGAAAAGCTTACCATTCATATGGTATATAATATGTTATGGCCACCCTTACAGTTTTTACAGAAATTGGAAAATTGTTAAAAATGCTGGGGTGGTCCGATTTCTTTGCACCCGAGTGTATTTCACGAAACTCTTTTTTTTGTTTGAAAGAATCTTTCTACGGCGAGGTTGGCGCAGTTCGTAGTGCAGCTGCCTACTGCGCTAGCGGTCGTGAGCGGACGAACTGAGAATGTATTTATATACCTATTATGTTATATATATTGTCGCCTAGTACCCATAGTACAAGCATTGCTTAGTTTGTGACTAGGTCAATGTGTGTAATTAATTATTTGTATTAAAGTTGACGCCATTGACGCCAATGGCATATAACATGACTTCGTTTCATTGACGTTGGGTATTTTTTGTTTCAAAGTTATTGTAAAATGATCCGTTAATTCGCTTTAAGACTGCGCCGAGCGTTATCAACTGAACCATAGAGCGCGGGGAATGCGTATTTAGATCGGCGCGCGTAGCGCATAGTAAAAATGTGTGGAGAATTAAAAGCACTTTTTGAAAAATCTGAACCATTAATACCAAACAATAAGTGAAATATTTGATGCGGGCAAATTTGTCTACTTAACGGCAACTGCCTATTTTTCACATTTCGCGCGGCGAAGTCTTAAGCTTATAACCGTATAGCCTATATTGTGAGAAATCAAAATAAGCTTTGTTTTTTATACCACGGAGGTGGCAAAGCGGTTACCGCAGCCTATGGACGCTTGAAACACCAGAGGATTCGCATGCGTGACAGTTTAAAAATGTGTAATTGTGTACACTCCTTTTTTGAAGAACTGTTTTGTTTTTACAAACTTTTATTTAACTTCCATTGTATGTACATATGTTTAAAGTATGTTTGTTCGGGAATCTTGCAACTCAATTTTGAAGCAGATATCGTCAACCGATTGAGCTGAAATTTTGCATTTTTACTTAACTTTATGGTTACCATGAGGCTGATCTGATGATGGAGCCGGAAGGTGGCCATAGGAACTCTATAATAGAAAAAGCAATCCTACCGACCTTGGGCTCTTTAGAATCGTTTCAGTGAGCATTTGATGGATATCCAAAGAAAAGTACAGTTGGCTATAAAAGCTTGCCACTAAAATGTCATTTTTGACAAAAACTTATTGTTTCATTTAAATCAGGCGAGTAGTTTAAAATTGTGAATTTCTTACAGTCCGCCATTCCAGCGGGAAGTCATCGGGCCATTTCATCCCACTTTTTTTTGACCTAAAATGTCCAAAATCTAAAAATTAGTGGGGTGTACACCAAAAGATAAAAAGGCCCCATCAAGCTATTTGCTCATATAGTAACGTTGCTAAGCCGCGAAATTGTGCGCATCGGGTTACAAGCATGAAATTTCTACCACACATAGAGCGTTACACGGTGATTATTTTCAGATGTGGAGGGAAGTCAGATTCGTCCCCTGTGTGGAGGAAGAGCGGGGTGAAGAGGACCAAGTAGTGCTCTTTTTATTTTTTTTTATTACTGGTCAGTTAAGGCTATTAGGGCGACATCGTTTTCGTGTAAAATAGATATCAGCTATTAATTTTTCATGTTATTTAAGAATAGTTTCATATAAAAATTTGGGTTTATTGCCGAAAAGGTAAAAATCACAACAAGTTTTTTTTATTCAGAACGATAAATTAGTTATCTATCCTGAATATTTACAATTTAAAAAAATACTACTAAGCAGCAAATTTAATCTTGTTTATAAAAATGTATATATATTGGGCACATCTTATACAAAAAGTACCTTGAAAAAAATGTTGATGTTAAGCTTCGCCTGCGTGTTCTAGTACATTTCGCTAAGTCGCGAAATTGTGTACATCGGGATACAGCCACGAAATTTCTACTACAGATAGTGTATTTTGCGGTGTTTATTTTCAGATGTGGAGGGAAGTCAGATTCGTCCCCTGTGTGGCGGGAAAGCGGGGTGAATAGGACAAAGGAGTCCTCTTTTTCTTTTTATATTACTGATCAGATAACGCTACTAGGACTTGTGTGGTGTCGTTTTCGTGTAAAACAGATATTAGCAATTCATTTTTCATGTTATTTATTCATAGTGCCATATAAAAATATGGTTGTATTTCCGAAATTGTAAAAATCACAAAAAGTTTTTTTTATTCAGGGAGATAAATTAGTTATATTTCCTGAATATTTACAACTAAAAAACATATAGCAAAATAGAAAATTTAATCTAGTTTCTAAAAATATATACATATTGGGCACTCTTCATACAAACAGTAACTTAAATAAATTGTTGATGTTGAGATTAGCCCGTGTGCTCGTGATACATTAGCAAAAAAAAAATGTTTTAATTACATTAATTAGTTTTTTTAGGACGTATATAGTAAATATTATATGTAAAAGCATGGTAATAATCATTATTTAATGTATTTAATCAAGCGAAATAGGATGCGTTCGGAGATTTACGTTGGTTACGCCGACGTAAAGATATATTTTAAGCTACTGTTTGTATGAGAAGTACCCAACATGCATATATGTTTAGAAACCAGATTAAATGAGCTTTTCGAAATAATAATAATAATTTGAAAATGTTCACGAAATTAAACAAATTTACCCCACTGAATAAAAAAACTTGTTGTGATTTTTACCTTTTCGGCCATTACACCCATATTTTTATATAGAACTATTCTTAAATAACATAAAAAATGAATTTCTGATATTTGTTTTACACGGAAACGATACCAAACACGTCCTGGTAGACTTAACTGACCAGCAATAAAGAAAGAAAAGAGGGATACTTGGCCGTATTCACTCCGCTCTCCCGCCTCACAGGGGACGAATCTGACTTCTCTCCACATCTGAAAATAATCACCGTGGAACACTCTATCTGTGGTAAAAATTTCATGCTTGTAACTCGATGCGCACAATTATGTTAGAAAACAGCGGACTAACAACTCTAGTAATAGTATCATCGTACATTTAGCAAATTAGCCTAGTGATGTTACAGTTACAGCTTTGCGTCCCACAAAATATTTCTGAAACTGGGCATTTCACTTCCCCGAATTTCATTTGTCATAAATTTATCACTTGCCATAATTTTCATTTGCCATAAACTTTTTATTTCATAAATCATAAACTCTTTGGGATTTCTTTAATAATATTTATGGAGGAATCTATAGGTTTGGTTTTTGTTTTATGAAAATCCCGAAAAGTTTCAGCTTACAGAGAATAAAATTTAAAATTAAAAAAACCCCCGACATGACAACCAATAAAAAGAAAGAAATAAAATCTACGAAATGTGCCTATACAATGAACAGTAGAAAAAGAATCCAAGCTTCGTTGCGTTCGGGGGACCGCTGGACCGACATGACAATGTCGGGGGTTTTTTAAATTTTAAATTTTATTTTTATTTCATATTTTTTAAACAAACAGAAGTTTCGTCCCGGAGTTTTCTTCTTTTGTCATTATTTTTGTTTTACACCGTTTAAGGTCCAGCGTTTCCAATCTTTCGTCGAGCTCACAGACCATAAGATTGGTCGAGCTTGATCCTTGACTATATGTAGGTACAACAGGATCCCAAGCCAGTGGTAATTAATGCCATGTTCTCTAAGATTGAAGTTAGGATATATTTTGATTTCAATAGCCTTAAGGAACATTCTGGGAAAAAATCGTTAAAGTCAGACTAGTTAATGCTTATAATGGCAAAATGGCGAAGTTATTAGCCAAGACAATCAAAATATATACTTTAAATGCACTGCGTGAGTCGCAAGAATCTGCTACTTATGGTCTAAAACAGGTTTCTATTCTACATGATCCAAATAGTAGGTACGGGTGGCTTACTAAGCTCCATAAAAATTGCAGTTGGTACTAGGTAACTTGACTTAGTTTTTAGAAACGTAATCATCGATACCCCACACCATGGGATAAATAGGGAATAAGGTATACAATTATTTTTTTAATGTATTCAACCACTATGTCTCTGAGCTAAGCTGTGGACAGACTGACACAAACTACAAAATCCTGAAAAGCTGTTATTCACTTAGGCAAGAGTACTTCTGCTAAAGCTTACGTGTCATTTTAGTCGCGTTAAAATCTTGCAGGGTGTTGCTATTTGTGACCTCAATCAAAGGAACCTGTTCAATAGTCCTTATAACAATTCAGCTTTAGCAGAATTCTGAAACTTAAAAATAGTGACCCAGTACTGTGACAGAAATTATAATGAGTTTTATTGTCAAAAAAGTTTTTTTGAGACTCGGTTTTATTATTGACTGTACTTTCTTACACAAATGTTAATTGCTCATCAAGAGCAATCAGACGAGCCCAAAACACCATGGGTTTATCTTGTGCTGTTTAGGAGTTGCTACGGCCGTCTTCAGCTCCAAGGTACCAAATTATTGTAATGTCAAAAATGTATTAATCTGTTGATTATGCTAATAAAACTTAACATTTAACTAACATTAGAAATTCTTGACTTAGATTCTTTCACAACTAGCTGGTCATCATGAGACCTTAATTTATTGAGTGATACAGAAAATGCTAATAATACTTAACATTTAACCAAAATTTGGAATCCTTAGTTTCAATATGGGCTGAGATCCATTAACAACTACCTGGTCATCATAAGACCTTCATTTAGTAAGTCATATAGAAAATGCTAATAATACTTAACATTTCACCAAAATTTGGAATACTTGGCTTTAATATTAGCTGAAATCCATTAACAACTAGCTGGTCATCATGTGACCTTCATTATTGAGTGATATAGAAAATGCTAATAAAACTTATCATTTATCCAAAATTTGGAATTCTTTGCTACAATATTGTCTGAGATCCATTAACAACTAGCTGGTCATCATGAGACCTTCATTTATTGAGTGATATAGAAAATGCTAATCCAACTTAACATTTAACCGAAATTTGGAATCCTTAGCTTCAATATTGGCTGAGATCCATTAACAACTACCTGGTCATCATGAGACCCTCAATTAGCGAGTCATATAAAAAATGCTAATAAAACTTAACATTAAGCCAATATTTCGAATTATTGACTTCATTATTAGCTGAGATCTCGTCACTTGTTCCAATTAAAGCTGAATATTTTGGAAACTACTGGTCCTATTTCCACCAAACATGGCTAAGAACCATCTCGACGGAAAAGTCTTTCGATTAAAAAAAACCGCACTTAAATTGGTCCATCCGCTTGGGCGCTACGATGCCACAGACAGACACACAGATACACAGATACACATGTTAAACTTATAACACCCCTCTTTTTTCGTCGGGGGTTAAAAATAGATTTATGCCAAATTAATATAATGGCAAGTGATATATTATGGCATATGAAATTCGGGCAAACGATAGAGGATAAATATCCAATAAAAACATTATTTAAGTAATAATTTTTAAACATTTTTAGGGTTCCGTAGTCAACTAGGAACGTGATCATTAGTACTAGAAAGCTGAAATTTGGTATGAGTATGTGTATGTATCACGCCGACAAAATGGTAAAATAAAAACTAAAATATATTTTTTTCGGGTAGCTCTCGTACAGCTAAAGTGGGCGTGTTTTTTTTTTTTGTTTCAACCCTAGTGTGTTAAAAGTAATAGGGGTCCTCCAAACATTACTTTTTGATAAAGTCACTAGTTTTGTGAATATTCGCTCCGAAAATAAAAAAAAATAGTGCCCCCCCCCCCTCTAACTTTTCAACCACGGGTCAAAAAAATATAGAAAAATTCACGAAAATGAGGCCTTATAAGTACTTTCAATGAAAACTATATTGAACAAAATCGGTCCATCCGTTTTTGACTTATCGCAAAATTTAATAATTTTCTTTAAAAGGACGTAAGTTGACTTCCAGAAGGTAATATAGTAATTACAGTTACTTTGGCGTTTACGACCTTTTTACAGAATTTTGAAATCTTCCTCATAACTTAAACCTCGGGCTTAAAACGGCTGTTTTAAGGCCGTCTCTTGTGAAGGATGAGCAACTACGGAACCCTACACTGAGTGTGGCCCGACATGGTCTTGGCCGGTTTTTATTTCATTATTTTAGTCTTTTTATGTAATTAAATTATACTGCATTTAAAACTAAAATTAATAAATGGGTAATGTATTTGTAACTAAAATATACAATTCCCCTTTATTTTTACTTATACAGTATAAGTAAAAATAAAGGGGAATTGTATATTTTAGTTACAATAACATGACCCATTTATTAAATTTAGTTTTAAATGCAGTATAATTTAATGTTGACTGGTAAATGATGATGAGATAAAGTTTCACGCAGACGAAGTTATAGTTATACATATTCAAGTTGGTATAAAGATGGCTTCACAATTAGGAATGTCGAGGTTAGAGCTCAGCTATCCGACCTTCACTTTGATCGGGTTTAATCATAAACTGATCTTAGTCTAAAACAATGTTCGAGTAGGTACATAACTAAAACACGCCGCACTCGTAACAGATAGTAGATATACACACAATGTCTCAAATGTTTCTAGTTATTTAGGTGCACTGAAACATCACCAGAAACATTGTCTCAAAAAAAAAACAATGAGAAGAAATTGTATTTTCATGAAATTTCCCCTACCTCCTAACCATTAAGGAGTTGAAGCTTTCATCATCAGCTCAGCATAATGAGATGCTGACTATCAGACGCAAATACTTGAACAATTTTATAAAATACGTGCTTATAATATTTGAGGATTGCCATTGGTTTCCCTGGGATCCCATCAGACCCCGACATTGAGTGACAATGGGACCCCCTCAGGAGTATCTTCTTTTATTAAATATATATATTTTGAGAATCAAGCCATGCACAATTGACGGAATAATCGCATAACGTAAAACGATATTCGAATTGAAAACCTCTTCGTTTTTGGAATCGGTTGAAAAACTTGACATTCATTACTGAAGTGGTATATTAGTAATTACTTAATAAGTCAGCAAAGGATGTTCAATCGCCGTACTTATGATAACTTTTTTTTATTGTTTAAAGTTTACAAGGTCAATAGACTTATTATCTCTTGCAGACTGGATTTATTAGCACACAACGGGCTGAGGTCTTGCCCTAAAATGTTTATTTCTCAATGCGTAGCACGTCCAAGTGGGCTGTGAAGTCACAGCCCTAGTTGTAAGTTTTTTTTAATAGCTACGACATGTAAAATCAACATTATATTTAAGTAAAGTCAATCGCTAATGTAATTAATACATGGAAAACTAACTATGTTACGATTACTGTTTGTTATGATCTTAATCCTTTCTTTTTTTTGTGTACTTCGACGATGACAAACAAGTATACGACCCACCTACCGCCAACTATGACCGCCTGTGACGCCAGGAGCATTGCATGCGCGTTGCCGACCCTTTTGCGAACATATTTACTCCACTCTTAAAAAACCCCATACTACAAAAATCAAACCAAAAAGAAATTTTCAATGCGTACCCTGGCGAAGCGAAAGAGACCGGATTCGATTCCCGGTCTCTTAAATTTTTATTAACCGACTTCCAAAAAAGGAGGAGGTTATCAATTCGAACTAATTTTTTGTACTTTGATTCTTTGTATCGGTGGTTTAATATAAAAACCGGCCAAGAGCATGTCGGGCCTCGCTCAGTGTAGGTTTCCGTAGTGGCCCATCCTTCACAATATTATGCTTCAAACGGCGGTTTTAGGTATTTGATACTAATGGGGGCGCGCGCAATTTTTTGGATTTCCGGATCGAATATTTACGAAACTGCTGATTTTATCAACAAATAATGTTTAAAGGCCCGTATTATTTTTAAAAGACCTATTCAACGACACCCCACACCCTAGTGTTGGAACAAAAAAAAAAACACCCCCACTTTAGGTGTACGAGAGGTACCCGAAAAAGAAATAGTGCGTGGAGGCCCTCCGCGCGGAAGAAGTGAAACTGCGTAATGTGGAAATGAAAATAGGAAGGGGTAGAAATTGTAATTTCAAAAGAGAAAACCTAACAATCAATTGATATTCACAAGATACGTACCTTGACATAATCTTAAATCCGTCGCATTGTCCATGGGATTGTTGCGTTCAACGTTTAACGCCACAGTGCTTTCCTACCCCCTCCACGGTAGCGTTAGGGGGGTCGCCCACGGCGACTTTTTGTAGTGGTGCCGTCGCGCGTTTACGAAACGCGCGACAGCGTTTCTACTAACACGCGTTTGTCGCATTTGCAATTTTGCAACGCGCTACGGAAGCGATGCCAACACACTATACTAACGCGCTACAGCATCGCGACTGTATCGATGCAAATGCGCGATCGTGTCGGACGACATTGGGGAAGGAACGGAGGGAGGGTGGCGCGGTAGTGGAGATTGGAGAACTGAATCGTGGTATGTGGGCGAGGGCACACAGCTAGCGACCGAATTGCGACTGTATCTATGCGAACGCGCGACAGCATCGCTACAAAAAGTCGCCGTGGGCGACCGCCCTAAACGTTAAATGTTTGACGCATCCTTGTTGGAAGTCGCATTAGAAGTTTCACTTCAAAAAATAGTGCGTGGAGGCCCTCCGCGCGGAAGAAGTGAAACTTCGTAATGTGGAAATGAAAATAGGAAGGGGTAGAAATTGTAACTTCAAAAGAGAAAACCTAACAATCAATTGATATTCACAAGAGACGTACCTTGACATAACCTTAAATCCGTCGCATTGTCCGTGGGATTGTTGCGTTGAACATTTAACGCCACAGTGCCCCCTCCACGGTAGCGTTAAACGTTAAACGTTTAACGCAGCCTTGTTGAAGTCGCATTATAAGTTTCGCTTCAAAAGTATTTTTTTTAGTTTTTATTTTACCGTTTTGTCGGCGTAATACTCATACCAAATTTCAGCGTTCTAGTACTAATGATCACAGAGCTAAGCTGCGGACGGAAAGACAGATGGACAGGCGGACATGGCGAAACTGTAAGGGTTGGTTGACTACGGAACCCTAAAAATGTTGGCGTACCCACATTAAAAAATAATTAGATATTACATGCTTCATAAATTTATGAATTCCATACCTACTGTAGCCCCGGGGAAAACCTCGACATGGAGCTCATTCCACATTACGGACCGTCGCGGTAGGAAACTCCTCTTGAACCGCATTAAGAAATTTCTCGAGATATAAATAAAATAAATAAATAAATACCGGACAACCTAACACAAATCGATCTAGTAGGTACCATAGTAAGGTCTAGTAGGCTTGTGTTATAGACACTGTCTACGATAAACATAATTATCTAGATAGATAAACACATACTTAAATACAAATCTATTACCCAGGCACAAATATTCAGGTTCCTCACATAAATATTTGCCCTTGCCGTGATTCGAACCCGGGACCGCCCGGCTCAGTAGGCAGCTGCTTAACCACTGCGCCAACCGTATCATGACGCTACAACACATTACGCCCCCTCCCATTTAGTATATCGAATGACTTCGCACTTATAACCTTCGTCACGAAGTCATATGTGACGGCCCATCACATCATTGACACATCACTAGGTAATTATACTTAATATTACATTTCCATTACTGATCCATCGCGCCGACGGAATCGGATCCATAAAGGCTGACTTTAATTAAATTTCCGGGTCAACACCGTGAGTACATTCCATTTGTAACGATGGTTTAAGTCCCGAGTGATCTACGCCCTGACTATTGAAATTATCAATTAAGTGGTTAATAGTAAAACTAAATTCTACTTAGCAAAATATGATTTGTCCGAGATAATCACTAGTGTACTCTGGTCTTTACTGTTCGTTATTTTAGCGATGTGCTGTATTTGAAGTAACGAATTTATGATATGACATTTCGCTTGAGATAACCTAGATTAAATGGCGATTTAAATATCCAGCAGAAAATGTGACTTTTATTATAATGACCCATATTTCCTTGAAAATTCAATTTATCAGTGAAACCTAAGTAGTATTCCGTATCCAATTCGGGTCTGTGTTATCAAAGGTCAACTATTGCGTGAAAGGTGAAGTGAATTCTCAGGATTACGCAGAACCCAGAAGATTTATCCGCTACAATTTACTCCAAGTGCGAACAAATTGTAGCGGAAAGGCATATAATGTTGAGGATATACACGAAATAAAACATTACCAGAAGGTATTTTGATCTTCGTAATAAGCTGCCTGGGAATTCTACTTTATGGACTGTAAACCAGTCGGATTTTATATTATTTTTTTTATACTTCCCATTATTCAATTCATTACTTATCGGTATCACAGTTAATTTACACTTATTAAATCCAAAGACTAATTACCGGAAGTTATGTCCTCACCATCGAAAACTGAAATAAATCTTGAAGGACGCTGACTATTTAGGTTTGGAAACCATTTTTAGAGTTCAATAAAGCGTAAATGGGGACCGTCGGCTTTCTTACAGATAAATAGATAATAGGTTTGTTAGTTTGTGACATTAATGATATTAATAGCCCTGGTATTAACCTTGTTTAACAGTACTTTGAAGTACTGGAAAGTTTACGAGTACCTAAGCGTAATATGCCGATTGATGTTACATAATTGGGATATATCCTTCGAATAAGTACGCCTACATACAACAGATTTGCGAAGAATTAATCTGGCTTTGGTTGTATGTGTGGGTGTCTACGAATCAATCATAGAGACGTTTTGCTTTTGATATTGACGTGACAGATGCGTACACGGACGATACTGACTACTGAGCCCGTGACAGGCCGTGGCTCAATAAGACCGTCTTCACTTCCAGCGCTAGTGTGGGGTGTAGTGAACTGTATCTTGATTGAATTTAAATTAAACTGCAAAGGGGATGCTTCAGTAGTATAGGGAAGTCCCATAAATAATAACACTTGAAGAATAGGTTTCACATAATGCTGCGTGAAGTGTGTCTTGATCGGAGGCCGCAAGAGGAATGAATTAATTTAATCGAACGCCCATATATGTACTGAGCGCTAGATTAAGCGTGTATGGCCTATTAGACGAGTGGGCGTTCCCCAATCCTCGTTTGTGTGCGGTGTAGGTGAGTAGGTGCAAATGAACAACATTATCCCTTTATTTAGTATATAAAACATTCACATAAGGTACATAATATACATTGGTCGAATATATATTTATCGACAAGTTTTCATATAAGATTCTTATTGGGTAATTTTAATGTTTACAGTATCATCAACCTACTTTATGAAGCTTTCTATATGTTTTCGTTATATATTTATTTAATGGTGGTTTTACATAGTAATTAACCAAAGCTTCATATCTTATCCTATACACAATAATGAGAGCAATTAACCTTAAATATTAAGTAAAATTAAACGAAAAGAAATATGGCTTTGTATATTATAATGATTTCTTGTTCTATGCTGATTACTTACTGCTATATATGATCGAGCTAACTTATAATTATTACATAGTATACCTAGCCTACATGCGACAGCTAGTATTCTAAGGATATACCGGAAAAAGAAGTCAACATTGTTTTATAAAATTCAAAATTATACGCCAATTTAAGATCTATTTTTCATTCCTTCCCTAATTAGCTGCGTTTATTTTGCAGTGACCTCATGACATTGTTTATTGCGGTATATGATATGAATCCTATTCACAGAAATGCTTATCTTGCGAGAAGTACTACAGTCTTGTGACAATTTTATTTTTATTTAAAATATTGTCAGTTGTCAACATTTTTGAAACTTTGTATATATGTATATTATAATGATGCGCACACACCATCGCACAAAGCTTCTCTTGGGCGTTTGAAAGTATATACCTATAGCCACATACAGTGCGCCTTTTCGTCCGAGAATTCTGCCTGTTTTCATATTTTTTTAGACTTGACCTTTTCGCCGTAGCAGTTATCACTGTGTATTCTGCAAATAAACGCAGCGGTTGAATTTGTATACTGGGCCAACATGGAAGCGTTTGTTGTTGTTGGCTTTTTGATGAGGATATCTTATTGCTGTAGGTGTTTCTGTGAATCAGTATTACAAAATGAAATGATAAAGATAGAAGGGAGAGTTTCACAATGAATTATTTTAAAACTGTAATACTGTGTAACCTAATTTAAAACATTCAAATGAAAACTAAATGTAAACAAGCTAAACAATTTCGATCAATTAGCAAAAGAGTTGATGATAATTGAGTAGTCAGCAGCGTCAAATGGGTAGGCACATATTTTTACTTCAATAATTTTGGTAAAAAAATAATTGTATGCCTTATACGAGCTTTAGTAGGGTTTAGGTATTATGATTCTTTAAATAAAATAATTAGTTAAAGGGGCAAGTTCAGTCTGACAGAAAAAGTATTCTTCTACAACTTCTCACATGTTATTTTCGAAGACCTTTTTTGAAATTAATAGGTTATTGTAAATGTAGCAAGCATAAAATATTTCAGAACAAACCTATTTGTTGCTTGTTTGTTAAAGTAGTTTCTGTAAGCACTTATTTAATCACTTAATGTCCATAGATTTTAAGAAATAAATATTTCAAATATTTTACTGAATTTTTAAACATGGTCGTAAAAAAAGTCAAAGTTTAGGTTTGTTTTGTAACAATCCAAAAACACCATAAGGATGTGTGCCTGTTTCACTATGTAGCTCTCAGTTAGTGGTTCTTTGTTATGTGAAATTTCTACTTATATAGATCTACTTCACCTTACCGGGTCACTATCAGGCGATATGTCTGCTCATTTGCCTCGTATAATAAAAAAAAGTATATTATTGTCGATAATACTGTTGAATACATTACAAGTGGTGATTTGTTGTGTCTTCAACAGCATTATCGGAAGCTGTAAACCCCCAAAATAACCCTGCAAATGTCATGCGCGGGTGAATGACAGACGCGTGAGTCAGCTGGCGTGCGCCTGCGCCGGCCTTGCGCTAACACTCGTTAGCTTTGAATGATGGCCGCCTTGACGTCTTGACTCACTTCCTGCATTCCAGCATTTACAGTATTCGTGGCATTCGGGGATAAAATTAAACGTTTATTTTGATTCGAAGTTCAAATAAACAAATTGCATTTTGTTTTGATTTGAGCCGGGTGTGACGGTGTTTGAAGCGGGATGCTGAAAAGTGTTTACTCACGACGGACGGAATGGAAAGCTATACGCGTTAGAGGTTGTTTGTGTGTCTGTTACTGCTTTATTGGAAAACTACTAGACCGACTTCTGTGCGGTTTTTTGCATTAAAAGACTACAACGTCAAAGCAGGTTCTTAAATACTGTTCGTGGTTAGTACAGTTGTAGATCACCACAGGCCGATGCGACACCCAGAAAGGTTGATTCAATATGCGGCGTGATTGTTCAAAATTGTCCACAGTTTCAACCTCCTATAATCCTCGTATATTACAAAAGGACAGTATGTAATCTCTTCCCGAGGGAAGTGAACAAGTTTTAAAAGACTGTGACAAACGTTCATTAAGTAAAGTTGCGGTAACTGTTTTTCATCGAGCAGGTATTTCCTACACTTTTTAAATAGGTATTAAAACGGGCCATGTATGCAGCGTTCTTAGACTCGTCTCCTCTATAATCTGACTGTATATACTTTATCGTAATCGATATCACCATTGCTTCTATTTCTTTAAGCCAAGATAATCTGCATAACGCACCAGCATATTTTGATCTCTCATCTCGAACTCATGCCACTATTTTATGTGTCTAATTATATCAGAGACAAATTAAATGAAGATTGATTTCAGAAGTACACATCCGCATTTGCTATTTTCCTTACATAAAGTAAGTATTCCCAACCAATTTTCTTCGAAGAATACCTAGTGCCAAAAAAGGACGCATTTTACATTTTCACAACACAACAATAAACTTTTACAGACGTAAAGTCCGATTGTTTTTCCTATTGTGACCAAAAAAATACCCAATTTAATTTTATTTTAACTTGTCAAATTACACTCTCAGATTTGATATGAGGCTGTCAATTGTTTACGAAGCTCCATAGAACGTCCTGAAAGTATGCCAAAGTATAAGGTATACCGAGATATTACTAAATTCAATATATCGCAAGCCTCCAGCCTCGTCTAATTAGCACCTTTAGAAAACTGTGATATGTATTAACGCTGCGCGGTTCTGGGAAGAAAAACGGTTTTGTTGACGGTAGGTAAATAGGTACAGTAATACAGTTTAATGAAAACCTAACAAGGGTTCTATTGTCCGATTTTCCTATTAACAAATATTTGACACTTGTCTGTTGATGTTTGTAGTGATGTAGCTAAGTCATATTGTATGCCAATTCTAACGATTATTATTATGATCGGTTGATTCTTTTTATCGCGCATACGTATCTTTTACGGCTCATCGACAGAACCGATTTTTTAGTACGCAATACCGAACTCTAAGGTGGTGGCCATATAGGACGGGACTGATTTTAATATGCCAGTAAAATTTTAATTCGTTTTAAATTTTTTGCTTCAGGTTATAAATTTGTCGATTTAATCGATTTCCATCAATTTACAAGAATGACATCTGAATCGAAACGAACGATTTGGTCACAACACCAGCCTTAAAATTAAATTGGGCAAGTGCGAGTCCGACTCGCGCATGAAGGGTTCCGTACCATAATCTATAACAAGTTTGTTGTATGGGATTACACCCCCTTAAATGGTTATTTTATTTAATTTTTAGTATTTGTTTTTATAGCGGCAATAGAGATACATCATCTGTGAAAATTTCAACGGTCTAGCTATCACCGTTCGTTGAGATACAGCCTGGTAACAGACGGACGGACGAAAGGACAGCGATGTCTCAGTAATAGGGTCCCGTTTTTACCCTTTGGGTACGGAACCCTAAAAATAACATCATAACTACTAAGTTGTTGTCATCACCCTAATATTATAAAGGTGAAAGTTTGTGAGTATGTTTGTTACTTCTTCACGCTCAAACGGCTGGACCAATTTTGATAAATTTTGGTATGAAAGTAGCTGACACTCTGGATTATCTCATAGGCTACTTTTTATCCCGAAAATGTGGTCTTCCCGTGGGATGAGCGGATAACACGGTGCGGCGCAGCTAGTCCAATATATATGTAGGTACCTTACGTATACAAGATTGATAACTAGCAAACAAACATCGATTCCAGGTGAAAGTAAATAAAAAGGAACTATCAAGGAACTGAAAATTGATAACGCTACAGTTCAAATTATCGCTTAAACTCAAAACACATAATTTAATTTATACTAACATTTATATGTTTCTACGTAATTAAAGAGGCTCACGATAGAGCGGCAGAACACGGCGCCAGCAAGCCGTAAACAACGATGTTCTTTGTTCTCGAGCGTTGATAATAAAATTCTTAGATCAATGGAAGTGAAAACTCAATGTTCCGTCCAAGTGAAAAAACGGGATCAATTAATTTGCGATGATAATTTTAACAAAGTTTAGTTTATCTACAAAATGTCTAATTTACTTCTTGAATAAATATAGGTAACTAATTTTCAGAAGCTTTGTTTCTTGAATATTATAAGCTTGGCAGGTATAAGCTTAGTCTACGTCGAGATGGGCTCTTGAGCGCCGTGAACCGTACTATTAGCCTCTGCACTAGTGCTTTCATAGGTACTCGGCTCCACCTTCCTTCGTTGTTCGGGCAAAGTCGACGCGCGTTAGTCTGTCGTGTCAACATGCTCCACCACCAATTGCGTCTCATATTACACAAACAACCAATAAAATACAGTTGCCATACGTACATGAAAATCAAAGGAGAAAACTTTTTATTGTACGCCAAATCTTAATTCGATACGTTTGACGCCGCACCAAACAGACAAAGTTTATCGCAATAAAATAATTGTACTAAAACTCGCAGAGTCCTTGAAAATAACTCTTTCTAGCCATTACATACCGGAATGCGTCGTGTGATTGAGACGGCACAGTTGCGCGACACGTGTCCGTCGTGTTTTCATACCGCATAACACAAGCCCGTGAAACATTCTGTGTCTGAGACAGGGCAAGTAAAAAAATACGTCTATTTTTTATCCAAGCCTTATTACGCTATACTGTAGGTAGATACACAGGCACAGCTGTCAGTGTTTTACACACCAAAGAGACCATCTATAGACATTTTCTTTGGTTGCGTTGCGTTGCGTTGACAAACTGAGATGCTATAATCTAAGTATTCCGCGACATCGTAAGTCGAAATCGAATTCGATGCCAATTTTGATACTTGGAATATTTCGAGATTAGAAATATAGCCAATCAACCAATAAGGTATCTACACTGTGTCGTACGTGCAACGCTGACAGGTTATTGGTTTAAATTAGTAAACAAATTTCGAGTCTGCTATGCTAACAAGCGACCAACTGAAACCCTGCAGTTGGTTGAAATCGTCACATGTATATTTTTTTTAAATAATATCGCTATTTTAATAAATCGATATTTTTTTGATCAAGCATACTGCATAACACAAGCTTGTGAACCATTTTATATGCGTCTCTCAAAGGATTTATAAATTATTAAATTTTTCGTGACATTCAAAATTGATTAGCGAGCGACTTGCGAATATATGCAACATTACAGTTTGATAATGAAGTATGTACATTTTACTTTTAATCCCACTTAAGACTTTTTTATTACTTTGCGGGAATATAACCCTGGCGGCTTGCCAGCGTCGTATAAGTATTTTATCTAACATTAGTGTGAATGTTATCGTAAATAGAGGGTTTTATTTGAATATTGTCAGCTGCCGTCGTTCTTTGAGTTTTTGATCTTTTACGGGAAAGTATCCTATAACCATTTGTCGATATTAAGGTAACCTAACCCTGTACCAAATATTCAAAGCTTCATCATTAGCAATGTAAATGTGATTTTAATATCCAATTAATGCTCTCAAATAACTGATTATGACTATTCCAGACGTTTAATTTGATTCTCGAATGATAACGGTGCGAAATTCAAGATTAATAGGCAACAATGTTCCCTGAAGTAGTTAATGAAAGTGGTGTTGTCACTGCAATAATTGGATTATCTATTTATATAATGTTATTATCCCTTTACACTCGGCTTGAAATAATCATGAGTAGGTACCAAGTACGAGCAGGTTTGTCAAGCCGCTTTTGCAAACCTTTCGCTGACGCCAATAGGCGCGATCAGATCGTGATTTATTGACGTGAAATAAGATTTTTTTTTATTCAAGTCGAGAAAAGAACGATAAACGCCTTTATAAAATTGCTTTATTATATTTTATGAGTACAAACAATACATGTTTGCTTTAAGCAACATACTGGCAGGTGTTTTGGTTCTTAAACCTTAAATTTAGAAAAGGTTACTAAGGTTTTATTTCATATTTCCAAAATAGGTACTTATTTTTGCAGATCGCCCGTCGATAGATGACTCCCCAGAAAAGAGCCACATATACCCCAAAAACTTTGAATTTTGCATTTCTAAGCAATTCCACAGAAATGTGCAACATTGTCGACGTAGTTCGAGAATCATTCGAAAGATACAAAAGTACCACCATATTCATCACGGAACTGGAGAATTTAAAATCGGGGTATCTATCCCAATGCGACATCTAATTATCTCGGTTTTACCCTAGGGTATTTTATTCATATGTGTTTCACAATTTTCCCAAATAAAAACCCACAAACGAAATATTGAATGCGGTAAAACCAATACGTTAGGGATGAATGAATTCAAATATTGGTCAGATTTACGACAAAATATTTCAATCCTCGTACACGCCCGGGGGAAATAAAGCTTTCATTGTATGGGCAGGATTGAGAATAGGCAGAGCTTTCATTTGCGTCGATCGCAAATGGATCCCCCTTTCGTCTAAAGTGCCAATGATGTCATTTTACTTTTACAATGTTTTTCTGACATAAATACTCGTATTTCTGCATTGTCATAAAAGATCATAAAATCATGAATTTGGTGAATTGCCACATCAATCCGAAAACTATGCGCGCGTGAATAGTATTATTTAATAATATTTAATCCAAGAAGATTAGATTGAAATGTATGGAAAATTTGGCAAAATTAAAGGACAACTTTTATCTATCAGGATATGTAGGTTATAGAGCCAAGTTTAATTGTATCTACTCTCCCCCCCTCTCAGGGGTGAGCGTCACCCCCCCGCGACCTCGAATGTGTCCCGGAGCGCGGTATTTTCCACTTTAAAAGAAAACCGTGTACGATGCATACAAAGTGTATAGGAACGAAATAATTCTGAATAAATTTAATATAAACCCTTCATACATACAAAAGCGATATCACTTATAGAATCGGCGCAATCTGTTACCAAATACTAACGTTTTTAATTATTGATCTTTTTTTTCTGCTAAAAGGTTAGTTATCTCAAAAACTGCACACTTCTCGGCCAAAATATGTACGACAAAAGTAAAGAATGGAAAATATTCTTTCTAAAAATGTATAATTTATTTCTGTTTCTGTTTAATTTACCGTTGCAATGCTATTTTTAAAATTTATGTCATTTGGCCATTATGCGAAATATAAATATTCGTACTAGTTAAACGGTGTTACTTGCAATACCATAGACTTCTTATATGTTTTTCTGTAATCTACAAGTATTGAACTATATTCTGTATTTTTTTTTTTTAGCCTCACTATTTTAGGAAATAAGGGGTGTGTGGGGAAATCGTCAAGTTTTGCTCATTTTCGTAAATAACTTCAAAACCGTTTAATTTAGAATAATGACATATATATATTTGAGATTTTCATGATGTACCCTTTCATTTGATATGTCACACGATATACATTGCCATTTTTTTTTCTAATTTGCCCCCTAAAACTGGCCCTCATGTCAAAATTTATTAATTTGCGTTACGTTACGTTACACGTCCATGTTTGGGTCATCAATTTTCATATGTGTACTAAATCTCAACTCAATCGCTCCAGTAGTTTCGGAGCAAAGTGGCTATGACAGACGGACGGACTAACACAGACACACGAGGGATCCTACTATAATCATAGCGAATTTTCTCCTAAACTACTGGACCGATTGAGTTGAAATTTGGTACACGTATGTAAATTGATGACCCAAACATGGAAATTTAACGTAAAGGTAAAGTAAATCAAGTAATTTGAAACATGGTGGTCAGATTTGAGGGGTAAATTAGAAAAGAAAATAGCAAAGTATATCGCGTCACATATCAAATGAAAGGGTACAGTATGAAAATCTCAAATATATATATTTCATAATTCTAAATTAAACGGTTTTGAAGTTATTTACGAAAACGAGCAAAAATTGACGATTTCCCCACACACCACATATTTCCTAAAATAGTGAGGCTAAAAAAAAAAATACAGAATATAGTTCAATACTTTTAGATAACATAAAAATATATAAGAAGTCTATGGTATTGAAAGTAACACCGTTTAAACTAGTACGAATATTTATAATTCGCATAATGGCCGAATGCCTATACGCCTATACCATGGCGAGTGTTCTGAAGAGTTATTTTCTCTTATCCCACCCTCCCCTTTCCGTCATAGAACCACACGTGCCAGCTTGCGATGTCATCGCCTCACCGTGGAGAATATTCCCACCCGTACCAAGAAGTTTGGCAATTCCTTCATCTGCCGAACTATTAAAGTATGGAACTCCTTGCCGGCTCAAGTGTTTCCTCCTTCTTACAACTTGGGACCCTTCAAACGAAGCGTGAAGAAGCATCTCTCGGGCCAGCATGGCAGTGTCAACTGACTTGGCACCGTTGGTTTCTCGTCAGTTGCCATTGCGACTTGGGCTCCCCTTTTTGCTTACCATCAGGCGAAGTGGAGCAACTATGTTGTGCCGTTATAAAAAAAAAAAAAAAAAAATGACTTAAATTTTAAAAATAGCATTGCAACGGTAAATGAAAGAGTAACAGAAATAAATTATACATTTTTAGAAAGAACAATTTCTATTCTTTACTTTTGTCATACATATTTTGGCCGAGAAGTGTGAAGTTTCTGAGATGACTAACCTTGTAGCAGAAAAAAAATATCAATAATTAAAAACGTTAGTATTTGATAACAGATTGCGCTGATTGTATAAGTGCTATTGCTTTTGTATGTATGAAAGGTTTATAGTAAATTTATTCAGAATTATTTCGTTTCTATACACTTTGTATGTATCGTACACGGTTTACTTTTAAAGTGGAAAATACCGCGCTCCGGGACACATTCGAGGGCGCGGGGGGGTGACGCTCACCCCTGAGAGGGGGGGAGAGTAGATAAAATTAAACTTGGCTCTATAACCTACATATCCAGATAGATAAAAGTTGTCCTTTCATTTTGCCAAATTTTCAGCTAATATTATTGAACTATAACTAGAAGGCACAATTTCGTTTGCGTAAAACTTTTTTTGATAAAACCTTTTTTAACCGAACCTATATATTTAATCCCCGACGAAAAAAGAGGGCTGTGCGTCTGTGTGTCTGTGCATCGTTGTGCCCAAACGGGTGGAGCGATTTGAGTACTTTTTGTTTAAATCAAAACCAGATTTGTCGAGATAGTTCTTAGCTTTGTTTGAATCGGAGCTGTCCTCTCTAAGATATTCAGCTTTTAGTGGAACAAGTGACCGCATCTCCGCCAATATTGAAGCTATGAATTCAAAATTTGTTGTAATGTTCAGTTTTTTTTTTTTTTATGTACTCATCAAACATCCTCGGGTCGTCACGACGTAATAACAGCGTTTAGCTCAGGTTTAATTTAACACGATGAATATATCAAATATAGGGAATATGTTCACCTAATAACGAGCAAATAATGCCGTGCCCAATTTCATGTGTAAATATACGAGAGCCTTATTCATCAGTACATTAATAAAATCCTAAAATTGTATTGAAAATCAGTTTTCTAGGGGTTATTATTTCAGGAAAAATGTTAACTGCCCGACACAGGATGTTTTTGGGCGCTACTTGAAGTCGCTGTCATCGGACCCAATGAAGAGGACATCATCATATTGTTACAGCGCCGTCGGTCGGAGAAAAACGAAAAAAATATTATCTTTAAAGTTAAATCTGGCCTATTTTTTACGATATTATAAAAAAGGTTATTATTTTTAGGTATATACAACAGCAAAAAGTGTTAAGCGGCCAAATGTGTTGGCACAATCTTTAATAAAAATCCTCGCATCAACGAGTAGGTGACTGCTTCGACGTGTCTACTAGGTAGTAGGAGTTTGATATTAGGCCACTTAAATACTTTTTGCGCTACTGAGCAGCTGTTATTCTGAAAGTAAAAGCTATTTTCTCACTTTGGTAAAGCGCTCAAGTGTATTTTTTGGCTGTATTTTCGTCTTATTTGTATTCACACAGCGAAACGAATTCACCCATTCCCAGCTTCAGTCAAAACAAAAACATTCCACGCAAAAATTTGCAATCCACACTGCTGGACTGTCACGTAAATAAAATTGAATTTTACATTCAAAGGTTTGATTCAACTCTGCTCAGAATCGGATTGTTCTAATGCAAACATACTGTGAAGCTCGCTTCCGTAGTCTGTTCGCCCATTAAGTAGCAATTTCAATTTTATTGCGGTTTTTTGTTTACTCTTGGAGATGTGTCAGTTGGAAGGTTGCGTAAAACATAAAAAGGTTTGAGAGATTTACGCTCGGGCTATATTCGACGTTTCAAAGCCGTAGATCTGAAATATCATAATATAGGTATGTCCGCTTTAGGAATGTAATTGATTTATTTGTTAAATGACAACAAGTCAATCGCACTCACTGTTATATGTCAGTGGTAAGGTCATTGGTTGGTCGATACATTTCTCAAATCATCACAATTAGAAGTATTTTTAGGGGGCGTTTTCACTTAGCAAATGAGCATAGTTCTAAGAAAGCGATCGTTCGTTCTTACGTAGATGAAAACATCTAGATGGCGTGTAGTATGTGACAGTTACCCCAGTTTTTGATGATTTATCGAATCGAATGCCTTGCTTTAGGTCAGTTGAGTTGGCATTGGTTATCATTTTGTCAGTTCGCAAGAGTTGGGTAACAGTCCCTTTATTTTTTGTAAAACCATGTTGGATACTATGGGATCTCTAGTCTATTAACTTCTAAGACAGTTCGGCTATGCATTCTTCTGTTCGCAATGTTTATGTAAATAATAATTGTGTTACGTGGTCAGATCATTTCCCGATTTTTATAGAATGTGAACTTAATGTTATAGTCCCTACAACCGGAACAACAAATAATTTTCACATAGAGAAAAATGTAATTTGGGGAGAGAGATCGTCTGAACAAATTGATATTTATCGCGACGAATGTCATCAAAGATTGCGTCTAATTAATTTTCCGATGGAATTAGAGTCCTGTGCTGATAGGCATTGTCAGGAACAGGGACATAAAAAAGTGTTGGACCGGTTGTATGCCGAAATCGTAGGTGCCCTTTTGAGTTCAGCGTCTGTCGGTCGGGGGGGCGGGCAGCCGAGAGCTAAGAAACGGGTTGTAGGTTGGAACGAACATGTCAGTGCCGCTCACGGGGTGGCTAGACAAAGGCTTCATGAGTGGATAATGGTCGGAAGGCCTGAAAGTGGTATTCTTTTTAATGAGATGCGTGAAAGTCGTAAGATTTTTAAATCGCGCTTGAAATGGTGCCAAGATCACGAAATTCAAATAAAGTTAGATATGCTTACCTCTCATCACTCGAAAAAGGATTTCCGTTCCTTTTGGAAGGCCACAAACAAATTGAAGCCTCTGGGTGGCCACCCGGCCAGCGTAGAGGGTGTTAGTGACACAAAAAGCATAGCCAACCTCTTTAAGGACCACTTCGTTATTAAGTCGGATTTAGGTCCAGCGAAGCTGGGGGTGCTTGATGGTGAGACCGACGGCGAGAGCGTGGGTCCTAAAGTGACTGCCAAGGACATTGCTAAAATTATTAAATCAATGTCTGGAGGTAAATCCCCCGGATACGACGGTCTCTCTATTGAGCATCTCCAGCATGCAGGTCCCCACATATCGAGAGTGTTGGCTTTGTTTTACGAGTATACCCTGTGTTTTAAGGCATTCTTATCTGCCAGGTAACTTAATGCGGACAATCGTTGTACCTATTGTCAAAAACAGGACCGGGGACCTGGCAGATATGAACAACTACAGACCCATCTCGCTAGCCACAATCATGGCAAAAAATTTTGATAGTGTGCTTAATTCACAGTTAAATAGCCATGTAAAACTGCACGATAACCAAATGGGTTTCCGACCACAGCTATCTACAGAGTCCGCGATCCTGAGCCTTAAGCACACTGTCGGGTATTATGCCAAAAGTAAAACTCCGGTGGTAGCCTGTTTCCTTGATCTTTCTAAGGCTTTTGACCTGGTTTCCTATGACCTACTGTGGAAGAAGCTGGAAAACTCCAGTTTACCGCTGGAAACCATTCGCATATTTAAGTACTGGTATGGAAACCACAGGTCCACTGTGTTAGATGGGCAGATGCGCAGTCTGATGAGTACAGGTTGGAGTGTGGGGTGAGACAGGGGGGTTTGACCTCACCTACGCTCTTTAACCTGTACGTAAACGGACTAATAGAGGCGCTCAGCAGAACCCATGTTGGTTGTCATATTGATGGAGTGTGTGTTAACAACATAAGTTATGCGGACGACATGGTTCTGCTGAGCGCGTCGGTGTGTGGGCTGCGTAAGCTGTTGAAAATCTGTGAAAGGTATGTAGCAGATCATGGCCTCAGATATAATGTTAAAAAGAGCCAGTTCATGGTGTTTGAGTGCGGTCACAAGAAAACACTGGAAGTTCCTGCCGTTTGCCTCAATGGTATCCCTATGGATAGGGTGGGCCATTTTAAGTACCTAGGCCATGTGATCACGACCGACCTCAAAGACGACCTGGACATCGAAAGAGAACGAAGGGCCCTGTCGGTCAGGGCAAATATGATCGCCCGCAGATTTTCAAGGTGCTCCAAAGAGGTGAAGGTAACATTGTTTAGGGCGTTTTGCACGTCCCTCTATACGTGCAGTCTGTGGGCGAAGTATACGCAACGGGCCTATGGGGCCCTTCGGGTCCAGTATAACAATGCGTTCCGGGTGTTGATGGGACTGCCTCGTTTCTGTAGCGCATCAGGGATGTTCGCGGAGGCGCGCGTGGATTGTTTCTATACGACCATGCGCGCTCGCGCTGCATCCCTGGTGCGCCGGGTGCGCTGCAGTCCCAACAGCATTCTTCGTATGTTAGCGGACAGGGTTGACTGTCCCTACATGCTGCACTGCGAGGGATTACACTCCCCGGTCAGTGTTGTTTTGTTTTAATTGTAATTTGTTTTGTTTTAATTGTAATTACCTACTAACCCTAGTTTGTAAGGTCTAACTACTAATAAAATATGTGTCCTTAGTTACATGAAATAAATTTTTCTATTCTATTCTATTCTATTCTATTATCCTTTCGCAAAGCTTTCCTAAAGTGCTAAGTGCATGGAATTGGACGATATGATGCAGCATCTGTGTGAGATTTTCCAGGTTTGTGAAGGAAATACAATCCCCTAACTTCCATCGTTTTTCATAGTATCCTATGCAAAAAGTGCAAATAAACAAAATTATACGTGCCAACCCTAGCACACGGGCTGCATAAGATATTAATATACAGCCCTTATACGACTTATTTCAGCTGTGTAAAGGCTGTATAAGCTATGCATTATGATATGCTGGACCAGCAAAATTCAAGGCGTCTGCTCTGGGATATTATTGTAATTCATACGATCTTATTGCTTTCCTTCAATAGATAATTGAAATTATAGTATTTAATTTCATTAGTTTAAGTCTGAATTCCAAACTCCAATTGACATAAAACTATATTTGTAAAGATATTGCAATAAGTAATTATTTATCTTATACATATTTTGGGTTTGGTGCGGACGGTACAAAAGAACAGCACATTTGAGTAGTCAAGTATCTGACAATTTTAGTATACAATTTGGCATACGGTAGTAATAAAATTGTCAGATTGGTTTTGATGCTGACCGTACCGCTTGACATCTGTGTCAAAAATGTGTAAATATAAAAATGTGTTTAGGGATACGATCTGCCGTGGAAAACGCGTCTTGCTTACATAACCTTGTTTGGATGCTTCAGTTAGAAATTAAGATTTAAATATTTCCAAAACCGAGTTTTATGCAATTTCAAGTAAATATATATATATATATCTTAAAATTCTGATATCCTTGAGCAATTTTAAGGTCCGCAATAAAAAACCAACTGTACATAAAAAAATTGTAGACTGGTGTAATTATGAAATCATGTTGAAGAACAAACGACCAATTAGTTACATTTAAATTGAATTTGAGGTGCAATTTATTCCTTGTATAGGTATCTATCTTTATTACACAGTTCCTGACGTCAGACTTGTAAATGCGCGCAATTTGTAGATATAGGGTAAATCGCCAATAATTGGCCACCGTTCAATAACTGGCCACCTCAAACTAAAAATGAACTCTGTTCACCTACAAACTGAATTCATTTTATTATATCGTGGCCAGTTATTGAAGGGCGGCCAGTAATTAACAGCTTATACTAAAATGAATTATATTTATAGGTAAACAGAGTTCATTTTTAGTTTGAGGTGGCCAGTTATTAAACGGTGGCCAATTATTGGCGATTTACCCTACATATATGTAAAATAAAGTTTCCAGTTTAATATTTTGGAAGAACTTCCTCCGACCGTCCAAGTCATACAAATATTATCGCGCGATTCATGACTCACCTATGATGACACCAGTCAATATTTATCAAAATAATATTTTCTACTTTCAGCCATAAAATAAATTTATTCAGATTATAACTAAAATAGGATTAGAAGATGTTTATCTTGTGATATATGGGACCATCTGCCGAATCCCAAACACCAGATCAGACGACTCAACGGAGCCACGTTTTGAGTCTTGTTTACATATTTGTAGTTACATTTGTAGTGCCTTGGTTTTATTACTGATACTGTAACGCTGTGTAACTTATTTCAATAATAAATTAACAATATTTCATTCGAATCGAGAAAAATTGACTTAAGCTACACAAATATTGTATTAATATAAATGTTATTATTTATATTAAAGAAAAACACAAATTTTCTCTGCATCTTATACCTGTCAGTATATTATGTTTCAGTTTCACTTAAATGATAAATATAAATAAACTTACGCAAAATTTCCCTAAAACTTTACTGGTAATAGAATAAGAAACGCTAAAATGTATCATGACATGATATTAATTCATGGCGGGGCTAAACGGGAGTTAAAAGATTGTAGTATATTTTTTTTAAGAATTTGTTGATATTAAATTTGATGTAAAACGTACGCGCTTCCTGCCCTTTTTAGTTGCCAGCTTTAAATATTTGAATATATCGTTTTTTTAAAAGTCCCTCGAAAAACGTATATTTCGACATTCTCAAGGAAATTAAATATATAGGGTATTTTCCATTGACATGTACCAATGAAATTTGGCTAGTAATAGCGTCTTATACTACAAATATAAATACTTATAATTAAATCATAAAAAAATATAGTCCTCTTCCTAAATCATATTTGAAGAATCCGGTTGCGACTTTGCAAAGTTAACCCGGCTAGTGGCTAGGTAACTATATAAATAACAAAAAAGTATTTGTACCAAAAGTAGATGACAAGTATTTGTACCTAACCCTCGGTGCGCAAGTCAGATTCACACACCGGACCGGTTTTTAATACTATCAAATGTATATTTGACTCATATTAAGACCGCCTCTGTTTCCTGTTTAAAAATTGCTTTTTTTTTGTTTCCTTTTGTAACTTTCTATTGGTGTGCTATAAATTATTGTTGTATTGTATTGTTGTATTAAGTCACCTTTCATCCTTCTTCGCAAGCAAAGCCGCGATCAGATGATAGATATAATTATTTTTCGCTGTTCATTGATTAGGTTCTATCCGAGCCGAGGTTTCTATCGCGATACCTACATTAAAACGATATTTGATATCAATAAACGGGAATCGCTGAGCTATAATGTATTAATAAAATGACTCGTAAATTCCAGTTATAGTTTAATCAATAGAGTTCTTTGTATGCAACTGATCATGACCTATATACTGAAAACGAAATCGTTTATACACATAAGTGCTGTGTGTTAACATTTAGTTTCGTGTACCTATAGCAGACTAGATTAAATTTGTATTTTAATTCGTTTGCTAATTTGGGTACTGTAGTCATGCTTGAACGACGTGAATTACAAAAGTAGGCAGTTGGCTATTATTTTAAGAGCTTATTTAATTAGACCGTATTTTTAATTTTAATAACGAAAATTAAAAATACTATAGCTGTTTATATAGCTGTTTATAGTTTAGCACTGCTGGTATATAAGTATATGAAGAAAGAAGACTATTATTTTATTTAAACTTTGTGAGACATATTTAATTATTGTATTAACCGCTTAATACAATAATTAAGAAGACTATTGACTATCTGACTAGTGATATATGACGTTGTATGTACTACCTACTTACCTACCATTGATAACATTGAGCAGTGAACACCATTGATTGAGTTATTAGAATGAGGCCGGATCATTACCGAGAAAACTAGGTAATATTGAGCCTTGATTGTTAATCGCTTAGTCAGAAGAAAATCGGGGATTTCAAAGGGGCTTAAGTGTTTTGTGTAACCTAGTTTTTCTCATAAAATATCTTATTTTTTGCTAGAGTCATCATAATTTTATTCTAATTCTTTTACTGTGCAAGCTATTTAAGTGTGGATCTCGCGTCCGCCGGATTTCAGACAAATAAATACCGAGCTATTTCTAAATATAAACTTAAATATTTATATCTATATAATATATCGATCAATCACTATTTCTCTCTACAGTAGCCTAATCCTAACCGTAATTAAAACGCTCTTCCGTTGTGATAATAATCATGAAAAAACGAATGACGCAAGAACCGCGCGGTTAGAACGCTCGGAGAATCACCTAGTGAGTTTTGTTAAATGTGATATAATCAATTAACATTAAAGTATGTAACTTAATGTATAGTCTGGCTGATGAAATATTACTCAAAGTTTTAGTGGGAAATTTAAATAATCTGCGGCTGGTCACTCTTTGTGTAGTAGGAATTATAGTTTTGATAGGCACTAGAAAATATTTTTGATTTTTTATAAATACGTATGGTACCTAAGGAAATTAGTTAAATATATGTTGACGTGCACTCATAGTTAGCTAACGTAATTACTACTATTATGTAATTGCGCAGTACAGTCAACGACAAACACATAAGTTTACACTTTCTAACCATTATACAAGGCGAAAAATTAAATGTAGTGTAAATAAGACCTAGCTCGATACCATATATTAATCCATCACCAAAAACATGACTAACGTACTATGAAATTTCAACACTATCGGAATGTTAGAATTAGAACTAGTACATAAAGTGTCAAAATTATTTATAGGGTCCTCTATAAATAATTTTGATACCTACTAAATTGTTTAAATCATAGACTATTGGTGATACTATGTACAAGGAAATATGTGTCAACATTATTTGACTAGCCAGACTAGTTACAAACAATTATTACCCCGGCCTTATAATCTACTGTGTAATAAACAGTGTGATAACTTAAACGGAATATACTAAAATAAGGGCCAATTTAAAATATTAATTTCATCCGTTGCTTGTGCAATTAGATGCGTTTATGGTTTTTCTTCCAAGTATTTCTAATTGACGTCACTATAACTACTTGATGTGACTTATATAACGGCACGGAAGAATAAAGGTCGAATTTAATATAACTAATTTATCACAGGTCCCATATTCACACAATATAATTGTTTATTTCGGTAGAAGAAAAAGATCGTAAAAATTATATAGTTGGTTTTGTACAGAATGCCATACCTTTAAATTCCATTGATAATGTTTAACTGTATATATTAATTATCTACTGATAATGTGTAACTTTTGAAATTAATTATCAAGTGAAATTGCAAATAGAATTAAAAAAAAAAAGAATTTGTAGATTTTTTCGTATTGGCAATGTCATTCGTAAGAGATGTAGTTTGTAAGTGACACCGAAATTTTATAGCATTCTAGGGCATTAAAACTGCAATTCGAAAGCTTCTAAACTACACAACTTAACATTATCAAAATAGTACTTATCAAACTAGATAAGACACTTGAAAACATTACATAAATCAATAAAATATCAACACTACAACAATATTTATCATGAGCATAAAAAGTTTGCGGCTGCAAATTATGAAATGACAGATTCTCCTAAATCGTGTTATGTGCTACAAAAGCTACAATGATTGAAAGATATAGCCATACACCACACCACTTGTAATACATGTTTTTAATATGTCCTTTATAAATGACAAAATCTATTTGAGGGTTATGCAGAATAACAGCGATGAGTCACTATTTTCTTGGCTCGTATGCACTACTAGATAAACATACTTAATCAAATTGCATTCCGTACGTAAACCTTATCAACAATCAACTCAATCGCTAGGTTCTCGTCGCTAGAATGCTTTTGAGATATTACCGACTACTTCAACTAAACCTCTCCAAGTTGTTGGAAATTGTTTTAGTGACTCAACGGATGCTATGCTATCTTCAAAATAGAGCCAAAATACAGATTTCAATTCAACTCAGGCGTTATGCGTTTGTTTGGGGCCCAGATATCTCATTATGTTTTATGTTCCAACTCGTATACCCTAAAAAGATATTTGAAAATTCAACCGGATAGAAACAGTAAAATGGATATGTGCGTCTTCGTTTAAAAATAGATAGATATTTATTCACTATCTCACTTGTACAAAAATCACTACATTTAAATTTACAAATGTAGTGATTTATTGTTCTGCCTGAATGATATAATTAGTATGCCAAGAAAAAACGCAAATCGATGTACGGAATAGTCGTTTGGCACACAGTATTAAATGTAACGACCATTTTATTGTGTAAGCAGTTCAAACAAGTTAGTTTACCTATTTCGAAATGTCAAAAACGATCCCTTAGTATGAAGTTTTTATGAAAATACCGCCTTGTGACGTCATAAAAAATAATCGAACAACATCCTCTTTTCATTTAATTAAAAATAGAATGTTTTCCAAAAAAATGTGTAGTTTATTTTCCTCCGTGTATTTTTGAATGTGTGTGTAGCGGTTAGAGTGAGATGGGAATTTATTATCAATAGTCAAATGCCTTTTCGGAGTTCAAAACGGTATACCTTCTGTATTGCGTGACTAAACAGGCCGCCGTACAATACGTTTATTAGAATCTTAATGCGATCCTATTATGTAAACAAGATAAACTCTTTACCCGTTTACTCGCGCTTCTATTTTACATCGTGTTTTAGCAAACTATTTATTGTTTCTTGGCTCGAAAATTTATGAAGTCATATTTCTATATTTTTGCGATCATTGTATGATTCGTTATATTTATCTACAGATTTAATTTGTCAGTCTGTGCACGCTAATCTTGTGAATTATTTTAAGAGTGTTGTCGCCTGTAAAGAATTGTAACTGCGAAGGGTTCTCGTGGTAATCGCATTTTATTTAACTAGTGGCTTTATGAGCTGTAGACCTTACGAACATTATTTGAAATGTGTGAAATAAGTAATTATTTACGTTTTCAACCACCATGTCTCCGCAACGCCTTTTTTTTCGAATCCGAAGAAATATCTCTAGTTAATATAATCTATTCTACGTAATGGAAAAATAGCCCTCAAGCATCAAGAATCATGGCTGCTGCAGCACTCACTGGTTGTCTACATTCGTTAGACAAACCTAAATACTGCTCTGTATAGCCAAATTTAATCCAAAAAACCGTATCGAAATTGGTGCAGTAGTTTTCCAGTAGGGTAACAGACATACACAAAAACAATCTACAACCCCGAACGCATATACCGCCGTTTCGCCCGCAGTTGACATTGACATTGACAATAATCACAGAATATGATAGATAATAATTGACATTGACATTGTCAATAAACGCAGAATATGATAGATAATATGACACAAAGCAGAAACTAACAGTAAAAATAATAATTAATAAACATATACGCATCGCAAGCAAGGTCTCTGCATGAGGTTGGCGTTTGGAAAAGAGAAACATTAAAATCTAATTATAACACGTCTGCGAATCACACATACACAACACACACACACATACACAGCACAGGAAATTTGTTTTGGTGAAATGGCATAAAACGTCTCGTAACCAAATCGCTTGCTGGCATTAATACTCGTAATATTAGACAGAACAAGTAAGAACATATAAGTACCTAGTCATCATGAGTTCATGAGCGTCATTTAGGTAGTGGTAAAGAAAATGCCACTAAAACATTTAACCAAAATTTGGGTTGGCCGAAATCCTGTTACAATTTTTAACAAGAGTTGAATATTTTAGAGACAACTACTTTTATAACAATTATAACCACCAAACATAGCCAAGAAGTCTGCCTCGACAGACAGTACTTGCCATTGACATACGAGTATATATAAATAAATACATAAATAAATATCGGACAACCTCACACATATACAAATGTCAAACTTATAAAGCGCCTATATTTTCATCGAAGGATATTATCAAAATAATATAAGTAAATATCGTTTATCTAACCATTCAATATGATAGTTAAGGTACGCAGTGTAGTTTGCCTATTTTCTTCGAATACCCATTCCTTCAATTGCTCAAAGGTTAACTGGAAGAGATCCCTAATAGGGATAAGTTCGCCTTTGTACATATTTCATTTCTTATCAATGTATTTATAACCCGTTGTTGTGTACAATAAAGCGTTTACATACATACATACATACATAAAGTGGTGAGTTACTGGTAAAATACCAATAACAACCTTCGAACACTTAGTTAAACGGCTTTCATTCATGCACTAATAGAATCCTTACCCTTGCCCTCCGTTGTATTGGATCATCTCCAGGGATGGTAAGAAAATTTCCGCTCATCTTCACTACACACACGGCACAAAAGCCCTTTGTTCTTGAAAAACGTTTAAAAATAGCGCACGTTTCCGAACGTGCTGCGTGCGTACGCGACGGCAGTTGGTAATGAAATGCTCTTTCAGACTGGAAGTTCATGAATGAGTGACGTGTTTTAAATACTCTGTAGTGTGACGTCACATGTCGACGCAAGCATGTGGACGTGTCTGCGTTCCGATCTGTTTGTCTGAGGATCCCTAAATAGCGTGCCACAATCAGCTGCGCTGAGTCGGGATGGAAAGTTGTCACATTTTCACGAACTTGTTTAATACGTGGTTTTTCGGATTACTCAGAAATTGAATGAAACTTTTCTTAGCTGAGTTTTTTATCACCCTAGGGATCATAAGTGAACAAACAAAGAAACAAAGTAAGTAATTTGGTAATGGCGTAGTGTAATTGGATATTTTTGTCTTCGAAAGCAGACAGACATAGAGGTCGTCTTGAATAGAGCTAATACACGAAAGATTTCCTTGAATTAATTAGTCCAAGCAAGTTTATTAAAATCCATTTATCTTACGGGTTTGTACACGTTGGTATAAGTCAATTACAATATTGCTCTTCATGTTGAGAATCTGTTTGCGGTTCATAATCAGGAGCTCCGTCAGTCGCGGCAGCTAGATGCGGATACCAAAATTTGCACGTTCCATACATTGGGTGACACTACTTCCCGCACTATTAATTACCTCAATCAAAAATCGTATAAGTAATAAGGGTATTGTAGAAATTATCTAAGCTAAGCTCATCCACTTAAGAACTCAATACCATTGAGTGGTTAACCACAAATTAAGATAACGATCTCGTAGTAAAAGCAGATTGTAACCACCTTGGAAGATTAATATAGATTATCGACTCTATTTCCTTGGACATTAGACTACAAAATACACTAACAGAATAATGGTGATCATAACTTTTTTGGAATTTTACAACCGCCCGCGCCCGTCTTTCAACAAGAACGTACTCACTAGAAAAAAGGACTATGGGGTACCATGAACTCTCATCATCAACCATTTAAAACCTATTCAACAAGGAATAAGGTTGAAAATTCAATATCCACGCAATGTAGTTATAACCTTTTTTTGTAAGTAACTGGTTTGCGGTTACGAGAACAAAAGCAGATAGGATTGTATTAGACAAAATGCCATTGTGAATGCAGGTAAGTGGATGAGCTTAGTTTAGATAATTTGTACTATAACGGTTTAAGTACTTACCGTATAATATTACAAATATCATTTTCTACTCTTCTAATAAGGAGGGTAATAAAAATAAACTCAAATGAAACGAAACAAGATATATTTGAAATACGGATATTTATTTATTTTTTCATAAAAATTCTAAATTCAATAATGTGTTTTAAACATGTAACATTTACATATATGCATTTATACAAAGATATATGCAATGTTTAGTGATTTAATACTAAAATTGGAGCGTAACAGACTTACAATGATGCTGATTCATGTGACGATCACATTTTACACTTAAAAATAATATTTACCAAGTATTGTCAAATGGTAAAGGTTATGTGTCAATTACAATTTTAATTTGATGAGAATAATGAACACTGTGCGCTTTTCTTTTATACTAGCTTGAACCGCGAATCCGCAAGCTGATACAGTCCTTCTAGCACAACTTGGCTTCGCGACTCTTGTCGCGCGACAAAGCATCGCCTGTCACTCTCTCACAGCACTGTGAAGATAGAGACATGTAATATTTCTTCGTCGAGAAAGAATCGCGTGTCATACTTGTGCTAGAGGTGCTGGGATGGAACTAATCACGAATGATCGTAGCCTGAATTTTAGTTTCCAATCCACAACGTCCTGATCGCGTATATAAATAACATTGTACAGTGTGTGAGCTGTCAGATTGCGATTCGCGTTTTATACCTGTCTCGCACGCTCTTACGCGATCTACATAAGAACCTCTCAGTTCTCACCCAAACCCGAATCGCAATGTGACACACGGACTGTATGTAGTTTATTTCACATAGCTTTGTACATGTGACATCTGACATCTCAGTATATTTCAATCGAATTTAGGTTATAAAATGTACTGCGAGGACTAGAGATGTGCCGTTCTCGAGAACGTTTGCTGATATGTCTGGAAAATGTTCTCGAGAACGTTCTTTCCCCATAAAAATCGGGAACCGTTCCCGAATCTCTAGTGATGACAGATATACACGCACAAAACTATGAAATAGGGCTATAACGCGTTCGAGACGTTCGCAAACTTACACTAAAGTTTCTGGTAGACGGTAAACGATACGATTCATAATACTGTTACTATGTAGGTTATGTATCACACGCCGTGTATTGTTGTCCGAAAGCGGAACGTCGAGTCGATTATTTACAAAATGGACGACATATGGCTTTGTAACAATGAATGTTCGGTTAGACAAGATAACGAACCTGGCATAATGTGGGACAAGCGACCCATTTCGAAAACTGTAACATTCTATTCAACGCAGTAACGTGATTCGGAAATGTTTAGAATTTTTAAATTTATCGACCTTTACTAATCGGTATTAAACAACTTTTGCGACGGACAAGAAATGTTTACCTATATATTTTAAACCTTTAATTTTGACATTTACTTATTTTATAGAACATTAGTACCTTGAATAGATTGCTCAAACGCTAAACGGAAAGATTAAATTTCAATTTGACAATATTTCGCTATAGCTCTATAGACCTAGAAACATAGACTCAGTCGACTCAGAAATACAAATTCAATAACAAAAGTTTATTATTATATGTTAAGACGAGTAAATATATATTATTATTTATTGAGATTTGGACTAGACAAACCACATTTTCTATCTATAGATATGTAATCCATGATAAATACTAATATTTAGAAAATCTAACTTTCATGGTGGTAGTGATGTGCCTTCCTACACATCGTATACATTTTCAAAGCCACCTAGACTTCATATTACAAGTAACATCACATTAACTTTAATCCAAGGACCACATACGTTCATCTATTGCGGACATAACATTTTCTTAATTGGCAACATTAAATCAATTACACTAAAGTGCACTATTTTATTGCCAGAAATAATTCTCCTATTAAATAGATTTATTAACTAAAATTTGTTTTCGTAACACTGCACTGCAGTTTTCATTACAAATCGAATATTCCACATCGTGACAAATGTCGTTTGAAATATAAAAGTAAATATTCCAAATTTCGGTAACATCCCCTACACACAAGTTCACATTTATTTTATAACATATACAACTAACATTGAGTAACACTGTTAGGTACACTAAGACACACCCTATGTTGACCAATAAATATGTCGTATACAAAACACTGAAATTCAAATTCCGAAACATGTTTACTAAAGACTCGTCCACACACTCACTGTCTGAAGATGCTTTTCCACCAATCAAGCGAGACGCGACGGGGTGGGGTCAAAATTGAAATTTTGTATGTAGCTATGTATGTACTAACGTAGTTTCTAATGTCAACTTTTGGTAGAAATAGTCCGGTAATAGCAATTCGCCCCGCCTTTATTTGCCTCGTCGGCGGAAAAGTACCTTGACATTTCAATTTCCATTTATATTGGTTAAGTACTGTTTTATTTTTATATCACATTTTGATTGATTGATTTAATCGCTGCGTAAGTAATTACGAGTCAATGATTAAATCTGAAAGCAGTGTTATGATGCAACTATCAAAATACATAATTATTATTTATTATAAATTGAATAAACATTATTTTACATAACTTGTTCCTTGATGAGCCTAGCAACATGTTTTGTAAATTGAACGGTCAAATACTAAACTTCTATGGCAAATTTGTGTAGAAGGAAGCCCGTATAGTACGTACATCTAGGAGACATTAATTCATAGGTTATGTATAGATTTGTTACTGAAGTGAAAATAATTTGTCTAGAATATCTATGGTTCAGAAATATGTAAGTTATTTAGTAGAGTGTAGATAAGAGCAGTAAAGTAAGTGTAATGTTACAAGCCGCTGATTGATTTCAGAGTATCTAAAGTACCAGAGATAATTCTTTTGAAAAGTTGTATATTTGTGATATACAAGTAAAAAATATTAATAGGTATGTAGTATTAAATGTATCAATTCTTTGATTGCATTTTCATGTTGAAATGTAATATTTTTGTGCTTTAAGTTTATAAAATAGAAGTCTTTGTGGTATTGAAAATATACACACACACTAATTATTATTTACGTGATGTTCAAACGCTGTGTTTCGATTTGGACTGTGTTCAATATTAATTGTCATAATTATAATATTATCTTGTTAAATCAACAATTCGTTATTGATATTTGCCATAATAATCATAGCCTTAACAAATTATTTTTTGAGCACTGATCGTATTAAATTCTAGTGACTTGTGAATAAATTGGAAATGGAATGGAAAATCTTATAAAAAATGTGTTACCCATATTGAGGGAACATCAAGTAGAAAACAATTTCATCAGTGCCCTAACAATAAATGAAGTATCCAAAAGAAATCTAACATTAACAACCAACACGTCAATATTGGATTTATCAGCTAAAACAGGTTTACATAAAATATCCATGAGATGTATCATTTTATAACAATATCACAATTTTTAATAATTTACACATAATGTTATAGGAGATTTCAAATTACACATTAGACACGCCAAGCATATTAAAAGTAAGAGCGAATATGTGATAGTATGCATTATACTTAATTTGGTATTTACATATCAGTAGTATGCAACAACATGGACGACCAAATACAACGAAGATTACTCAAATCGGGACACAAACGGAATATTTATAAAATATTACAAGAGCGTTATACTTCGGTAGAAACAATAAACCTTAATAATATTCATACCGTTTTATTACACTCATCTCCTATACAATCATGCCTCGCGAGTCCGCCCGCGATCCATCACACCACTCAAATTACCATGATATTATTATACAGGTAAAGACGCATCTTTCATCTTCCACTCGACAACCAGTACATAGTCAACACTTAGTACCTTCTTACTCGACACAAGCAAATTCTCAAACAAACAAGGAAATAATTTACATAAGGCCATATATTATTTTACTGTACACGTATAACGAGTAGATGATTAGTTAGATAAATAATGTTGATTTAACATTAATGGGTTAGGATAAATGTATCCGTATTTGCGACAGTTTGGTCCATATAAGTATTATTACATAAATTGTGTTCGCGGTCACGACTTTAGCCACCCAGCAAAATGTGCAACATTTATTAATAACATGTTAAAAATTATCTTTTTTTTTCAAATCCGTTCGTATAGACTGCTCCAAGGAAAAGTAGGAAACATAAACAAAGAATCAAATCGTGTGCCAAGAAAAGTGAAAGATGTATTAATTTGCTGAATGACTAGAGCACGTGAATGGTGCGGCGACCGCGGCCGCCTACGGTCAGTCTTGTTTGCTAACTTTTAAGAATTTGTGCAAAATATTTCTACTAGTCGCATAACTTAATACTGTTATAATATTTACAAAACTCGCCACGAGGCCGTACTAAAGAAAAGGAGCACTGACCGAAAACCGCCGCAGCGCCTCGTCATGTATGCTTCTCCGGAGTTTCCGTGGTTCCATCACAACTCGAGTGGTAAAAGCAACACATCGAAAGGCGATGGCGTTTCGAGAATGGAGCAAGTGTCACTGCGATCGGTGAGACCGGCGATTCTCAGTGGCATCCGTTCGGACGTTGCTTGTAGAAGAACAGTGGCTCGATGTTGGCCCTTACGGGTTTCACGAGGGCCCCTGTCCTGGAGGCCCTGTCCCGGCCGGGGCTTCTGATCGCATCTCCGACTTGAGCTTGACGAACTCTTTGGCAACCTCGTCGCTGTGACGCTGCGACAGGATTCTCAGGATCGTCCATCCTGTCTCGTCCATCTTCACCCGAGTGCCAAGCGGGAGCCAGGCAGCGCAAACGCTCTGAAAGCGAATACGATAAAGTTTCATCTACTTGTAACGTTTCAATAGGTCATACACTATATCGATACTATTCAAAAATTACTATCCAAAATATATTTGTCCTCTCTCACGCTAAAACGGATCGATGGATTTTAACCAATTTTGGTTAATTTTCTCGACTACGCGGACAAATTTTTCACCCTCCATGAAAATTATATAGCCACTCAATTGATTTTGGTAGCTACGGCTACCTGTCACCGCTCTTATTTTATTATATAAATAGAGTCCAACTCAAAATTCGAAGCAATTGAGTGGATAGTTGAAACAATAAACTTGCAATTTTCGATCTATGGCTCTGACAGCTGACATAATAGGGTTTCTGCGTCGATAAATATTTGTTTAGATCGAACCTGGTAGAATTACAGGCTTTAAACAGTTATAATAAGCGGCGGAGAGCGGTAGCCTAGTGGTTAGGGCATGCGACTTTCAATCCGGAGGTCGCGGGTTCGAACCCGGCCCGTACCAATGAGTTTTTGGAACTTATGTACGGAATGTCATTTGATATTTACCACTCGCTTTTCGGTGAAGGAAAGCATCGTGAGGAAACCACCTAAGCCCAATAAGGCCTAGTTTCCCCTCTGGGTTGGAAGGTAAGATGGCAGTCGCTTGCGTAAAAAAATATGAAATAAAAATAAAATTAAAAATTTAAAAAACCCCCGACATGACAACCTATAAAAAGAAAGAAATAAAATCTACGAAATTTGCCTTTACAATGAACAGTAGAAAAAGAATCCAAGCTTCGTTGCGTTCGGGGGACCGCTAAGTACTTACCTAAATGAAACGAAATATATTTTTCAAAACAAATTTGCAAGTATGCATTTTGGGCTTCCCACTTACGATTTTCAGTACATTGCATTTCATTTACTTGGCGGTCCCCCGACGCAACGAAGCTTGGATTCTTTTTCTACTGTTCATTGTAAAGGCAAATTTCGTAGATTTTATTTCTTTCTTTTTATAGGTTGTCATGTCGGGGGTTTTTTAAATTTTAAATTTTATTTTTATTTCATATTTTTTAAACAGACAGAAGTTTTTTCCCGTAATTTTCTTCTTTTAACACTATTTTTATTTTAACTACACCGTTTAAAGTCCAGGGTTTCCAGTCTTTCGTCGAGCTTGATCCTTGACTGTATGTAGGTACAACAAAATCTAAAGCCAGTGGTACAGAAAGCCGTCTTCTCTAAGATTGAAATTAGGATATATTTAATTTCAATAGCATTAAGCAATATTCTGGGAAAAAATCGTTAAAGTCAATCTAGATAATGCTTCTAATGACAAAACGGCGAAATTATTAGCCAAGACAATCAGAATATATATTTTAAATGCACTGGATGAGTCGAAAGAACCTGCTACTTATGGCCTAAAACAGAACCAGGTTTCTATTCTACAGGATCCAAATATAGCGGGTGGCTTACTTAGCTCCATAAAAATAGCAGTTGGTGCTAGGTAACTTGACTTAGTTTTGAAAGACCTAATCATCTATACCCCACACCATGGGATAAACTGATAAAAAAAATTACATCCCCACTTTTTTACATGTAGGGAAGGTACACATTAAAAAGTTTTAAAATTGTATTCTAACAATATGTCTCTGAGCTAAGCTGCGGACAGACAGATGGACGGACATGGTGAAACTATAAGGGTTCCTTGTTGACTACAGAATCCTAAAAAGCTGTTATTCACTTAGGCAAGAGTACTTTTTGCTAAAGTCCTTTTGTCTTTTGTCCTTTAGTCGGGTTAAAATCTTGCAGGGTGTTGCTATTTGTGACCTCAATCAAAGGAACCTGTTCAATAGTCCTAATGACAATTCAGCTTTAGCAGAATTGCGAAACTTAGAAACAGTAACCCAGTACTGTGACAGAAATTATAATACGAGTTTTTTTGTCAAAAAAGTTTTTCTGAGACTCGGTTTTATTATCGACTGTACAAACGTTAATTGTTCATCAAGAACAGTCAGACGAGCCCAAACACCATGGGTTTATCATGTGCTGTTTAGGAGTTCTTACGGCCATCTTCAGCTCCAAGGTACCCAATTATTGTACTGTCAAAATTTTATTAAATTGTTGATTGTAACGTTAATAAAACTTAACATTTAACCAACATTTGAAATTCTTGCCTTAGCGATCCTTTCACAACTAGATGGTTATCATGAGATCTTCATTCAGTGAGTAATATGGAAAATGCTAATAAAACTTAACATTTATCCAACATGTGGAATTCTTGGCTTCAATATTAGCTGACATCCATTAACAACTAGCTGGTCATCACGAGACCTTCATTTATTGAGTGATATAGAAAATGCTAATAGTACTTAACATTTAACCAAAATTTTGAATCCTTAGCTTCAATATTGGCTGAGATCCATTAACAACTACCTGGTCATCATGATGCCTTCATTTAGTAAGTGATATAGAAAATACTAATAGATCTAAACATTTTACCAAAATTTAGATTTTTTGGCTTTAATATTGGCTGAGATCCATTCACAACTACCTGGTCATCATGAGACCTTCATTTAGCAAGTGATATAGAAAAAGCTAATAATACTTAACATGTAACCAACATTTGGAATCCTTAGCTTCAATATTGGCTGAGATCCATTAACAACTACCTGGTCACCATGAGACGTTAATTTAGTAAGTGATATAGAAAATGCTAGTAATACTTAACATTTTACCCAAATTTGGAATCCTTGGCTTCAATATTGGCTGAGATCTCGTCACTTGTTCCAATTAAAGCTGAATATCTTGGAAACTACTGGTCCTATTTCCACCAAACAAAGCTAAGAACCATCTCGACGGAAAAGTCTTTCGATTAAAAAAAACGCACTTAAATTGGTCCATCCGCTTGGGCGCTACGATGCCGCAGATAGATACACAGATACACAGATACACATGCTAAACTTATAACACCCCTCTTTTTTCGTCGGGGGTTAAAAACTAGTGCCTACACCACATCTTGGGATTTAGGTAGCCGACCCCGATTGAGAATTCATTCTCAAAAAATGGGACAAAGGCTAGGAGGATGATGAAACAGTTATAATGAAATAGTAAAAATTATAGGGTCCCCAGAAAGCCAATGTATGTGGGTAGCGCAAGACAGGTCATGGTAAAAATTAGGAGAAGCCTTTGTACAGCAGTAGGCGTTATTCATGCAGCTGAGATGATGATGAAACATAATGCTAGCTTTGAGAACTGAAGTGGCAAAGGACGGGGCGTATTTGTCGAAGAGCCTAAGACCGATGAGGGGCAGTCGGGTTCAGAAATTCAATGACTCGCCGTATGGCAGTTGCGTGAAGCCTGAAGAGACCGACGGAAAGTGGTTTGATGCGGAGTTCAGTTTGGGTAAGGAGTGTGGATTGGAAAATCCTAAATAGCAGTGGACGACTTAGGACTAAAGGATTATTGCTGATGATGATAATGACGATGATAATATTAATGATGAAAGCTTGAAAAGTACTGCAAAAAATGAGTTCTACCTGGTCGATATTGTCGGCGAGACGCATGACAGCGACACCGACGAGCCGGTCCTCGCGCGCGAAACAGTAGTCGCGGACGCAGATATGAAGCTCGTACAACGCTAGCTGCTCCGTTGAGCTGATCATGCTGCGAAGAATAAGAGGAATTAAATAAGAAACATAAACCAATATTTCTTGCTTAATTCTACCATTAGAAGTATTTAATACAAAATGGCACTGATTGCTTGCTAAGGTGACGCAGTTTACAACAGATTAGTGGAACGACAGTTACTAGGACGTATTCATGAATGCAAGGGTCCGAATTTCTCATAGCTTCAGTTTAATTCAATATGATATGGTAGTGAATTGTCCAAAAAATTTGTTATTTTCTGAGCTGCTCCATAATTTAAGTTTCGGTGCACCGTATTTCAATGGGCAGGCACAAACTCTTGTATGGCTTCAATCTAGGACTCCAGTTTTCGCTCTACTCTTATTTTTATAAAGGGCACCTACACCTTCTTTTGGATAAGGTTCACGGGACTCAAGACGACTTGTCAGCTAGATGTGGTCCGATGACATTCAACTCGACCAACGGACGAAACTGACCAAGTTGTCAAATAAAGGTTACTTACAAATGGAAGGTCTCGTTGAACTTTGGGCTCCAATTGTTGCTCTTCGACTTTGTTGCGAACTTGCGCTTCTTGTCGGCAAGATGGGGCCCGATGAGGTTTACCTCGATGAACGGACGGAACATGCCGCTTTGGATCACCCACTTCAAGTCGTTCGCTGCTACCACTAGAAAAAAAAACGTAATTCTTTTAACAAATACCGCTGATAATAATCCAAATTTACTTGAAAGTAAAATTGATCATCATAAAGCCCACAACTATATTTTTAAGATTCCGTACCCAAAGGGTAAAAACGGGACCCTATTACTGAGACTTCGCTGTCGGTCCGTCCGTCCGTCCGTCTGTCACCAGGATGTATCTCAATAACGTACCCAATAGACAGACGTGATAGCTAGACAGTTGAAATTTTCACAGATGATGTATTTCTATTGCCGCTATAACAACAAATACTAAACATAAAATAAAGTAAATATTTAAGGGGGGCTCCCATACAACAAACTTGTTATAGATTATGGTACGGAACCCTTCATGCGCGAGTCGGAATCGCACTTGCCCAATTTTTTATAAATAAGAAGGCCACTATAATTAATTTGAAGTTCATTTAAACTTTAGACCGACTAATATTTCAATTTTAGGCTGTTGGGCACTACGGTCAGACGTAATGTGTGTTTTGATATTTATGATTGCTTTACCTTTCACCGTTATCTTCTGTTCACCCGTTCCTGGATGCGTGAACAAATCCACTTGCACCGACACTTCTCCAACGCTTCCTTCTTCGGCCACCGCGGCATCTGAAATATGGGTCAATAAATGGTCAAAATAAATAACTAAAATGAAAATGTGATTTTGGGATGGCTGGACGCTTGGCTTGTTACTTTTTGGTTGTCTAAGGCTGTCTTTCCATTAACTTAAGCGATTAACCGGCGGGCGTGGAACAACCACTAAAAGGGACCATTGAATGGTGCTAAGCCTGTTGGCGTTTATTTTGTCTCGCACAGCGTTTAATAACGTAACATAGATAATGTTTGAAACACAGCCACGGCTGTTGACAAAAATGTACTTAGACTGCCTGTGACTGTCCACTAAAGCGGAGCAGAGAAAATTAAACAACCAGGCTGCGTCTTTGTCAAGCCCAAAAAAAGAATAGTTATTGTTACGATCATACTTCATGCTCTCTCTCTCTCTCTCTCATATTATAATTGTTTATATCATCTTTATGATCTTTGTCTTAGTTGGGTTTTCTGCTTATGACTTTATATCGAACATATTCTAAATTACGATGTCAAATACCAGAACTCTATACAGGATGTTGCCTGTAATCATCATCAGCCAAAAGACGTCCACTGCTGGACATAGGCCTCCCCCAGAGAACGCCACCATGACCGGTCCTGCGCCTCCCGCATCCAGCGGACTCCAGCGACCTTCACCAGGTCATCAGTCCACCTTGTGGGGGGCCTACCCACGCTGCGTCGTCCGGTGCGTGGTCGCCACTCAAGAACTCGATGGCCCCAGCGCCCGTCCGTTTTACGAGCGATGTGCCCTGCCCATTGCCACTTAAGTTTTGCTATCCTTCGGGCTATGTCGGTTACTCTGGTTCTTCTGCGGATCTCTTCATTTCTGATTCGATCTCGCAAAGAAACTCTGAGCATAGCCCTCTCCATTGCTCTCTGAGTGACTTTGAGTCTTCTTATAAGGCTCATCGTGAGCAACCACGTTTCAGTTCCGTATGTCATCACTGGCAGCACACATTGTTGAAAGACTTTTGTCTTGAGACACTGCGGGATATTGGACGAAAAGATAGTACGTAGCCTCCCAAACGCTGCCCAGCCAAGTCGGATTCGACGATTGACCTCTTTCTCGAAGTTGGACCTACCTAACTGGACAGTTTGTCCAAGGTATACATAGTTGTCCACAACTTCGAGCGTAGAGTCTCCAATTTTTACCGGTCGTGGTTGAACACGGGCATTAAACATGATTTTTGTTTTCTCCATGTTCATCCTTAGACCAACTCGCTCAGAGGCTCTACCGAGATCTTCGAGCATCGTACTTAGGTCCTCCACGGTCTCAACCATGACTACTATGTCATCGGCGAATCGTAGGTGAGTGATGTACTCGCCGTTGATGTTGATGCCTAGCCCTACCCAGTCCAGAGTCTTGAAAACATCTTCCAGTGCAGCGGTAAACAGTTTAGGAGAGATCACATCTCCTTGCCTGACTCCCCGCTGCAGTGGTATGGGTTTCGAGTTCTGATCCTGGAGTCGGACTGACATAGTGGCGTTCTCGTATAAACACTTCAACACTTCGATATACCGGTAGTCAACTTGGCACCGTTGGAGAGACTGTAGTACAGCCCAGGTTTCAATCGAGTCGAAGGCTTTCTCGTAGTCCACAAATCCTAAGCAAAGGGGCAGGTTATACTCTTCGGTCTTCTGTATAACCTGTCGGAGCGTGTGTATGTGGTCTAGAGTGCTAAAACCTTTTCGGAAACCGGCTTGTTCGGGAGGCTGGAAGTCGTCGAGCCTGCGTGCGAGACGATTTGTAACGACTCTCGAAAACAACTTGTAGACATGGCTCAGATGTGAGATGGGTCTTCAACAAGGTATTATCGCCCTTCTTGAAGAAGAGCACCACAATAATTCTGTTGCCTGTAATAGGAGCAATAAATTAAATCATACATTCTACTCTTAAAACTGAACAACACTTTGTTAAGCCACTTTAAAGTACAGAATGCTTGCTTCAAAATACAAATCCTAACCTAATTTACAGTTTTAGAAGAATTACAATAAAAGGGAACATTGGACCAAAACCGAAAACATTAGTTTAGGTTAGGTTTGTATTGTGTCAGGATGGATTCGCAAAGAAACAATATTTAGTATGGCGTTTAAATATTCTATCAAACAATATTATGGCACTTAATACTATGGAAAACAATACTTATGGCATATAATATTCGAGAACACAAGAGTATGTCAAATGACTTTTCTAGTAAACGAAACATTCGGGCAAATGCAATTCGGGTAAGTGAAATTCAAGCGAATCAATATTAATGCATATAAATTTCGGTTTCACTCTACTAATACCACATATTTCGCAATACATTACTGTTTTGCCTAAGCATTATTTTACAAAATTATCATTTGATACACGTTATTTTCAGAAGTTCTTAACGAATGTTGTTCAGTTTGAAGGGTAGAATCTATGTTTTAATTTATTGCTCCTATAACAGGCAACACCCGGTATATTAGCCTTGTAATATTAAACAACGAACCTTGATTCTGCTGACTCGTGACAAACGTCCTGATCAGCGTGTCTGTCGTCTGCGTGTACAGACTGAGAGCGTATCTTAGTGACTGAAGCTCTGGACTCTTCTCCAAGAACGTCTTCTTCAACCCATTTCCTCCAGCGTGGAAGTATTGCTTTATAGTATCCAGGGCGGCGTCCAGCACCGCACATTGCTTCGGAGTCAAACTCTTCTCCGCAGACAAATGCTGGAAATGTATATTTTGTTATACTAGAGTTATTACATTGTTTGATTTCTATGACACTTGAAAAAATAAAGACACCATTTTTTTATTAGTAAGGTCTGTTAAGTATCGCAATGAGGCTTAAAATTCTAATGCCCATCAAGTTAATCCCGTTCCAACAGTGTAACTTCTATATACTTATATTCTAATATTTTGTTACAACAAGGTAAACTGAATAGCGATTTAAAACATAAAAAAAAAATTGTAGCCAATTATAATTTTATGATGAATGAGAATAAAAACTTTTCTTTAAAAAATATATATTTTAATTATCAACACACGAAAATTCCGACCAGCAATGCTTAAAGTACGTAATCCTCTCTTAAGATGGCATTTAAGCCCTTATACCGATGTGGACTTAATCACTCAATTGCTTCGAATTTTGAGTTGGACTCTATTTATATAATAAAATAAGTGTAAGTGACGAAAACCGTAGTTGCCAAAAGCAATTGAGTGGCTAAGAACGTCTGCGTTCACAAACGCATATCGATTGATATCTCTCTCTATAATTTAACAGCCATCTTGAAAACTCATTATCATTTTATTCTCTTTTAGCGTTTTACTTAAATAAATCAAGTAAAATTAAATCTATAACTAAAATTTAAATCTGTCACTAATGTCATCTCACGTCTTACAAAAATGAAGCCGAATCGAATTCACATACTCATTTTATAACGGTAGGTATAGTCAGATGTAAAAATATCGTTAGTGTTATATGCACCAACTACCTATTACTTATTCTAACTAACTTACCTCTTTAGAGATATCCATGACACCGGACAGTGCATGCTTGACGTCTTGCTTGCCAACGGTACTCTTGAAAAGTTGCGTCATGTCCTCAATCTTCGCGTTCGCTGCGAGGTTCTTAGCGTTGTTCGTTAGATTCTTCAGCATCATCTGACGGAGACAAATTTTTATCAAAAACTTTATATTTGAGACAAGTTTCTAATGCTGCATCAATTGATGCTCGAGGCAAATGTTGGTATTTCCTTTATTCTTGCAACAGCTGAGTAGCAACGTAGCAATCAATAGATTTTTACATATACAGCCGACGAGTGGTACATTAACACGGAACCAGTATTAAAACGTAAAAAATAACCTACGAGTATACAAATCATTGATAAATAATTGTTTCACCATAAAAATACTAATATATTACCGTCTTATCAGTCATGGGCGGAAGCACAACGGTTTTCTCCAGAATTTTCATTACTATCTTCCACAATTCCTTGAGCAGTCGTTTAAGAACAGTCTTTTCACAGGATTCTGCGTACATTGTCAAAGAACCATCCTGCAATAGAAAGAAAAAAACGATTTATAACAACAAGGAACTAAAAGCCATCTTAGATACGCTATAATAAACCCAAAGCTTTTAAATGAAAAGTCTTCAAATTAATATTAATATCGTACTTATAAGTAAATTCAATATTATAATTATTACCTTCACTATTGTTTTTGCATGCTAATATTTAGCAAAATATGTTTATGGACCGGATAATATAACCTGACATCTAATTGTATCATATTTTAAAGCAAATAAAGAATATTTCATTTCATATTTCATTTAATTTCATTTCAAATGTATGTATATGACCCTTTTTTAGGGTTCCCTTAGAAGATCACTTTGTTGTCCGTCTGTCTGTGTGTCAAGAACGTTTATCTCTGGAACGCGCGGAGCTATCGAGTCTAAATTAAAACCATATAACCGTCTACAGTCTATTGAAGCTGTGAAAAAATTAAACGTCTACGCTAACGTAACAAAAAGTAAAAGTATATTTCGACACTCTCAAGGGAATCAAAACTTATAGGGCTTTTTCCGTTGACCTAGAACAATGTGGCAGGGTTTTTTATTTTATTTATTTATTCAATTTAGGGCCGATTGTTCAATCACCAGATAAATTTATCTGCCAGTTAAAATTATTGCTATCCTTTTCTCCCGTCATATAAAAGAAAAGTGACAGCCAACACTTATCTGACAGATATGTTTTATCTGGTGATTGAACAATCGGCCCTTAATCTTTATTGCACAAGAGAAAACTTATCGTACAAAAGGCGAACTTAATGCCATGAGGCATATTATGAGGTATCTTATACTACAAGTATAGGGAAAAGTCTGAAAACTATACATTTGTAATTAAATCATAAAAAAATAGTGATTATTTAAAGTACGTAAAAAAGTTAATTTTGTCGCTCAGTACAGTTTATATTATCGTTAAAACAATAAACAGTGCTCTCATTGTTCGTACGGAACCCTCGGTGCGCGAATCTGACTCGCACTTGACCAGCTTTTATTTAGTTTATATACCACATTGTTGGCCGTAAGATAAGGGTCCATGCTGTTGGAAATATAGGACTTACCAAAATATCCATGAGTGGCCTAAGCACTTCATCGGCCTCTCGATGGACTGGTGGCTGCGGCTGCCCTGGCGCGTTACCACCGCCAACCTTCTGCAGTAGTTCGCCTAGCTCCTTCACACTCGCTGTTATCCTGGTCTCCAGGCTGTCGAAAGTTACATAAATTTAATATGTAGGTATAACCTCTAAAGTAGGTGTGGTTGTTTTAGTTGTAATTAATTACAGAAACTTTATAGACTAACATAAGTCCCACAGAGACTACAAAATAAAGTGTGTTTTTTCTTGCCAGCTGTCTTACTTTGAGAATACTGAGACTAAAAGTCTGTCACGTTATGCTCTATCTTAAAACTACCCACCTAACTAAAGGTACCTCTAAAATCACTCCGGCAAATAACAAATTACAGCGGTGACATCTAAGTATACTGTGAGGATTTTTTGGCGTCGCCAAGAGCTATCTCATCGAGTGTGCTGTTGGGGCTCTACTCTGCTGCAGATCGATCAGGATGTCCACCGCATCAGGCACCAGCTTCTTAATACCCATCGTTTCGAACATATTCTCAAGTTGCATACTCAATTAATGAGTCCCTTGAAAGGGTAACCGAAGTATAGAAAGACAACGTTCAGGATAACCACATAAAGTTGGATTTGACTCTAGGTAGGGCCTAATTTGAATATCCTTTAACTATCTGGCTTCCTTGGAAGTAAAATTAAAGAACTGAAAGATAACCTACTGATTCTTGCACTATACCTGATAGCAAACATGGAAGCCAGCTCGTCGAGTGTGCTGTTGAGGCTCTGCTGCAGATCGTTCAGGATGTCCGCCGCATCAGGCTCCAACTTTGTGCCACCCATCGCTTCGAACATCTTCTCAAGTTGCACGCGCAGTTGCTGGATATTGTTCATCAGTATGCATGCCTAAAACAAGGGTTTTATTTTAATATCTATGCTGTTCTGAAATTGCAAAACACGGTTCTGTCGTTCTGGGTTATGATTATAATTTCCAGAAAAATCTTACAGATGATTTGATGGATCAGGCATAGCACCGCTTGCCGATGTTGTTGAATCTTTGGAATTGACATCATTAAATTTTTTTGAAGATTAAAAACACAAGGCTATATCGTAACTGTCAATAATTACCGACTTGTAAAGTGGGTAAGTAACTGTAGCGTGGCATCCATTGAAGCCGACTTGCCTTTTTAAGCATTTTTTATATATTTTTTTGGAAAAAAGTAAGCTTAATCTGTTCAGGCTTCTCCAGAGATTTTGTTTCACGCCACGCTACTAGTAAGTAAAGCAGACGTACCACTCGTTCCTCCTTCAAATGCTCAGGGAATTCTTTCTTCACAATGTCCGCGTACGCCTCGAGCACTTTGGCGATGGTCTTCGCAAATCTCTTCATGTACCGCTTCCAGATCTCCGGGTCCGGGCATTCGAGTTTCGACACGACGTCGAAGCACTGAGTGAGCTGAGTGAAGACGTCCACGACGGAGTTGCTGAAGAGCGCGTGCTCGCTTGATTTTTGAAACTAGAAAGAGTTTACAAATCAATTTGGTTAACTACGTCATCATAAATTTAACAGTCGAACTCTTGTCGGTGTAACTAATGAAGTATATAGTTTTATCCATCTAATTCTATCCATAGCCACTTTATTGACTTCCCTATACGACATGACGTCCACTTTCTCTTTTATTGTTAACTACGTAATACTAAGAAAATATAGGTACTTATGTGATAAAAAATCTTACGATGATCTAAATATGCAAACAATTTTAGACCCTGACTGGATTTGAATCAGTGTCTTGTGCTATGGCATGGTGGTGTTAGAACCAACTAAGCTACAGGATGCAGCCAGCAAGTTTTCGAATTTTGTCACTGCTTCGTTGTCATTGACCTCTGTACCTTTTACAGTTTTAATCATTACCAAATATACTTAACTTTGTTCGTTTGTAGATAACAATATGGCAAATTATTATTACTCAGAGAAATAAGCTTCTCAGAAAATAATATTTATATTATTAGAAAGACTCGTATTCTACTTACTCCATCCTTCTTATCCCTATTGAAAGCACCATTCAGGTACTCCAATGAAACGTCGTCGTTCTCGTTCAGCCACTGCATCACGAAGGGTTCAAACCAAGCTGGGTACTCTGGCACGGCACCGCAGTATGGCGGCACATCTTTCACGTATTGCGTATGCAGCCATTTCACCTGGAATAAGACGAAATAAACATTCATTACCAGCAATATAAGTGTATCGCTGATTTAGTTTACCATATCGCTGTTGTTGGTGTTCCCTATTTTTTGATACCTACGGCATGGAAAATACAGTTCTCATCTCAGCCTTCGGCTCTAAAATGTAAGGTTTGGTAAAGAGTGCCCCTGAGAAAAACGACATACGAGTTCGAAACATATCGGACCTTTCCTGACGTATATTAAAGTTTGTTTGAAAGAGTAGGTACACAGGCAGAATCTACATAAATCTACAAAACAGTTTTATATAGGTAATTAAAGAGAATTCATATAAGTATTGAAATATTTATTTACCTTGAAATGCAGATTCATGTAAGCGGAAGACTTGCACAGCCGATGTTGTTCGTGTTCTTCGAGTGCGTACTTCATGTCCACGGCGAACAGCGACCACATTGTTGCCGCCGATAGCTAATAACAAAGTGAGTATGTATAATATAATATTGACTCCGCGGGCATTATTTATCTATACCCATATTGTTAAATTACTATCTATAATAACTTAAGATAATATAGCTAAAGCCCTACATTACTTGGCAGCGGCCATAATCTGAAATGTAATTTCACAACAGTACTATCTCCCGCGTGGTCACCTTTAACAGTATCAAATGTGATACTGTATCAAATATGATACTGTATCACATATGATACTGTATCACATATGATACTGTTAAGGTAAGCATGCTCGCCGTGGCGTGAGGTCACCTCATTCATTCCTCAGCTCTGCAGACTGATTGGCGGTACCGAATACTTCAAATCAACATTAAAAAAAACATTATAATATTGTGTTGTTGTGTTAAGGGTTAAGTGTTGTTAACACGCCATTGAAACACGTGATCGTGGCCGTATATCGTTTTATCCATAAGTTCTAGTAGGAAACTGCCTATGAACCCATGCTGCCCTGCTTAGGGTGACCATGCTGCTTGCCTCGAGACCGGTCTATAAATACAGTTTGGCAAAGGAGACCCATTGGGATGTACATAAAAACAAAGACCCCATTTTTTAATGTCAAATATAAGTCAATTTAAGATAATAATTTCACCCGTTTGCCAATTAGATATCTACGTTTATTTTTCTCCTCAGTGACGTCACTATTGTCTCAAATTGTATGCTCAAGTATGGCAAGGACCAGTGAAAGTCGAAAAATTAAATATGTATATCTTATCACAGGTATCATATTGTCGCCGTGTTTATTATTTGGTATTGCAGTATAAGAGCCCTATTATATTATAGAAATGGTTTCTGAATTAACGTGTCGTAAAAAAAATGTAAACCCCAATTTCTTAGTGGCTTTCATATAGGTTACTCTGCTCGTAATGGCACGTATCTTACCTACAAGATAAAACATTTAATACACTTTTAACTTAATGTCAACGTCGTGATATAATGACCCATTGATACAGTACTATAATGTTATCATAACCTTCATAGTACCATAACACGGAATTGTACCTATTTGGCCCATTAATCCCATTATGTGCATCATCATTATTGCCCTCACTGTCAAAATGACACAAAGGGATTTAACTATCATTTATAACAGTGACGTTGCTATCCTGGAAGGCTTCCTATTGTTAAATTTCATGACATAATGATGCAAAGTCATAATATCCCCACAAGGGCAGGAATAATTTATAAAATACGACACGCATGTCCTCATTTACCGGAAACATCGTGAATTAAGGGATGATTTTCATTTATTAGGCGTACGTACTCGTATTTCGATTTCGAAATTCAACAAGGATTACATATATATATAATCAAGGTTGCCTCCTCGTCTCTCTCCTCGAAATTTTAACCAATCGTTACGAAACTTAAGGAACTGAATAGGAAAGATATGTTCTGTGTCGAACCGTTTAGTTTTTAGCGCATATAAAAAAATTGTGTACTAGGCGTCCGTTTGCGTTTTGGCCAAAAACAAATGCCGAGTACACAAATTCTATAATGATTTACGCAAATATCGAAACGGTTCAACACCGAGCATGTCCTTTACATTTAGGTCCCAAGATTTCATAAAGATTGGTTAAGTTGTGGAGGAGAAACTAGACTAGAACGAAACCTCGATTGCAATAACCCAGCTACGTTAAGTTTGGACTTCATTTGTATGCGATGCTATAGTTATCAGGTGCAAACTTAAATTGATTGTACTATCGGAAAAGGAGTAGTGATATATCCTCTTAAGCAGTATTCACACTGCAGTCGCTTCAGTCACGGAGAGCGGGGCGGGAAATTTAATATTGTATTCAAGTATCTCCGTTTGTTAAAAACACACATCCGTCGCAAATCAATGCAATGCCACAGCGGTGATATACATTATTTCATAGCGACCGCGGGCTAAGCGACGTACTGCGTCGCTTGTGAGAAATCCGCCTTCTTTCTATCAGTATGATACAACCAACCATAATAACTGAACATTTGTTTGTTTAAAAACACATCCGTCACAAACCACTGCAACGCCCCACCACAGCGCTGATATATTTCATAGCGACCGCGGGCTAAACGACGTACTGCGTCGCTTGTGAGAAATCCGCCTTCTTTCTATCAGTATGATACACCCAACCATAATAACTTAAGTTTCACGAGTTCGAGCCATAACTAAACTACATTCCAACAAAGTTCGAGTTTACAGTGCGACTTCAAGACTACTAATGCGTTGTACAGTTAGTGGCACGTGTTATTAAACATTCCTAGAAGTTGAACGAAGTTGGAACGTAATCGCTTTTCGAAACTAACTTGACGCAAACTTTCAGAACGTGTCATACTAAGTGCTGTCAAGCATCAGGGGGTAAATGTATGTATCTATGATATATCTCCAAAATATAATCACTGCAACACGTCTACTTTAATAATGTGCTTCAGGTCTTACAAATATAGGACAACTTATTTTTATTTAAGCGGTAACTGTCTGTATTATTGTTTTTTTTTTTAACTAGGTTGTAATGATTTACATTACTATCGATTCTTAATATAACTTGAGACCATGGTGCCGATCATGAAGTCTGAATCTTTACGGTAGATGGCGCTACGATGCCACTCTAAGGCATGCAAGAAGCACCTGGTTGAAAAATTCAATGGCTCTCGCATCAGGTTCAGTGGTCCAATAGGTAGGAAACCATGTTGTCCCGGAAAGCCGTTGAAAACGAGGGCTCGAACGCCCGAACCATTACGTTTTTTAATTTTTCGCTTCATTCTAAACATAAAGGACAACTTGTTCATTTCACTTCTTAATTTGCTTGAAAAGTCTCTGCGATAAAGCCGTTTATATCACATCCCCTTATTTTTTTACTCACGAGCATCGATGTTAAGTGATACACCTTTTCACTTCGAGGCTGTACTAAGTTAATGGTTAAGTAAGAAGAAAATCTTATCGTCACTTACCTGCCCAATATTCAATTCCTGAGGAAACTGGTTAAGCACGGGCGCGTAGCTGTTCCTGTCCTCATCTATTACAGAGACTATGAGAGCGATCAGTTTGTGCCAGAAGTCTACAGAGTCCAACTGAGGCCCGTGGTCCCCTGGGTCACGCTTCGCTTCATTAGGATCCACCTTTGGATTAACAAGTGGCTATAAATGAGAAATGTGAACATATGTAAGCAAAAGCGTGAATAAAAAAATCATGTTAAAATAAATTTCAGAATAAAAAGCGTTTAGTTGAATATTGCTATTTTTCTGACGCGTGATATAAAATCCTATATTATAAAACAGCTATTTTGCGTGAATCTTTATTTCGAAAATGTAGGTTCTTGATGTACTCTTACAATTTTAGAGCTTATTTAACTTTTGAACTAGTTTGGCATTTGTGAACAAAATTAACTATGATTTCTTGCAGGTAGCAACGCGTGAATGCGAAAGTGCAAAACGTACCTAATAATTAAAGAATATGTTACCTGAAATTCTCTATTGTAGAGGTCGTTACAATTCTCAAACAGAAATTGATATGTAGACCTTAGACAAGCTTTAACACAGTCTTTGACCACCGTACTTGCTCGCGGTGGACTGCTTAACTCTTGAACCTGAAACATGAATAAGTAAATAATAAATATCGCATAACTTACACAAATCGACCTAGTTCCAAATTAAGCTCCAGTAGGCTTGTGTTGGGCACTAGACGACGATATACATACTTATAGAGATAAACATATAGAAGACAACCATGATCCAGGAACAAGTATTTTACTTCATTACACAAATATTTACTCTTGTATAATCTGGTATAAAGGGTATAAACTTTTTGGTGGACTAAAGGTTAAATACTTATTTTTTGAACCATCAGGACGAAAAGTGATCATGACTAAAGAATAAACGTGTCTTTAAAGATTTTGGCACGTACAGTAATGTCTGAGAAAGAAATCCAGCAAATGGAATGTATTGCAAGCATTTAACTATACCAGCTAAAAAACTTTGATATAAGTAATAGAAAGAAAGGTTCTTTGAGCGCATAACATACGACAAAATAAATAAAATAAATGACCTTAAACAAAACTAAACTAAAACTATGCCCCGAAAGGATCCCAACCTAGGATAATGCAAGCTCGGAAGCCAGCGCTGATCTTCTGGTGGGACCATAGGAGGCGCCACGGCGATTTGCGTGCACGAACACAGTGTTGTTTCTGAACGCAACGACCAGTCCTGTCACTGCTGTCAGTGTCAACGTCAGGTGACAGAAAAAGTATCATCGTGCATCGCGCACGCAGCTCTATAACCCTACCTCTACAGTACTGGCAAAGTCTTTCGCAGTGCCCCTCCACACTATCATATTCGCCCATCCTCGGCCAACTTAGCGACTAGTGTGGAGCTGCAATAAGGGGTACAGATAACAGAAGAGTAACGAAACTGTAGTTTACCTTCATCCTAAAGAACGTTATACTAGTGAGCAGATCGACGGTAGACTTCAGGTCCATGAGTTTCTCAGCAGTGGACGCAGGGAAGTTGTTGCGGTACATCGACAGATCTATCCTGAGTGAGTTGTGCAGCTGGTCCAGCAGCTTAACGAACTTCTCTTTCTGGAAAATAGAAGTGAAAATGAAGATTGGCGTATGATTAGGTAAGACCTAAGTAAGTAAATAACACGGTGTAAGGGCACTATGATATGTAAATATTAGATTTTTGATTGTCAATGTACTCCCTTTACAAGCCAGAATCGAATTGGGGTAATAATGTCTGATCAATAAAAAAGGCTGCTAAAATTCTCTATTATAGGCCTGCCAGTGGGAATCGGGCTCTATGGACGACTCACCACTTGTTAGGCTTAACTAAATATTTAGTAATGTAATAATTTTATAAACCCAGTTTTTTGTTCTATATGATGCACTGTCCGCGATATACTACCTACTGCAAGTTTTCTTTACGGCGTGGAATTTGTAAGGTGTAGCATTCTATAACAACAAAAGCTTGACTCTGAAATTTGTTATGAGTAGGACCTCCCGATTAATACAACCCTTATTCAGCTTATTACAGCTGTGTAAGGGCTGTATAAACGCTAATACAGCCAGTGTGCTATTCGGGCTATTAGTAAATAAAAATAAAAATTTAGGTGTCGTAAATTTACCCCAAAATTGGACGCGGCAAATCGATCCGAGGCAGACACGGCGGAGGATGCGGTAGTGTGGGCGTAGTACGCGTTGATGTTCGCGAGCAGAGTCGACATGACCGCCGGGACTCCCGCGCACAGGTACTTCGTCGATAAACAGTGGAAGTGCCTGAAAAATACAAATTGTTAGTCTACAAGCGAACTTTTGACTATTTCTAATCGAACTCCACGAAATGACGATGGAAAATGCTTAAACGGTTTAATGCCCCAAAGCATAAATAAAATTAAAAAGCTTTATGCTTCGCACTTCTCCGAATTCGAATTCCCTTTCGGTGTCTTTCCCAGTGACTTACGTTAGTTACTTACGTTTTTAAGGGCTAAATTTTTTGGGTAAACACGGTAAGTACATTATACTTATACCTCGTTTTTACTCACATTTAGAACAAATTTAAAAACGTGGCTTCGTCCACTTATTTAAAATTGTGTGCACGTGAACGAACGACTAAATACCTTAATGTCAGGTAATGCAACTTCAATAGCAAAACCCGATGTATGTTTCACGCTGCTATATCACAGGCATAGGTATATCGTGTCTGCTCAAATAGCTATAATTATTTACTTTAATATTATTCGAGTGAGGCCTTTAATAGTATTTTATGCAACTGTTACGTAACGCCTTAAAATATGAATGTGGTTTTACAAAACGAGCCGAAGGCGAGTTTCTCGATAACAACAAACGAGTGTTTTTAGGCCCAGTTGCATACACTGCTTTGTCACTAAATACTATCGATAACTAATCCCACGGAGGGATAAAGCAGCAGTGGCGGCAAGGTGGAGCCAAACAAATGAGTAAAGTTCATAAATTCATCATAATAATTGTAATGTTATGAAAGCACTAAACTGATTGTATTCTTTTTCGCTGTCACCGCCACTTTATACTGTAATGTAAGTCATTACCCAATACTTTCTGTCGTTATAGGAATGTAACAATATGGGTTTAGATAAACCTACTGATCAATAAATATCATGACACTTTTCAGACAACGATATAAATGTGAGCAAATAACTCGTCATGCGCCGCACCATCCCTGACGTGCCCAAATTTTATTGCCTGATGTATTTGCGTATGTATTATTCAACATTATTCAAAGTAGTTGAAGAGGTGCCGTGTCGGAACGCGATATCATCATGTTATTTATCGCAAGCGATGAAAATGGAATAGAAGAATGAGGCGCGTCGTTAATTTTGTCATCACTTGAGTTAAGTGGAAATTAAACGCACTCGAATTTGCTGAGCGTCACATCTTCAAAGTGCTTTGATTGTTTATCTATATTACCTACAATCAAAATTAAAAAAAAACACCCGACCCAACTAACCCGACCCGTTTGGGAGCTATGATGCCACAAACAGACACACAGATAGACTACTACACATGTTAAACTTATGACACCCCTGTTTTCTTATCGGGGGGTAATAAAATAAAAACATAAAATAATCTTATTATTCATCATCATTTTGGTCAATAAACGTACACTGCCGGATGTATATTGACCCTATAGATTTCTGCAATAAAAGAATGAACAATCGTACTCCTTTGGCGTTCAGTAATGGGTAGAACAATGGCCGCCGGGACCGACAAAGATGGCGACTACGCACCCAAAGTAGGGAGTATAGTGATGTGCCATTTTTGAGAATTTCTGGAAACTTTCCTCACTTTTTCCTTTTGTATGGGTCATGTTCTCGAGAACGTTCTCTCTTCGTACTAATCGGGAAACGTTCTCGAGAATGACACATCTCTATTAAGGAGACTTCTAAAGGGGGACGGATGGTAAAGATCACTGGAATCTGCTAGATGAAGGCAGTACAGAATTAGGCAGTCAGGGAAACGGCACATCTCTATAAGTAGCAGACAATGTTTTTACACTTACGTCATAGCCTGGTAGATGGCTTCTATCCCATATCTCATGGCGAACTCATCGACGATCTCTTCAGGGTTCTCGTTGAAGTAAATTTTCCACGCGTCATCTCCCCGTGCGGTGGGCAGCGTCACCGTGCCAGTCTCCTCGCAGAGGTAATGGAACAGGTTTTCGTGTAGGCACGTGTACTGTAACAAAAATGGAAAATTAATTGAGCTATATATATATACCTTGATAACCAAAAGGATCCTAAACAAAAAACACTGTAAATGACAAATAACCTTGTAGTTTTAAGTTTAAAATTATTTATTATAAACAAGCTTGTATCGTATTAGTAAAACAGACATATTATTTCATTGGTACATAGTATCGTATAATGACATCATGAATTCTTACAACTGTTTCATTTTACTATTCTGTTATTTCCCGAGTCACGGGAACCAAAAATAAAACCGAGTGTTTATCATTGCATAGGTTAAGTAAGGCCCGGGTTAGGTAAGATTTGTCTTATAATTATGAAAAATCTACATTTTGACTGTTTTTAATCAAAATCTCGTAAATGAAATGACGCAGTAGGTAAGAAAATAAATTCGTTTGGAAAACATTATAAGAACAGTCGTCAGTTTTATTTCAGTATAGTCATAGTAATACATTTTTACTAAAACAAACTTTATATTGGTGTATAAAATCTTAACTTCAGCGTGATCGCCGTGATCATCGCGTGACCATAGCCGATCAAATTGGTATTTATTATATATATATCATATGTTCGGGGATAAAAAAAATATACGATATTTTATGAAATATCGGATATATATTTATCGGTTATATTTTTTATTAAAAATCAATTTCCTCTTCGCTTCGTAGTAAAAATCTAATAAATATCAATTTCACATTTAAAAATTCAGATTGCATTTAGATTAATACTTAGGGGAAATTTCATTTATGATAAGGGTTAAATGGGAGTTTATATCTCAATTTACTCACAACAGGCGCAAAAAATCTCATAAAAACCTAAAAGTTTAAACAAATGCCCTCCAATTTTGTTTTCAATTGGAGCGTTTCTAACGAAAATGGAACTTAATGGAACCGCGTGGGAAATCAGAGTTCCGATGAACGCAAATTGAGTTCCAGTTGTGTTTGGCCTTTAAAGCCGACACAGTGTCTGTTGTTCAGACGTCAGAGCCTATACCGAGTGATCAATCCAAATGGGCCAGTAGGGAGAAAATTAGAATTATAAGAGAGGGAAATCTATTCTCAGGAACCATGGCGTCGATTTTATATTTAATAAGAACTGCATTATTATTTTTTTCTTTAAATCCAAGTCAAAACCGGTGTAAAGAATGTTACAATACGACATATGCGATTGCTTACAGAGTTTTAACTGGTTAAATCATAAAATATGGATAAATCTGGGATTTATAAAAATAATGTAATGCAGTTTCTATTAAATATAAAATCGAAGCCATGGTTCCTAAAAACAGATTTCCCTATCTCTTATAGTTTTCGTTTTCTCCCTGCTGACCCATTTGAATTGATCACCCTGTATTATAACAAGCGCTAAACTCATTATCAGGATAGGATATCGATAAAAAAGATGTCGATATAATTAAATTAATATGTGCTATTGAACATTCTCGATTACTATAAAGAGGTTCGATGTCATATCTGATCTGATATCGAGCCTCTTAAATTAATATAATAAAAGTATGAGGATGTCATTTCAATCAAAATGTCAATTTACGTATATTATGAAAATTATTTTAAAATAAACATGTAAATACACATTATAATATTTTTTTATTTTATTTGAAAATGTGGAGAACTAAGTAATATTTATTTATGTCGATGACATTTAGATCTTGACAGTAACATCGATATATTTTTTTGTCGAAAAAATATTTTGCTACGTCACTTTCGTATACGAGTAGGTGCCCCGAGTTATTCCCAGGTATGCTCATTATAGGCCAATAAGCCTTTCATATTAAGGGGCTCCCTACAGAAATCAGCCAATTTGATGATTTTTACATCGTATCTAGTTTGTGGATTATAGAGTTATAATGTCCTATTTAATATATAACACTTTGTAGTGACCCGAATTTTGATTTAACGACTGTGTATTTTATAAAAAAAATATTCGGTGAAGGCCCAAAAATACACTAATCTCGTTTCTACTTTTATCCCCGGTGTATATGTAGAAAATATCTTACATTTTATTGTTCTAAACCATATTCCACAAAATTTGTTGTGAAGCTTTTTCTATTTTTCTCAATACTTTTCGAGAAAAACGCAAAAAACCGTTTCCACAACTTTTTCCCCGAAAAAATCGTAAACTTTGACGGCCTGTATCTCAAAGTCAGTGACATGTGAAAGATACTTGATACGGTATTTTGTTGTGGAATAACTATGTTATTATGATTAGCTATTTATAATATGGGAAAATCTATCGCAAGAGATCGAAGGTCATTGAGAGCGGGGAGCCCCTTAATGTACATAAACGAGTTCACTCACATCATCAGGACAGCCGATCAGTCGCGGCGGCGGCCAACCGAAAACTGATGAAGAATCGCGTACCGATTCGAAACGGCCTACGATATTCGACTTGTACGACGTGAGGTAAACCCGTTTATGTACTTTAATATGTCTGAGACTCTCGGTAGTTTTCTATGTAAACAATAACCCATTCCCCTGAACAATAAAATTGGGATCACTTCAAGAGAGTAAGAGTAAGTGAGTAGACATCATCTAAATTGAGTATGTCTTATCGTTGGCAACATCGGCACGAGAGTATATATATATATCCTGACCGTTTTCGGCCACGGCGACTGCTTCAACTCCTCTGTTGGCGTTCGTGTGCACTCATGTGGCTAACGTAGCCGATCTTGTTATTAAAGCCCCGTGAGCACAACCATGACCTGAAGCTGGCTACAAAGATCTCCATATACATGGCGGTGGTTTTACCTAACATATTGTACTCTTCTGAAACGTGGACCGTATATCGTCGTCAATATTCGCAGACTAGACCGATTCCACCTTAAGTGCCTCCGTAAGATCTTAAAGATCAGCTGGTCCGACCGAGTGCGGAACACCGAAGTTTTGCAGAGAGCCAACGTGGGTGGAATCGAAGTCTACCTCATGCGACGACAGTTGCGCTGGAGCGGTCACGTTTCGAGGATGGCGAAGGGTCGGGTGGCTAAACACATCTTTTACTCTGAGTTGGAGGAAGGCAAACGAGAGTATATAAGGTTTAGGCGTTTGTATGACGCATTCCAATTATGAAACTTGTAGTCATAAAATCTGATAGTCTACTTATCTCGTAGGTTACTCAAACTTTGCACTTTCGATGCCATATCATAATCACTAAGTCCAAAATAAAATTAGTATAGAGAAACGAGTTGCGTCGAACGTCTTGGCAAAAAGGCATCGCGGTGCTGCGATTATTTAGTACAAAATCTCGGGGTGCTCGTGACTCCACCATCGCTTATTAGTAAACCTAAGTGTTAGCCGTTTTCGCAAGCATTTTTCAAGTACCTAGTTTAATTGCATATACATATTATATCCGAGTAAACTAGTAAAAAAAATAAGAGAATCTCGATCACCATCCCACGGGAGCACTAAGTTTTTTCGGTATAAAAAGTAGCCTAAATATTAATCCAGGGTGTCAGCTACCTTCATACCAAAATTTATTAAAATTGGTCCAGCCATTCGAGCGTGAAGAAGGAACTAACCCACTAAACACTAAAAACTTTCGGCTTTGTAATATCAGTATGATAGCCATGCCCATGAGTTCATCACGGAATAGCAGCAAAAAGGAGTAGCTCAAAACTTACACAGGACTAATCCTGTGCAATTTTTAAGCTACTAATCCTTCTTTTATATATTATATCCGGCATTTTTTGAATTTTCGAAAAACTAAATCTACAAAAAAATGTATTTCATTATCGAACCCGCTTACAACATTTCATAAGAGCGTAGGATCGCATCTAGAAATCTGGACAACTGGACATCCGGACATCCAGTCGGAAACACGAAATAATTCTTGGCCAAGCTTTAACGATGCGTCATTCTCTCGGTTATTGAAGGCTGTTAGATGGATCAGACAATGACACTAACGGCAGCACGAATCTAAATTTCACAGTCGGATTATCTAATGATGATGACACGGGTGTGTGCTTTTAGCGCTTATTTGCTCGTGTCTAGACAGAATATGTATTTACATAGGCAAGCTTTTTACGTGACGCATTACCTCGTATATCACAATATCTAAATTTCAGTCCTGATGGATCGTGAGAGGTGATAAATCTCTCGTGGGACGGTATACTTATTTACAAAAAATCTACACGTATATCCACCGTGGACGTTGTGATGAATGTGTTTGCGGTGTCGTAGTATGTTGTATGTAAGTATATAGTAGAGTATTCAACTGTAAAAAAGCTTCCAATTTTGTGGGACTTAGCCATGCAAACTACTAGTACCTAAATGCACTTGTTCGAATTGTAATTCAGAGGTGCCCGGTCTCGCCCCTAAGTTACACATTAAATGTCATATTTATGGATGCTCGAGTAGATTGCTTTTATACCACCATGCGTAAACGATGTGCATCTCTGGTGCGCAGAGTGCGGGGTAGTGCCCACAGCATCATGAACATGGTCGCAAATAGGCTAGACTGCCCGTACCTGAACTATTGTTGTCAGCTTCACGTACGAGGTGTAAGGCCCTGAATTAAATAAAATGTTTTGTTTATTTACTAACACTAGTATTAATATGATATAGTATAATGTAATTCTACTAACACTATTGATCCAAGTTGGTCGAAAATAAATGATTTATTATTATTATTATTATGCTTTCTTCTTTTTATCAATGTTTCAGTACAATGTAAGTCTTTTAAGAGGTATTCACCACACGTTTCCGAGCAAAATTCAATAAATTAGAAAAAAGGCTGCCAAACTGGATCTAGTTTTAAATTCGTTGCGGTTTCCTTAGTTAGCCCGTACTGTTTCAGAATTCATTGCCCGCTTCTGCTGAATACGCTTTCCGATAGCTCCGCAATTTGTCGAATTAACTAACAGTATCAATAGATAAAACTTAACTATACTGTTAAACTAATTATTTTTATTAAAGCAGTAACGTAGCAGCGTAAACCAAATGTGTACAATGAAGCAATGAAAAAAAAAAATTTTAACAAAAAAAAGAACCGACTTCAGTAAAACTAAAAAACCAAAAATAACCCATTCAAGTACAGATTACATTAGACTCACCCTTCGAAGTCGATCCCAAACCACTCAGTTCTTATATTTATAGTTATATTATAGTTTACGCGAGGTTTGGCACCGACTTCGAAGGGTGAGTCTAATGTAATCTGTACTTGAATGGGTTATTTTTGGTTTTTTAGTTTTACTGAAGTCGGTTCTTTTTTTTGTTAAATTTTTTTTTTTTTTTGCTTTTTAGTGGTTCTAGTGGCCATCTGTGGTGTTCATCATCAGTTTACTTACATCAAATCCTATTTACTGAATGTAAATTCTTGACTTTATCAATAAATTACCGAAAGCGCCGTACATGTCCCTATAACAGTTGAAGAGTTCCCTCGATTTCTCCAAGATTCCACCATCAGATCCCAACTAAGTGCCAACGGGACCAACTCGGAGTTATACCCTTTGGATTAAAAAAAAATTATTGAAAATCGGTTCACGGTTCTCGGAGACATCGAGTAACATCCACACAAAAAAAAAAAAAAAAAAATTGTTCGAATAGAGAACCTCCTCCTTTTTTTGAAGTCGGTTAAAAAATAAATAATGGTTCAGGCAGGGTTCGAACCTGCGTCTCCGATGGGTTTTCGGGTCATCACGGGCGTCCTCCTATTGGACCACTGAACCTTATGCGGGAGCCATTGAATTTTATTGTTCAACGATTAACAACAGTGTTGTATGTGCGTGTCGTGGTGAAGCATAATCTTAATAGAGCCATATAATTTTCCTTTGGTTTGGGCGGCATTGATTTCAATTGGACGACGCGGTTGAGGCACCGGTAGTGCAGCTGCCTACTGAGCCAGTGGCAGTTCAAATCCCGGCAAGGTAAATATTCCGTGATGAACTCAGGGGCATGGCTATCATACTGATATTATAAAGGCGAAAGTTTTTAAGTGGGTTAGTTACTTCTTCACGATCGAATGGCTGGACCAATTTTGATAAATTTTGGTATGAAGGTAGCTGACACCCTGGATTAATATATAGGCTACTTTTTGTAACTAAAGTTGGCGCCTCTTTTTAAGCAATAGTTATGCTTGTGTTAAGTAACACATCACTTCCACATGTTGCAGGTAACCGTATAAATTTAGGTGTACAGGTATTTATAGTACTTAATACAGATATGGTGTTAAAAACCTATTTCAGCCGTTTCCAAATATGGTTGCGAGGTCTACTTATTGTGTATCACTTTATATTTTTTTAAGAAATCTAAAAATGAAATAATAAAAACATCTCTAGAAATAAGGTTCCTATACCGCAATAAATAATTTTTCGACTTATATTACGTTTTGCAGTACAAGCCATGTTGCTCAATATGTCGTCGTGACATTATTGCAAAATACTAGTATAGTATTTATTATAGTATTTTGCGAACGAAGGATTTAACTATCTTGAATTGGGCTATGTTTTGTTTGTTTGTATGATTTCAATAAAAACATGGAATCTTGATTTTTTCGGTTTATCCCAGTCTAGTCTCATCTATCTTCTAAAATACTTCATTAATCAGGCTACAGAAAGTACCAGAAGCATTGTCTCTAACACATCTATAAAAAGTCAGCTTAGGTTGTTCTAACCTTTGTCAGTACACGAATGTCTACTTAGTGAGTTTTATTAAGACGCTTAGTCAGGGGAACGTGGAACTAATTTGTAATACGAAGGCTTACGAAGGAAATTCCGTGGTCGGCCGATAGGGAATCTAATTTTATCAAGGGAATTCCTTTGTTAATGATATTGTGAATAAAATTAGGTTATTTTTCTACTAGAATGCGCTGCGAATTCGTTGATCCCTTTTTTATTATAAGTAGTAGTTGCGTAATAAGTAGTCCATAACCATCTTGCCGGCTATCCTTGTATCGAATTGGGATATACCAATTATTAATATTGAATTTTTCGACTATTGTGTGTAATTGCCGATTTGCGGTATACGACAATAGTGATCAACCGTCATCATAAAATACCAAGGAGAGAAACAATAACACGTATTTAATAAGGAAAATGGATTAAATTACTGTCTTAACATATATATTTTACGATTTTAATAAAACGTGAAGTAATTTATTTAAATCCGTCTCGCCGTTTTAGTGTGGTGGTCGCAATAATTTGTAATACGAAAATTTATATGACGTCAAGTCAATGCTCAATGCTCATACAAAAACAAGGAAAAATGCATCGTGCTGTGCTAAAATTCAGACCTCTCCATAGAAAAATGGTGCTCAATACATTAATATTTGATTTTAAAATAGTATAGATGACTGTGTCTTTATGGGAATTCCAGCGGAATGTCGGACACATGACGCTTTTCTTTCGATAATTATAAAGAAGTTAGAAATACATTTTTTGGTCTATCAATACTTTATAATGTGATTTTTCTATTGATAGTGAGTTCTTGAACTTACTTAGTAACGTTCTTAAGCTAGAGCTGTCACGTGTCGTACGCGACTATTTTTGGGCGAGATAATTACCCGTCTCTGTCTGTGCTGTAATGAGCGAGAGTGACAGGTCGTGCTATGTCGCGCGACAAGAGTCGCGAAGCATAGTTGTGCTAGACGGGATAGTGGAACGCCCCTGCTATATTATGCGACCACGCGTGGTTCTACATAAAAGCACTCGTAGTTGCATTCAAATCAAAATCAATAGGCGCTTAACAAAAATAAATGTAGGTCGAGGTCAGAGCCTCCATTGAAAAGCCACAAGAACTAATAAATGAGCAAAAATATTCAACAAAATTAATTATGCGTCTACAAAATTAATTAATAATTTATAAACGGAGAGTCATCGAGTTGTGAGCGCCTTCGCTCGGGCTTTTAATTAATCTTAATACTCGAGACTCTCGTTACATTGTCAAACAACATTTAAAAGTAAATTCAGGGGCCTAATTCGAGTGTCGATCGCCAAACGTCAGATCACCGTTAGATAACAGTCATCTCTCCGTGATCTCGCCTCTGAACTGTCATTAAAACGCGATGATGAAGCTCATCGCGTTTTAATGACACATGTGACATATCTCATCTCAGTTTTGGAAATACGAAGGCGATAACAATTGTCAAAAATGCTATTCATGTATATAAATTTCTGTTTTGAACGAAACGTAACGGACTAATTTCACGTACTACGTGGTCAATTTAAAGTATGCGCCTGTTATTTATGCCGTCACATACAAAGGAAGAAAATTTTGCGCGTCCGAATTGACGAAGTTGCGATGTTCTAGGGATATCGCCACTTGTCAAGTAGGCACACGTCAAAAGTGACGGATGGCGATGAAAAGGAGAGATCTCCATTATATCTCTAAAATTGGTCGAATACCCCCCCAGGTCAATTTCAAGCGATTATATTAAGCGATTCATCTTCATAATGCGACAATGAATATATTTCATTGTCATCGTTTATTTTAATCTCAATTTGCATTTACAAATGTAGTTTAGTTAACCATATATTTTTAGCCCCCGATGAAAAAAGGAGGGGTGTAAACAAATAAGTTTAGCTATCTATCTGTGTGTCTGTGTGTGGCATCGTAGCTCCCAAACGGATAGACCAATTTGAGTGAGGATTTTTTTTATCGAAAGACTTGCCCTTCGAGATGGTTCTTAGGTATGTTTGGTGGAAATAGGACCAGTATTTTTCAAAATATTCAGCTATAATTGGAACAAGTGACAAGATCTCAGCCAATATTGAAACTATAAATTCCAAATTTTGTAGTTATGTTCAGTTTTAGTAGCATTTTCTATATCACACATTGAGGGTCTCATGATGACCAGCTACTTGTCTCGGGGGTGTATTCAATTCTTAATTTTGGTTATTATCTAGATTCTGGCCGAATTTGATCAAATGATCACGCAATGGACAATGCCTAATATTAATATACGTATACAGTAAAACAAAGAACCTTCTTCTTTTTTTGAAGTCGGTTAATAAAATCGAGAAGCAAGCATTAAATTAAACTTAATAATTATTATATTTAAACCCATAGTAACAGAAGTTCAATTTACAATGGAAATGCGATAAATTTTCATAGAAAAACCCTACTTTTCACCCCCTTTTAGGGATGATTATCGTAATTAAAATTGTCTAGATTTTAATTATCTCTATACCAAATTTCGTCTAGCTCTGTTCAGCTGTCATTGTGCGTTTGGCTGACATATATCCAAACATCTTCACACACTTTCTTATTTATAAAATTAGTAAACTACTTATAGGAAGTAGGATACAATAGCTTAAAAGAGGACAGTGTTTCAGAAACGGGAAATAAATACTATTAATAAATATTCGGTAAATAAATATTATAAAATACTAACATAATCATATATCATATCATAATATCTATCTTCTATCTATATATATAAAAATCAATTGCTCAAAAACGGCTGGCCTGATTTAGCTGATTTCTTTGTTTTAAAATGTTTGTCGTGGTCCAGGGAAGGTTTAAACGGCGAGGTATTAGCAGCTTACTGACGCAGACCGAATTACACGCGGGCGGAGCCGCGGGCACAGCTAGTTATATATACTAATATTATAAAATAATAAAATACTAAACGGTAAATAAATACTATAAAATACTATGAAAAATATTTCTGAGGTTGAGTATACCTACATAGATTCTACGTAGAATTATAACCTCATAAAGAACGAACGCGGCGGAAACATTTACGGTGGTTGCGAAGTGCTGAGTAGTGTTTTAGCGAAATTGAGTCGGCCGTCTCTTTCGCTCATTACGATGAAAAGTTGAGCGTGAATGGACATTATTTGTAAATGTCTGGAGTTTTCTTTCAGGTAGAATTTTACGGTAAATATTCTGATCCTTTGTATTCACGCACATCGTAACCAAATAATATAGCAAATTGTAACCAAATAATATGAAGACTAAATACTTATATATTATATCAATGATGGTTTAGGTAAAATGCCATTAGATACTATTAAGTCTTCGTTTATTGTTCGTCAACGTTCCCTTATTCATTTTTTGTGGTGTATTTAAATTTCTCTTCCTTTATTATTATTCACATAAATACTTCGCTAGTTGTTTATTAACTTGATATGAATTTTGTACCTAATTAGTTTTGGATCTATTATATGAAATGTGGCACAATTTCAGCTTTACATTTTTCGTCATTTGTCTAACTATTTACGTATTGAGTATATTATGTAGTTGTATTGTAAAGTATTACCACAGTATAATAAAGAGTACTAACGTACAGTATGGACACTCCCTGCCTCCCACCGAAAGTGCCGCCCACCCGCGCTCGGTTACCTCGCAGTTACCGGCTGGCAAGGACGCGACGACGCGGTGCGCAGAGCGGAGGCCACGTACAATATTCAAATATTAAACAAATACTTTTGTAATGGGCGTGTGTTGTGCTGTGTACGGTGGTTTAAGCTCTATAAACAACAAAAATAAAAGAAAGTTCTACAGATTCCCATTGGATGAATCAAGGTAAGTACATACCCAGTTATTTTCAAAGTGTTTTAAATGTTTTAGTAGAAAACCAACTTACAATAGGGACTTATGTTTAGTATTTTTTTTTTGCCCTATCCGTTTTCGACCTAAACCTATCAGATCACACTGAAAACAACACCATATATATATGAACAAAAAATCATGTTTTCAACTTACGTAATATTTTGGTGGCCTGAATTTCCTTACAAAAATTTAGTTACTAAGTTTATACTGATTCAAAATAGGAAACTTTTTGTATAAATCGAGCTTAGATACCCACCTTACAGCGTAATATGACTCTTAATTCTTCCTAATTCGCGCAATGAGTTTTTAGTCATTGAGGTTATCGAATTTGAACGCGGGCGGCATTAGAAATCGTAGTTTAACATTAGTTTAATTATAAGCACACAAAATTAATTCGACGCCGCTATTACAAGGTCATCTCATATTGCTGCACATTGTGTTCCCGACTCACGTGCGTTCAAAATGGCGGCAACCCTAGCATGTCTTATCTCACTCACACAAGCATGGTACGCGTTCACCTACACGAGCTTAGACTGTGTGCGGAGCAACGCGATTCTTTCATACATTTGATCGCCATTGTCCGAGGTGTGGTATTACCTTAATTGCAAGTAGATAATGCAAACGGTTAACCGATTTGTACGACAAAACATCGGTTTCGTTTAACAGAGTTTTTTTTACATGCTAAAAATAATTGATTGCATTCCCTAATTGCCAAGCTCTAGAAATCACTGTAGCATGGGGAAAATCAGTTATTTTTAAATGTATTGTATTAAAATGGTTTCATAAAGATTTAAGATTGTTTCAAAAAGATATTAGATGGATAATAGAAAAGATTAAAAAGGTTTCATGTTGGTTCACAACATTAGAATAATTAAAATGATTAAAAATTCTTCAAAAAGTTTATCACCCTAACTCACGGGTAATAAACCTTTTTGAAGAATGTTTAATCATTTTAATTATTCTAATGTTGTGAACCAACTAAAATTTCTATGAAAGTTTCCGTTGTACGATGACAATACATAAAGGTTCTATTTCAAGGTTCTTTATTGTGTAGTTAATTTTTGTCGCACATTGGAACATTTTCCATTCACATTTTTTTCTCGTTTTGTATACCCGCCCGAATTTAATATATTACTTAATGATTACCTACTATGCGTAACCCAACATTATACCTTCCATGTATTCCTAATCTAATTGTGTCGTGCTGGTAAGTTGCTTAGAGCTTGCCAATTTTGAACCCTATTTAATTAAGAGTCCTTTAATAAATCAAGGAAAGATAAATTGGTTTAAATGGAGGGCTCCAAGGTACACGTCCTACAATTTGGGACTCCTAAAATGTACCTAACACGAATATTATGGCGGCTTGAGTATTTATTTTTTACCTTACCGCTTGGGAAATTGTTATAAGGGTTTTGAGAACGTTAAGATAGTACCTACTTGAGTGATTTACCTTTAAATTACATGGTAGTTGGATGATAAGAATATTTTCCTTCGTCCACGTTCTTAATCAAGCCTTGTAACCAGTTACGAACAAGGAAGTTTTTTCTTCAAATTCGAAGAATTTGATTTTGTTTTGTTTTGTTATCCTACGTAACTGGGTTGCGAACTAAGAATTTTAATTATTTCTTCTAAACAGGGTTACAAACAAATAATTATTAGTTCTTCTTTCGAAACTGGGCTACGAACAAGTAACACTCTGCGATAAAATTTGACCATCTCAGTGAGTTTCAATTATTCCTAGTAGGTACCTAGAGTTGACGCTGGATACAAAAATCAGATCACGATATTCAGGATTTTGGAATATAGTAATCTGAAAACACTAAAGTGTTTGTACTCAAATATTTGTTCCATGGTCATAGAAGTTTTCTATGTAATGCCACGGCAGTGAGTCATATTAGCTAGAAGAATGTAAATAAAATCATCTCTGCATTATTCTATACCTATCTACTGTAAATATACTCATTATGAATGCAAGTAGGTAAATAAAGTTTCTTATCACAAGCAAGTATAAGTTGTGGTTACCTATAATTAGATAAGCATCAGCCATGATTGTTACACCTAGATATAAGAGCATGTAAGATGTATTATCTGTTGGTAATCCTGAATAAATAAATAAACTAAATATAAATAAAATACCAATTCCTTACTTCAAAAAAATATTAAGAAATTTCGTTGAGGAATTTTAAGTGCTAATAGTTGCAATAAATTCACAAGTTCATTAAAAGGAAAATGTTTCTCTGGACACAGAAAGCTTATTCTCACGCCACGGCATTTTATGACTAAATAAATGATTTTTAAGCTTGCCTATGTTGCTATTATAATTTTTATGACATTTCATTTGTAGTTATTGAAGACGTAATGTAATCAACTAATCAGTATAAATTGAAGTATTCTTAATGATGATTGTGGTCGAAACAGCGTTTACATTCAAATTAAGTAATGACTTTAACTTAAATATTAAATGAATAAATTTAAAATCCAAACCATTATTGAAAGTGACAATTTGTATACAAAGATTGAGATTGAGCTGATTTTAATCGAATATTGAAAAAAGATTAATATTTTTGGGATCACATCTACTTCCTTTTATTTAAAGTACAAACAGAAATCACAACAACTAAAAAAAAAATATTTTGAGAAAACTGTTTTGAGTTAAGTAATAATAATAATAATAACGACGACCCCATCGCCCGCTGGTTTTATCAGCGCAATCAGTCACGCAGGGCAGCTTATGGCGAGCTGTTGGGAGGTAGCGACCCCACGTACCTGAGCGCTCCTGGAGGATCCTGACGGGGGGTGATGGGTCGGGGCCTCCGCCTCTGTCTTGCCTTAACCGGCCGGGCAGAGTGGAGTCGTGAGAGTTTCGGCTCGGGGGTGGATGTGGAAACGTAAGGGGTTAGTTGGCTTCGGTTTAAAGCCCAGTATTACACCTCTCCGCCCTTAGCCTTCCGCACCGGTGTTGCCCTTAGGCCACTTTATGTGTCGCTATTTTGTGGGGGCCCATCTAGCGGGAGGCGAGTCATCGTCTACCAGTCCCATTTTTGCTCTGAGACACTTTTGCTGGTAGACGCCCGATAGTCTCAACCCATAGCCCGATTAGCCAGTCCTCCATTTCATCCCTATAGCCCAATTTGTATTTAGATTCCATGTCTCCATCAATAGTTCTTGCACCTAGCGGGCGCTGTCTCTGTGTGCGTCCCATGACACGGATAAGGACAGCATCCGCTCGATGTACACCTTGCATTTCATTAAATTGTCGAAAGGGCCTCTACGCGTTGGCTTCGGCTCCGTGCACGCCTCCCAAAGGTCCGGGACACTATTGTCCCGTGAGCGGGTGCGACATACAGGAATAATAATAATAATAATAATAAATAAATAAATACCAGACAACCTCACACAAATAAATGTATACAACATTCAGTTAAAAAGCCGCGTAACATTTGAAACTTCTCTACTGTTGACAATACGTACGTTACGTATTGGTACCCTTTTGCCGACTAAGTGTGGCTCGCGAGAAAGGCGGCCATTTGTACGCGGCCCATATTATTTTATTGCAAATAGAGTTTGTTATGGTAAAGGATATTTTATGGAAAATGATTGGCCGCGGTTGGGATCGATGACCCATTTTCTTATTTATTCTTATACATAGAATAATTTCTGGTTTAACTCTTTTACGGAGTCATTGGATATTAACAGTTAAAATAACAATGGACACTAAAGTGTATGTACGTTAATGCACATTAAATAACATGTGTCCTCACTCTATAACACATATTTCTAAAAACCATGCGCACCTCTGGATGATCGGATTCGCACGACATTTATGCATATTCTTGGCCAGTCGTAGCAGCGCACACGAGTCGGCCGTCGGTCGTCGGTCGATTGCGTATTTTTTTAAAACCTTCACAACTTTTAAAAATCCTGTGTTCCACCGATTTTGCATATATTTCGATATAAATAACTTTCTGTTAACTATTATTCTGTGACCTTAATACTGTAGGAGGGATATTACTGATTCCATGGAAAATTGTGCATCAAGTTTGTACAGTCGGTGAGCATTCATGAGAATCGGGCTTTAGAAAGAGACTTCGTGGAAAGTTGAAATCGTCGAATGCAGTACCCAGCGTTAAAATAATACTCGTGTTTTGGAATGCAAACAAAAAATTACCGGGTTACCGGTAAATTACCGGTAATTACCATAGAATAATTACCGGTTTACATTCCCTAGTTTTAGTTTTCTATACAACTCGAAATGGGAAAGAAATTTAAAAGCCAGCGTTTCAATGTAACGGGCGAACGTTAATTGCCACCATCATTGTTATTCGGAGAATGGCACAATTTCAGACATTAAAATGCCTTTTAACGCTATGTTATTATCTACGCTTTTATTAGGTGCTTCATCTCTGAAAACATTTCGCTGCAGCCGTTTTATTAAAAATGTAAATTTAATTTAATTATCTGGCCCGCAAATTTTAATATAACACTAATTATTTATTTTTTACCTCGGTTTACCAAGCGAAAAGGTGTAGATTTGTAAAAACTGATAGTATGGGTTGTGTTACACATGTAAATGTAACTTTTAAACTCTCAAAACTCAATTTTTAAGTATAGGTATGATACATAGGGCAACAGCAAACCTACTAAAGTTTAAACTGTTCGATGAATATTTTTCGGATAAAATTTGTGGACGGAATCAGATGTCGTATCTCAAAACTCGACGCAGAACATCGTAATTTGTCAGAAAACGCTCCCTGAATCTTTTGTGCGTGAAATTAAACTGGAATGTAGCTTACACGACGCTCAGACCACAAGCCTAATTGCATCGTTTAAGGAATGTAAAATTAGGAGAACCATTAAACGAAGCATTTTTAAATTGGTTGGTTTCTAATCTTATTTCATCGTAACTATGTTACAAATTTTTGAAATAAGTTAAGTGAAACTAATCTTAAATTAAACGCTTAAAACAATTTCATATTCAAATAATGAAAATGAATATGTATTATTTAGAATTTCATAAACCTTGGAATTACTTACGTAAACACATTTGGAATTGAAAGTTTTGTACATTTTCATTCATAAACCCATTTCCATTGTAAAACGGTTAATTGGACTAGGCCATTAAAAAAAAATACAGTCAACTTCTCGTCAAAAACAACTACAGTTCCATAAATACATAAACTAAAACCTACCATGAAAAATCACAAAGATACGTACTATAGTTTTTCTGTACTTACTGTTTTATTAAAAAAACTATTGTGCTTAATATTAGTATAATATAAATTATATATATACTATTATAAAATTCTAGAATTGTATTGAAAATCAGTTTTCTATGGCGAGGGGTCATGATTTTAGGAAAAATCTTCATAGCGTGATGCAGGATCTTCATTTGTTTTGTATAGGCGCGCGGCGCCATGCCAGTCTGGCGCCATCTGTTGGCCATTTCTGTCTGATAGCTGGCCAACCAAAGATTTTCATAGGATACTTTTCAGCCCTCTACGGTAAAGAAAAAAATTCTTCGTCTGCGTTTTTTTTTTAGTGTTTTACAAAAATGTAACTTCTTTCTCATCCGAGGATCAAAATGGAACATAAATTCGTCGTTTCTTCAACTTCACTTGATCGAATGGATCAGTGGGTAACAATAACGTGGGCGTTGAAGCGTTCAAAACATGTCAACGAAAAAAATAATACCTACATACTAAAGAGATTTCAACCTTTGTGTTTTACGATTATTGAAACCTATAGTTTTATTTTTGAAACCTATAGTTTGACAAAATTCACGCAGTCAACTGGTTTTTTCAACTTATTTTCGAATGCACGCAATAAAAGCATGAAATAGCTATGTTACTATCTAGAACTCAGGGTAACCTTCACTTCGAAAAGTTGGTATCATTATATTTACGTCAATGTATTTTTGACATGTTTAATATGAAATGATTCTAGTTCATCACACAATTATGAGCAACAGATTGCGCCAGACTGGCATAGTGCCTCACGCCCATACAAAACAAAAAACGATCCTGCATCGCGCAGTTAAGATTTTTTCTGAAAAAAAATTGTTACAGGATCACGTCGAAACATGTACAGATTAACCCTCATACCGTGACAAATTGTGGGACTTAAGTGTCGACAGAAATGGACGTTATGGACAATCAAACAGACTCAAGGTTGGTGCTCTACAGACTGATAAGTGGATATTATTTCGTCACCTTTCTCGGATTACACTTGACTTCGGCTTAAGCATCAGCTAAAAGGTTTTGAGCTATGTCTTTAGGAATTTCGGCTACGCACTTTGACACGGGTTGGCTTTGGTCAGTAGATTGGATAAATTGTTTACTGGTTTATTAGGCGTTCTATAATTTGTGAAAGTGGGACTGCGCTGACTAAATTATATAGCAAACCAAATATTTATGCCAAGAAATCTCTGAGTAGAAGCCACAAGACCACAGAATAAAGAAACACAGAAAGATATCTCGGTTGATCTTCGTAAAAGTCAACTTGGGTGCTCGTACGACTGGTCACAATCCAGGTGTTCACTCGGGGATAGGCAACTAGGGGTAGGGGTAGGCACGGTTCATGGCGAGTAGTGAACCCATCTTGACGCGACTCAAAACGTAGATCCAATGATGACCTGCGGTGCGGGGTCTATGAGGGTCGCTTTTATCACGCGATAAATAAATGACAAAGCATTATTTGCTACTCTCGCATATGTCAAAAAGTGATGGATGCATTACAACTACGCTTCGCGATCCTTGTCACGCGACATAGCATCGTCCGCACTCTCGCACAGTAGAGCGAAGAAAGAGATATGTAGCTAATATTTCTCGCGCGAGAAAGAGTCGCATGTTACAGTAGTGCTAGAGGTGCTGGATTCTCTAAGATACTGGCCAGATGCGGTTCAAAATAAAAACTAACGAAAACAAAAAAAAAGCTTTTGCTAAGCAGACCATGAAGTGCAGTTGTAAAATTGTTTGAAATGCTTTACCCAATCAGAATTGTGTTAAACATTTAGTATAAACACCATATTTAATGTACATAAATGGGTAGAACCTTTAGAGTCTTTATAAATTTAAAAATTTTCTCCCAGTAAGCACCAAAAAGCTGCTTGTGCAGACATTGGTGCTGCCCCTTATTGATTATGCTGATGCGTGCCTCACTAACATCACTCAAGAGGCTCTCAATAAACTAGATCGCCTCCTTAACAATGGGATACGATTCATCTTCGGCCTCCGTAAATATGATCACGTTTCGTCCTTCCGGCGTCAGCTTAACTGGCTTCCCATACGTAGTCGCAGATCCCTCAGGATCCTATGTACTCTGTTCTCCATCCTGTTTGAGCCTTCTGCTCCTGGATACCTCAAAAGTAAATTCACTTTTCAATCTCCCCGTCCAGGCGGTAAACTTCGTTCCTCCCGAACTCTCAAACTCTCCATTCCTTCGCACCATTCTAGCTTCATGTCCAATTCTTTCGCCGTCCAGGCAAGTCGTCTTTGGAATACACTCCCTCTCTCTATTAGACAAGCCCCAAGCAAGGTAGTTTTCAAACGCATGCTACGTAAGCACCTGCTCGAACAAGAGCTCGAATAATGTCTCATCCTATGCAGTAGACACTTCATCGTATTTATTATTATATAATATATAATATACATCTTATAGTATGTAAATATATGTATCATTGTATTTATGGTAGTTAAGTTATTTAATATACATGTATTCACTTGTATCTTGAATACTCTCCGAACGACTAATTTTCTACTCTGCACCCACTTGAAGCATCTCTGTTTGGCCCTATGGTTGACTGGTAGAGAATGCCATTAGGCATTAAGTTCGCCATTTGTACTGACTTTTGTTTTGTGCAATAAAGTTTAAATAAATAAATAAATAGAACTTTTAGCGACTAATTTTCAATGCCAATTAAAACGAAAGAATGGCCTTCAACCACCACAATACGCAATTAGATTCCTCTATTTTCCCTCAGTCGGCTGGGGAATATATGAAATTTCCCGGTCGCACTTGGGCGCTCGAGTAATGCAATTAGGAGTTGTTTGCGTGAACAGTGGCGACCTCTTTCCAACGAATCGACTTCTTTTAATAGCATTCTATGGCAAAACCGTATCTGCTTTTGACTTTAAAACGACTACGAGATTCGAAATAATATGATGCGCATAAATACTAGGTAAGTTTGCCGATTTGTAACAAACTATGTACACCCAGGCCAAAAGTATGGAAACAAGGTTGCTTCTTTTAATATTTTAAGTTTTCAATCCCACCCCCAAAAGATCATAAACATTAAAACGTTCAATTATTTTAGTGTCATAATATTGTAAAAAAGATAAATACCTAACCTAACTCCGGCAAAAGGTTGTACTTATATATCGCCTTTTTTCATTGCCTGTCTAAAAAATGTTGAATTAACAGTTTTCATAAACAGAATATGGGTTATCGACTTTTAAAATGTTTATAATATTTATATTGTAGTTTTGTAATTTATTCAGTAAGGACACCACAGCTTTGTATTGTAATATAAGCTTGTTTCCATACTTTTGGCCTGGGGTGTACGAGATGAGTATAATAATAAGAGTATAAGTAGTGTATACTTTAGCAATGCGCTCTGTTGTCTACAAAATAACACACATTAATATTATGCGATTGAAATATAAGGTCATCGTGCTTAGTGTTGCAAAAAATGTAACGCAATGCCTCAATGAGGCCTCACTCTAGTTCCTTGTGGACTACATAGTCCTTAAAACGAACTTATTATTTTCGAATTCAAAATATGCCCATAATTTATGGATACCGTAGCTTTGAAATTAAATTTGCAAATAACATCAACGTCAACACCACAAACGCTGACAGACAGAGCTGGCAGCGTTTCTCATTATTCAAGTCTCGGCAAAAAGCTGTAATCAAACAACCAACTGGTTGCGACTGGTTAGGAAATGAAATTTTTGGCACTAAGTATTATGAATTTTATAATAAAGCTTAGTTCCCGAGATGAGACTACTATACTTAAATTACTAACGTTAGCGATATACTGCAAGTAAGTATTACGATATTTGCAAAAAAGTAGGTTCCCAGTTTGATTTGTAAGTATGACTCGAAACCTGAGCACCTCACGTACACTTCTTAATCGAACAAAAATACTCGCAAATACCAAATAGTAATCATTAAAATCTTCATGCGTGGCATCAGTTTTCATAGTAATAATTGAGTGGTTTGGCACCGACTTCAAAGGGTTATTCAAATTTAATCTGTACATGAACGGTTTTTTTTTTTGCATTTCAGTTTATATTGAAGACCGTTTCCTTTTTTTGAATTAAATAATAATAAAATAAAGAATAAACATCAGACAACCTCACACAAATTAATCGAGTCCTAAATGAAGCTCAAGAAGGCTTGTGTTATGGGTACTAGACGACGATATACATACTTATATAGATAAATATATACTTAAATACAACAATGACACAAGCACAAATATTCGAGATCATCACACAAATCCCTGGCCGGGATACGAACCCGGGACCGCCGGCTCAGTAGGCAGGTCTCTACAAACTGAGCCAACCGCGTCGTCAAATTATATCGGTAAAGCCTTGGCCTCCGGCTAGACACTGTACACTGCGTATAGCATGTCCAAGTCTAATAACGCATTTAATTTTGCGGAATTTCCAGCAAGAATTTTTAATATCGCTTTATGCATATCGTGGTCAATTCGAGATATTGCCATGGCAATGTGTAGTCGAGTTAGGACCCTGAGAGTTTCAGCAAACCGGTATACATTTAATACCCAGCGCGAGTAACGACTTATTAACCATTTCAACTCCTACATAGGTAATTAGGGGCTTTTTGGTTAGCCTGGATTAAGGATGGAGCACACTGCTGCGGAAAATGAGATATTACGCTTTAAAATCTTCTTAACGAGTTAGTATCAAATGTCAGTGCTCGATTCTACTTTTTATACATATAAAAGCTTCGGACTTTTCATAGCTGTGCCTTTGTTTTTACTGTAATGCCGTGTAATTTATTTGAATAATTAATAAATAGCACGGTAAGATGTCAGAGAGCTATGGAACCGACGTTAGTAAAATTGAATTCTTAGTAAATTTCATTAGTCTATTTAATTCTGAAGTGCCTTTCTAGTAAATGCGATGTAACGAGAATAGCAGGTAATTAATGATATAACTTTTTTATTTATTTGTCAATCTTGTAGATTATTCTCATTTCATTGACGATTCCAGGCGTTTTCGAGTCACGACTGATTATTCGACCAATAAAAACCCAATTCCCTGCAAAAAATAAGGAAACTTACAATAATTTACCTATTTTATAGCTATTTGTATTGATAATCAAAAATACATTGTCTGCTCTCTTATTGTTGTTTACGAACTGGATTCCACGAACCGTAGTAATTTATCAACAAAGCAATCGATACTTGTATCAGTTATTGTGTCAATCAGTGTAGTCGTGCCTATATCATATATGAAAGTGTCACACATGCAATTAAAAAAGTCATTAATCAATATTGTTTGTTTTGTAGTTCTATTATTTAAATCATCGACCATCGACCTGTAGTTATTGTCTGATATGTGTCAAAATAGCATTAGAGCTTTTACACACAACTTTTATAAAAACGCTGACAATGCGCGTTTGTGGTACGCGTGTCCTTGGCGCGTTTAAAAATATTGTGAAAAACCCTAAACCATTTCTCATCTAATAGTCAGAACTTTAAATAAACAGCTAGAAAAAGGTGTTTCAAGAGTTTTGCGATGTGTGTAGTCTTTTATGGAAGCGGCTAGGGTTATTTACCCCGTCAGAATGTTATAAGCCGAAACTTTATCCTTTATTTAAGCAAATTAACCTAATATTTGTTTACTACGTATAATTTCAGGGGTCCATGTTAAGTACCTACGTGCTGCGTAGTGCTATGCGCTCATTTGGACAAACATTATACTTTATTACTGTCCTACATTAAATTATATACCAGACAAAATATACAAGTGCCGCAATACACGAGTGCCGCAAGGATGAACCCTGGGTCCACCTTTATAACATGTGATAAAAATGCATTAAACTTGTTTATTTAATTATGAACGGTTTTTTTTATTGACAAAGTTGCCGCGCCGGTGTACGGGTTCCGATGAAGCCGTTCCCGATGAAGAGCTCCACACGAGTTTGAAACATGTCAGGCCGTGCCTGACAATTGACAAGATTTCATATTTATAACAGGTGGAAATTAATATAGAGATCGACAGGGCTTTATGTCGTGTACCTTAAACAAAAATCATTGAAATTATTCTTCTGTATTTAAAGAAATATAAGAAAATACATAAAATAACTGCAATCTAAGACAATACGGTCTGAATAGGGTTGTTGTCTAAACCAGAGCGAAAAAAAAAAAAAATTTATTTGACGTTGACAGATGCATACCGAGTTTTACGAGTTTTATTAAGTTTTTTTTTTATAAGAAAGCCGGCTAAAGTAACCATTCCATTAAGTTCTGGTTTTAGTGTTGCCACATTTTAAAATAAGTATGTTTTTATAAATTCATAATAAAATAAATAATCATCTCAGAAAATAAATAAAAACAGAGATTACTTCATCTTTTTAAGCAGAATTCAGAAAAGTAATAAAATGATAGTCTTAAAAATATGAAATGTTGTCAATTTCAGGTGAATGTAAAACGCTTAATGCAATAATTAGGTCGTCCGATATTTATTTATACCAATGTTAATTCTTCGCCATCTAACATGATTTGTGATAAAAACACCGCAGTATCCTGGAAATTTTACTAAACCAACGCGAAACAATAGCGCTATGATTGCGATCTGCCCGTGACAGTTAAAGAGGCTATGTAACCGCCACATGCAGTACAAAGAATGTTAGTATAGAAATATTTTTATCTGGTACAAGGGGGGTTCCCCTTGTAGGTACTAAAAAGTATCACAGTTGTGCTAGAGATGCTGGAAGCTATAATACACTCGTATCTATATAAGAAAACATTTGCGTCAGACCTTTAGGACAAAAAAACATTAGGTATTTTGTACATAAATTATTTTATCAACTATTCATGTTTAAGTGATTACTTTACCATGAGCTAGATTACTGAATCACACTAATATTATAAAGGCGAAAGTTTGTCATTGTGTTTATGTGTTTGTTTCTTACTTCTTCACGCTTATACGACTGGACCAATTTTGATACATTTTTGTAATAAGGTAGCTGACGCCCTGAATTAACACATAGGCTACTTTTTGTCCCGAAGAATTTAGTGTTCCTGAGGGATGAGCGGGTAACACCGCGCGGAGCAGCTAGTACTCGTATAAATTGTATTAAAAACAACGATTAAAATGCAATATTTAAAATAATTTTAAGTATACAAAATGAAACGTAAGTCATTTCTATCATAAGTACATTAAGGAATAGAACACAACCTTTTTGAAATCCAACCAAACAAAAAAAAAAACACTCACTTATCCGAAACGAGGGAAAAGTTGGTTTAAAAAAAGGGATAACCCGCATTAACCATGTCACGTGTCCCAGAGTTCCCTAATTAAGCTTTATTGTTACCAACACTAACGAGGGAATATAAAGTTGGAAACTCGCCACTGAAACCAGTTTAGAACACTAGTAGGTAACTAGGATATCGTCAACCTAAATGGTGCTCTAAAATAGTACATTACATACCTAGGGCGGTAAATTCTTGAATGCCCCAGATTGCAGGTGTTTGTGGCCCGAAGCGAAGGTGAGGACCATAAATATGCAATCAGGGGCTTTAAGAATTACCGGCCGTCCTTTGTCTAAAGATTTACGTCTTGCTTAGGGAGTGAGATGTTTTTCCCTTAGAGGGCGGAAAATCTCACTTACAGCCTAGGGTGACGTAAAATATGTCAAGGATTGAAAAATTGAAATCATTTATTCTCTGGCAACTGTAGCCCATAGATCTGATATTTTACCATAAAACCTAACATACATATTAAATACAAATATATTTTTTTTCTGCCTGAATATAATATTATCGCCTCGATCATTGATAGAAACTTTTCCTAGTCTTATCATAAAATGGCGAGAATGTGTAATTGCAGCGTACAGCACGGACATATTAAATGTGAACAGCTACTGTCACACATTTAAAAAATTCAATTGAAACGGATTATTTCGCGTATTTTAAGGCAGTCTGGGAGTTTTCTTTCGGCGGTTATTTCTCCTCAGTAAGCCTTATAGTGAACCGCCGGTAGATATTTTTAAATAAAATAATTAATGCCCTTCTGGCACATGTGCAATTGTCTTTACACATTAGGCCCATCTAGCATGTATGTATACAATGTACACCATTATTTTTAATTCATATTTATAAAATTGGTATTTTTTGGACAAATGTTGTTTGGAGAAAAATTGTGTTTTCTCAGTCAACTTTTATAACTGAAGCTCAAATTGTTTGTATTAGGCTCTCTTAAATACTTCCAAGGATAGCCTAGCCTGGCCTGAATGAGCGCAAATCGGGCATACTTGCAGCAAAATCTCGTACCGGTTACACAATACACTGTAGCTGCCCCTCTAAATTTTAATAACATGGATTTGCTCCGACCTCGGCGAGCAGCGGAGTTTTGTATCTTTATCTTTTCTGTTTGTATATTTTTTGCGAAACTGAACTTGGCTTGTATTATTGATATTAGATCTTCCTTTGCCATTCTGTCATATACTGCCTGTTACTGGCATGCAGGCATTTATTAAAACTGATAATAATATGGTCCATTAGTAATTATTTGCATGTATTAGCTAATCATAATTATGTTATTTAACTGCACAATTAAATTTCTTAAATCCGGACATTCAATGTAGTGGGTGTACAGCGTAATTGTCGTTACTCATATCACGCTGTCATTTAACACTCACTTGTCAATTTACTTTACTGTACATTACTGGCAATTAACATTTTGTTAGAAAGTTAATAAAGCCTGAATTTAAGTTAATTAATTAAATTAAGGTCATGGATACGTTAAAGATCTATGTTACTTTAATACTCTACTTTAAGAAAAGCCTACTTAGCGGTAACACACTGTATATCTCCGAGTAAATATTAAGAAAACGGTCTTAGGCTCTCTAAAAAGAAGCTTATTTTTCATAATTCCTAGGGAAGTAAGTCTATTCTGGCAGTCACGTAGCGGTGACAGAACGCGTAGAATTGCACTTTTTTTCTGTAAAAACGGAACGTTTCTCTTATTTTTTTGTCATTTTTCAGGAGTCAATTCGAGGCTCAACTCTATTAAATTTGGTAAGTATAACGCTTAACATTTATATTAATTGGCTATTTTATTTTAATTAACTTTTCTAGTTTGATTAATTTCAGCCATCTAAATTCAGTCATTTAATCTCACTAATAATTTAAAGCGAAAATAAATGTGTGTGTATGTTTGTTATTTCTTCACGCTGGAACGGCCGGAAGGATTTCCATGAAATTTGCGACAGAGATAGGTCTACCCTAACGTAACACACAGGTTTTTTTATCCTAATAAAACATGGTTCCCGTAAGACAGTGTATGAGATTTCAACGCGACCGAAGGTGCAGGCAAAAGCTTGTATTAAATAAACAATATGATTAAAATGGGTCACCTAAGAATGCAAAATCACAATTGTCCTGTTATGAGACGCAGATATTAATTTAATTTGCTCGTTTGAATTCAAAAGAAACTCGATATATTAATGTCAATTGTACATTGTTTTAATATTACTATTCCGGTTTACGAGCTGCATGTTCCAATAATATTGAACACAATTTTATTACAAATTAAATGAAGCATTCAGTTTCATCCATAAAGCTGATTCCGAATATCACAAACAAGAGTTTTAATGAGAAGAGGTCGGATTCGTTGAGGCATATCCACCCATCAGAATTGAGGATAATCAATTTTATTATGAGTTGTTTCCCATTTCCAATTCTTCCGGGTTATTTTATATATTTCATTTAAATAGTGAAGTAATGAAACGCCTATGCCTCTTTGATATAGATGTCTTCTCATTTTTATTAATCGACTATGATGATGAAGGACATTCGAAGTCCAAATTGTCACCTACGGTCGAATAAGTAACTTTTTTACAAAGCTACTTTAGAACAAAAACATTTACCCAGAGATGTGAATTTAAATACAAACTGCGCCGCACCGTATAATTGCTATGTCATTGCACGCCAACTGAACACAAATATAAGTTGTGCGCTATATTAACAAAGCAAATTATAAAATTTTACTTTATTTTCACAAATTTTGACGTTCCACCGTTTCAAGATTTAACAAATAAGCGCAAAACTCAAGGGTTATGAGAAAACTTTTTATATAATTTTAAACTTTAGAGCGCCGTTTCTCACCAAAGCTCTCTAGACGTAGAACTTTTAAATATTCAAGTTAACATAAACATTTTTAAGTTTCGAAGCTAGTGCCGGACGCACGGAATTATACTTGCACATTACCTAGAGCCGGCTTTGCTCGGAAAGTGGAAATTTCCCGCATAAATTAGCTTCTAAAATTCAGAACCGAATGCTGCAAAACGGAGTTTAATTTGTGGACAAAACATTGCAACGCACCCAGTATTTAATTTATCGTTCCAACTAGACAAATTAACGTTTAAACACAACGTTTGTAGATATTGAAATAAAGTATAACTAGTATAAACTCATGTAGCGTTTGTAGAATAATTAATGTTAAATGGAAATAATCGTTACGAGAAATCGGGCCCACATATTTTATGCATGCACGAACGCTACCTACTTCGATAGTTAACCCTGCGTATCGCAAACATCGATTCTCAACACCAAGAGGCCATTTGCCTTGATAACGTCGCATATTAACCTCAAAATTTACCCGTACCGAGATCCCTATAGAGGTATCCGAGGAAGAAATTATACTTTTGCATTAGCAACTTCGCTTAGTTAGCCGACCAAACTTTTCACATTTATTCTGGAAAGTTGCCCCATTGAACTGGGGCATCCGAGGGCTTCTTATAAACGATCTGGTACAAGTCTTGATTGTTTGTTCTGAATCGAAGTCTAACAAGGATCGTAAGAAACGATTATATGGTGATTTGAATGAAGTTAGGCGAAAATGGTATTCGAAAAGAGTCAACCAGTCTAGGTTTCTTACAATAATAAAAGAAAGCAAAGTATTTCGTGGCTTAATATGACCCTTTTTCACATTTTTTACAAACTAGTCGATATAATAAAATAAAAATAATGGTTTTGGTTTCCGTGATAATAATAAAAAATAAATATTAAGGGACAATCATACACAAATCAACTTAGTCCCAAACTAAGCAAAGCGTCCCAAACTAAGTACTATGGGTAGATACTAGACGAAGATCTGTCTCTCTCTCCTAAGCAATTATTATTCCCATCTGGTTGTGGGGTCTGCTTTCTTCGTCTTCTTCTTCCACTTCTCCCTGTCCAACGCATCATCTGCCGATACGTCGCTTTTGGCCGATATAGTCTGCAGGCCTTCTTTGCACATGGCCATACCAACGGAGCCTACTTTCCTGTAGCTTGCCGGCGATATCACGGATACCAAGACTGCCGCGCACGTACTCGTTACGGATTTTATCGAGCCTGGTAACTCCGCACGTCCACCGCAACATCTTCATCTCGGCTACCTGTATGGTATGCACATGTCGCAGGGTCACCGTCCACGTCTCACTTCCGTACACCAGTACTGGCCTGATTATGGTCTTATAGACAAGGCCCTTTAGTTTGACAGGCATTTTGGGGTCACAGGTTACTCCAGTTACTTCCCGCCATTTTAGCCAGGCGGCTGCGATTCGGTGCTGAATATTGGCTTCTACTCCACCGTTGGAGTGTAACATCGAACCCAGGCATTTATATTCGTCACACTTCTTGACTTCCTGACCGTCAATTAGAAGCGGATCTTCACCTGAGTCCGTTTTGTTACACACCATGAACTGAGTTTTGGCCACACTCAACACAAGCCCTGCTGCTTGTAACTGTTGTTTCCACTCCCTTAATGCCTGTTCTAACTCATATCTGGTGTCGGTGCAGATAGCCACGTCGTCTGCGTAGATAAAAGTCCACGGTGCAAGGTACTAGACGACGATATTATATATAATATATAAATACGTATATAGATAACATACATGACCCAGGAACAAATATTCGAATTTATCACACAAATATTTGCCCCGGCCGGGATTCGAACCCAGAAACATCGGCTCTGGAGGCACGTGTCTACAAACTGCGCCAACGGCGTCGTCAAAGTAATAAATTTTGTTCAAGTTTATCACTATTTAAAAATTTTAAAACTTGTCCATTACCTACTTACTTATTTAGATGTTTCATGTTTGGAGTTAGTGTCTATAAGCGGTGGTAAAATAAAGCCAGACATTGACAATAGCGATGCCATCACTCTCATCCGTGGTTTATCGTGTTTTTATTGTAACGTTCAATAGGCAGTGATAAAATCGGGGGATAAAAGTGAGTTATAGTAGTACTGCAGGTAATAAAACGCTTACGAGTACTTCTAGCCTAGTTTGTATTGTTTGTTATCACTACACTAATATCCTACTAGATATGTATTTGAGAGGGTGTCCTATCGTTTGACCAAAAGTCATTTTACAAAATTACACTTGACAAACAACGTTTACAAAAAAAACGTTTCGCCAATTGATCATTTTACAACAAGTCATTTTACAAATGACTCACTTCTCCAAATGATCAGAAGTTAAATTTACATTTTACAAATAATCATTTGACAAAATGATCATTTAGCAACTGAGTTAGTAGACAAAAGTACTCTTGGTCTAAAAACTTTTGTTACAATGTATTATTTGACAAGTGTTTCGTTTTTATTTTTTTAGAGCAAATCTAACTTTTTTCTCCAATTTGCTTTACTATTTCAGATCGTAGAGCATAGTGGATAGATTCATTAAAGGGTTAGGTTATGTTAGAACTGCGACCACAACAGCGCGTGAGCCGAGTGAGCGATGCGAGTGTACCGCGGCAGCGGTCGGCGAAGCGCCAGAACCAAAAAAAAAAAAACCAGCCAAGAGCATGTCGGGCCACGCTCAGTGTAGGGTTCCGTAGTTGCTCATCCTTCACAATAAACTGCTGTTTTAAGCCCAAGGTTTAAGTTAAGAAAGATATAAGCTCTATAAAAAGGTCGTAAACGCCCTAGAAACTTTAATCACTTATTACCTTCTGGAAGTCAACTACGTCGTTTTAAAGAAAAAAAATGAAATTTGGCGATAACTCAAAAACGGCTCAACTGATTTTGTTCAGTATAGTTTTCATTGAAAGTACTGATAAGGTCTCATTTACATGAATTATTCCGATTTTTTTTGACCCGTGGTTGAAAAGTTAGAGGGGGAGGACACTATTTTTTTTGTTTTCGGAGCGAATATTTACAAACCTGCTGACTTTATCAAAATATAATGTAAGAAGACCCCTATTTTTACAAGACCTATTCAACGACACCCCACACACCAGTGTTGAAAAGAAAAATAAATCCACCCCCACTTTAGGTGTTCGAGAGGTACCCGAAAAACATAAAATTTTTGAATTTTTAGTTTACCGTTCTGTCGGCGTTATACATACACATACTCATACCAAATATCAGCTTTCTAGTACTAATGATCACGGAGCTAAGCCGCGGACGGACAGACGGACAGACGGACATGGCGAAACTATAAGAGTTCCTAGTTGACTACGGAACCCTAAAAAGAGTTCAATTTGCTCTATCCGTAAAACTTGTAGAGCAAACTTGAGGAAAATGTACAATTTGCTCTATAAGTAGATACAGATTTTTGAGCATAGTGGATACATTCTAAGATAGTAGCGGAATAAATTAGCCAACTACAGATTACAGACTAAATCATAATGTTTGAAAAAGAAGTACTTTTTATGAAATAACATTTTGTTAAATGATATTTTGATATTTAACTCATTATCTAAGTGTAGTGTTTGTAAAATAATCATTTGCTAAGTGAGTTTTTGTAATATGATACTTTTATCAAATGTCTCGTTTGCCTAATGAATAGGTATTTGTTTAAACGTTGTTTGGTCAAATGATCATTTGTCAAACGTTTTTTGGTCAAACATTAGTGAACCATTTGAGAGATGTGCAATTTATTAGACGTAACGTTTTCAATAAACTTGTTGGCCTAGTAGTAATAAGATGATGAACAATAATTTGGTTGAACGATGTAAGTTTCTGAATGAAATTAACCTCAGTTCTGTGTCAACTGATGTTTAACTTGATTCAGAAAATCCGCGACAATCCACGTCTAGCGCATCTGTACTAAAATTATATTGAAAATATTTTATGCAAACAAAAACGTCAAAATCAAAATAAAAAAGTTTATTCTGTGTACAAACCTGTATGGCTAAAGAGTTGAAGTAGGCCACATAAGGGCACTTCCATAAAACTGAATCTGATCTACCGGCATTTCATTAGTTTTTTCGTAAATTATACTTGATTATGTTTTAAGTAAGTAATTAGTAGGTACACGTAGAGGAGATATACAAGATTTTTCTAAATCAATGTTAGGTACAGTTGTACAAGATTCTCCAAATCTTAATAGTAGAAAAATCATAACACGATTTCTTATGTCTCAAATAAGCATTGTTTACTACGCCATCTATCATTCGAAATGTCTTTGCGGCTTCATCACGCAATAGCGACCGACATTACATCGTTACCAAACATAGCTAGGTCACATTCCGTTCAAAATTACACATACATATTAGGGGCGGATTCATTTTCAAATTGGTATATCTTTACAATAAAACGCTTGCCTTCCCCGTAGTTAAGTAAATCAACACGTCCGAAACGGATGTTTAACTGTTCACTATCTCCATCAGTCAAGTTGGTAATTGGTAGAAACACGTGATTGCTTGGCGGAAGGCCCAAGGGCGGTATGCCAGCGTCCTTAGCAACCTGTTGAGAGTTCGCGTGGGTTGTTGTGCCATTGTTTCATATGCCAAGAGGTTCGTCAATGATTACTATTATATTATTCAGAATGTTTGGTCGTTCAAGAGCGTTAACGTATTTGACAAAATATAAACCGTGCCTTATATCAAAAACATAATATATTTCTAAAAGAAATGCTTTATTTATAATAGCAATAAAGTCCGTATCATTGAAGCAGCACTGATTTGATTCGCAGTCTAGCCATAAATAAAGCGTTGAATCACATTGTCATCCGGTAGCCTTTAGCTGTGCCTGTCACAACGCGTCGCTTATTTTTCGTTTTTGGCCTAGTTTTGGTGCCCATTGCCACCTGACTTAGCCATATCTGGATCGCTTAATATTCCTTCCAATATCTACCATCCCCGAGATCGCTTGTAGCCGATTGACTAAACGATTCACCTGTTTTATTTTTTTAGCTCTTCCTCTTGTAGTATGTGCACGAAAGATCGATATTGTAACGATCACGAAAAATTAGTCCACACCAGACTTTTGTAAAGTTGCATTTTTTGTACCCTTATTATCACATACTTGTAAAGCCTTAGAGCGAGCGGCCGGCGCTAGACGTGGCTCTGCAAGTCAATAATATATAAAAACGGTATACGCGACCTTGAGTTAATGATGTAAAAACGGCTTGGTGGAAGCCGTGTCGACATGTCGATGGTATTTTTTGGTTGCCAGTGTTCTCTCCTTAATAAAACGCTAACAGAAATTCACTGACCTGAACATGATAAGGCGCCACCTTCTCTTCACCCTTGATCTCCACGTTGATATGCAACCGAATGGCTCCTGACACCGCTGACTTGTCCGTCCGTTTCTCCAAGTTGTACCACACGTCCATCTCGCCGGAGAGGGTTCGGACCTGGCCATAGACACTCATGTTAAGGTATAGATAATTATAGATATTAATGTTAGGCGGTTTTCGGGTTATGTGCGCTCAAAGAGCGGTCGGTTTCTATGAATAAAATCTGCACGATTGAGCGGTTTCGTTTATTGTACAATAAGCTGCAAACAAATGAGTCTCTCGGGAGACTTACTTTTCTCTCCGCGTGTTTTTATACAAAGGACATAATCGCATACAATGTTAAATCTACTCCATCTCGCGTTATATCGCGTGCCTTAGGACGTAAAAAAATATAATTTTTCGAAGATCAGAGTACATTTTCTTGAGAAGTGAGATACACCTTAGGTATTGCTTTGAAGTTCGAGATTCGATGTTCGGGTCGCACCGTCTCATCACAAATAAAGCGCGAAAAGAAAATGGCACGATACGGACTTCGAATTTCTAACTTATGTGTGATCATCAGCATAATTTTGTATTTAGTACTAGCATTGGAAGTGAACTTTGGTTCTGATATTCGCCTGTAAAGGTTTGTTATGCTTATTATCATTTTATCGTTACATAGGTAAGTACAGGTAAATACTTGCGGTGAAGAGACTAGCCCCCCCTCCCTACCCTAGAGAGCACTATCGGGATTACCCAGGCAGAAAAATAATTGAAAATTTGTAGAATCTTTAAGTGGCCGAGATTTGATCTGATTTCACTTGATTTCTGAATATTCATAAACTGCAATTGATTAATAAAAGTCAAAATTATGCTTCCTTAATAAGCCAATATATTAACCTCAATTATCGTCTGTCCTAAGAAATCGTCAGATTCTCTGGTCAGCTTCTGCCTCAGCTTCGATTTAAGATCGTTGTCCTCATCCCATACACGCACTTTGATTCGGTCCGATGAATTATGACACTCGCTGCAAAGTTCAAGTCAAACATTAGCAAAACGCTTAAAATAATGTTTATTGCCTCACAAGATTAACAGAATACACAGCTAAGCCAACCCAAACAACAAGAACAACCTAAAATCGGATTAACCGGTTTCAAACTGAAGTCTTGCCAATGCAATTCCTTACATAACAAGAAGGGCATTTCCACGAAAGTGTAACGCAAGCTTCCATTTTATTGTGTTTTTTTTTCATTATGATTTGAGTATTAATTTATCTTTATATGTATGTGTTACTTGTTATCCCAGATATAGAGACTTAAATTCATCACTAGCACAACTTTGATACACAACTCTTCGGCGTGCGACAAATATTGTCTATCACTTTCTTTTCAATTCCATACAAGCAAGAAGGATGAGACAAACAAAATTACGGATAAATGTGCTAGCTCTGCAGTAATTTAATGAAATTCGTCACGTCACAATAAAAAGAAACTAGAAAGAATCCCAAAGAAAAAGCAAAGCGTAAGTAAAATAGGGGATTAATGTCGGACAGCATTTGCAAGATATACTTACAAGTAAAATTTCTCGTTCCATACAGGATTCAACTCTTGGGGCATAGTTCGGGTCCTCTTCTTGACTTTGCTGACTTGGACTGTGACGTAGGGATCCGAGGTTCCGCTCTTGTCTTTGGCGATTAACCCTTGAGCGCAGATAACTGCCCAAAAAGGGCAAATTTAGTACAAAAATACTATATGCAAACTGAAATACTAAGTGTTATTAATCAGTAGTCCAACATAAAATACTTCACTGTATAAAGCAGTCTATGAAGTCACTAGACAAAGCTATCTTTTGGGACAGGTTGATTTATTATTAAATATTATCCTGTCACCAAGTCAAAGGATCAAAAAAGGGATATATATCAAAAGTCTCATTAGTACCGCATTTAGAAGCTTTCAATGGACCTTTCAAAGCCGACCTATGTCAGGCTCGAATGACTTCTGATAACTTGCCACTAAATCTTTCGGAGGTCGAATTCACTTCTCGTGTTTATTTTTTTTATAAAAAGGTAATATTATTCAGGTATTTTATAGAGGTTCCTGTCATGCCGTCCAATTTTATTATTCGTGTGATATGTCATATTAGTAAATAATCTGGTTTCAGACTTTTCATAGCACTGTAGGACGTTAAAGAGCTATGGAGCCGAGCAAGGTATGAATTAAAATGTAGTCAAGGACAAAGAGAGGAATATGATAGGCATTGTTTTTTTTCGTCATCATTTGGTATAGTACGTATTGATCGAATATCTAGTCCAAATTCGAAAAAGTATGGAATCGTCAATTACCTACTTATTTTCCTATTAGTAATATTACAGTTTATTTTATTGATAATTTTATATATTTATAATACTTGGGAATTTAAACCAGAATAACCTTTAGTGTTCAATAAATGAGTATGACTATGAATTACATTTTAACTAATTTTAATGTCGACCCCATACCTCTCAAATCCCACCGTGCTACGAAAATTCCAAAGCCTAGTAATAATATAATTATTGTGCTGCAAACCATACTCACCTCTTGCTTACAAATAAAACGGTGTAAGTGAAGATCGTGTAGCTGTAGTGTCACTACAATCGGGATTCGTGACTAACGAGGTTCGGGGTCAAGAAGAAGACACTAGCTTCAAAAAAACTACAAAACTCTTTATCTATGCCCTAATTCCAATGCTAATACAAGTTGAACATAGCGACTACATTATCGCAACTTCTAATGCAAATTTCGACCAGAAAAGTTTCAAAGAAGAGATCTAAAAGATATGCTTGGCAGTCAATTCTAATGGTTTGAACCGAAACTTTCACGAATCGAAAATAATGGATGAAAATATAAGTAAAGGCGTCAGGATCTTTACTTTCAATTCATAAAAGAGTTTTCCATTCATCATGCTCTTATTTCATTCAATAGTTAAATTCATTCACTTGCTGTAGACGGCTACTCGGATGAACTAGTCGGAGACAGGTCTAGGGGTAATGGCTATCATAGAAGTTATAGTTACATTCGGGGCTCTTCATTTGCAAGTTAATAAGCAGGCTCCTGAAACCATTCGTAACAGTCACAATTTAGTGTTAATTCGTGAAATACATGCAATTGTGTCATTTCAGCAGACGTGTCAGTAGTTTGTGATCATTGTTGTTAATTGATGTGGTTGCATCATTTCGTGTTCAATCAAATAGATAAATTTCGTGAGCATGATTGGATTCCGTATTATTGAAAAGTGGTGTGTTAGATTCGTGGAATTTCCTGTGTTAATGAATCCTAGCTACAATTTTTTGATGAAATGATCTGAGGCGGTGCATAACGACCGTGATTGGATAAGGTAAGTAGGAGTTTGAAGTAGGGTATGCAAGAATTCTTTGACAACTGCAACATAATTAATTTCAATAGGGTTGTGTTTGTTACAAAGTTATCACGATTATTGTTACTGAGCAACTGAATCAACTCGTACATCTCAAGCGGGTGTCCGCTACGGACACTAAAATGCATTCTGGTATTACACCGAATTCAGTCTGTGCGGATAAATCTCTCCGGGTCAGGCCGAACGCGCTACTTGTACATTTCAGCGTTTGCTGTGGATAGCAGCATTGAAAATCCGCCTTGCACTAAACGGCATCAAAAAGTACATACAAAGTTTGTACTATTCATATTTTGCAGTTATCAAAGAACGTGGTTAGAAGTCAGGCGAAGAGAATCTGTCTAATAGAGCCAAAATTGCGAACGCGCGGTCCGTAGCCGCGAAAGACCACTGCAAACCTGTGATGGCGATCTTGCATGACCATTTTGACGTCCCTTCTATAGTGACCTGCTCGGCCTGTTCAAGGCTGTCTATGTGAGTGTCTGGGTCGACGTTAAAAGTCCGCCTGGTCGCCACATGAAACGAAAGGAAAGTTTAAGTGTCGTGTGTGTGTTGGGCTGATCTGGTCCTTGAATTCTCGCTGGTCCTCTCCTCTCATCCTCACCAAGCTGTAAAAAACCGTGAACACAGTTACGAGCGAACCTGTGATAGCTATCTTGGCGCTCCATTTTGATGTGCCATCGAGGACAGATTGCTTGACGGTGCTCATGTGTGCTGCGTGCGGCTCTGGCTCCATGCTGAATACCTGTCTGTTACACACACAGTCCAGTCAGCCAATGCACTTGCTATAGACTTTTTCATAACATTAACTGTTCGGTTACTTGGTGCTGCTGACGTTGGTTATTGATACAAAAGGTAGGTTTTAAAAAATCATCAGCATTAGAACTACTAAAAATACACATAAAAGGGAGGTTATTGATAATTCGATTTTATCTGTAAAGAAAAAAAAATTACAGAAAAACCATTTCGTATTTACCATCATACCGACTCATATAAATGTTGATATCAAATTAAAGTTTAGCAAACCGTGTAAGAATAAAGTCATAAAAATCCCTTGACTTTTAATGAGCGCAAGGCCTGTACATATTTTTTTATGGCGCACACAATTTTAATGTCAGCCTAATCAAATAAAATGACGAGCTTAAAAATAATTGTTAACATTTAAGGAATTGTTAACATTTAAGGAATTGTTTTCAATTTATCCCTGGTGAAATTCAAATCCATATTTTCTACGTAACTTTTGCAAACCGTTTTCAAAAATAAAAATCTTAAAATAAATAAACAACAACACTTCCCATGACTTATTAGAGAAAAAGCATTATTTTAAAATTGAGTAAGTTTTTAGAAGCAAAATTGTGATATTCTACCATCACCCACCTACCCACTGTGAAACTCCTTGGATTGAAAATTAATTTGAAACCTATACCTGATCAGTTCGAAAATCTCCGGTTTATCTCGCTCGCGTTGCTTCATGCGTTCCTTCATGGCAGTTATAATGGAGTTAGCCTTATCCTCTGCCCCGTGCTTGGACGATTTCTCGGCAGCCCCTGCGAAACACACTACTCAGGCGGTGCCGATAGTTCAAGAAAGAGATAGGTGCGCCGGGACGGCCGCCCGCCCCGCGCCCCCGCTCGCCGCGGCCACTCCGAGGACACAACCCTACCAGATGCCAACTCAAAGCCGAAACACCACACTGATAGAAGATGCCAGATCTGATCAGGTCGCTAACCCCGTGCGGCGCCGGCCGGAGCGAACGGAGGCACGGCGCCTTTCCAACAATAAACGAATATCACCTGACAAACTATCCAAGACGCCATTACTGCGATCATAAGATATCCCAGCAATCAACGTCTATAAATCACTAAAGTCATAAACTCCAAGGATAGCGTCAGGTCGGTATTCTAAAATTAAATACCCTTCAGAACATAATATGTAGGTATCAGTAGGTATTGTATGTTTAAAGTTAAATTATATACTAGACTTCATGTAACTTAGTTGTAGAATTCTTACGTTTCAAGACGTCATCGTTTCCGTAAGCACTAAGCACACGTCTTTAAAGGATCAGTAAATAGAAACATAAAGATAGTCAAATAAACACATAAACGCGGAAGTCTATGAAAAAACGTAATGTGAAATAAATTAAACTATGGGACCACATATAATATCGAAGTGGGCAGACATTGGAGGCGTGCACACATTGCTAGACAGGCACATTTTCGCAAGTTTCGTGTTAGACTCGGATTTATATTATCAGCATCAGCAAGATTCTGTGCTGATACTCGGGGATGTGTGTGAGAGTGTAGATGTGAAGTAGGGTACAGAAAAGTATTAAACTTAACTAATTCAATTCAACAAGGGCTTTAACAAGTTTCGGCGCTGGGCAGGGCAACCCCAAGGATCGGATGGCGGAGAGGGACCCTATCTACTTTAACTAAGGCCTACACTTTGAAAACAATAATAATACTATTTATAGCACTAAATATATGATTTAAACATGAAAATAATCTTATGTTCATGCAATGGTAATCGACGAAAATAATTCAAATACCAATAGAAGACACAAAACTAAGTATAATTTATTTGGAAACTAAGACGATTATAACGATCTATACAGAAAGAAGGTACAATATTTATTTTTTATGTGTTCTAATTTTGTCAAAGGTATAAATATTGATAATAATATACATTGCTTTCAAAGTGTAGACTAGAATGAATACGGCGTGCAGTCGACTAGTGTAAATGGACTTTTTGTGTTTCATCTCGAATGAATTACCTACACGACTGCTCGCCTACATAATCGTGCAATGCCGCCGAATTTAGGGAAAATATTTTAGAAAATAATCACCATTTGTGTTATTCGTAATCGATAGCCATGCACATCGACCAAGCTATTTAATATTACACTCGTATAAAAAGTTCGAAAGGGTTACACACATGCTATCATATGAGGTCAATAACATCAAAAAAATAAAAAAAGACAGGAAAGACGACATCGATGAAAAAATTATGATTAATCCGTGAGAGCTTGACTTGATGAAGCCTATTTTGAACGATGGTCCTGTCTTGTTTGATGGTTTTCTTGATTTCTAGCGTTTAACACATGCAAAAACCATACCACATGCATAAATTTTGCTAATTCGAAATTGTATACTACCACGACATTTTCTTTACCAGTTTACCTTTCTTTAGACATCACCTAGAGAGCGTAAACTAACATATTTACAGACAAAATTCCGTCGCAGATTACAACGGCTTGCAAAACACGTTTCGCTTGCTAAACCTACATTTTTTTGTCTTTTTAACGCTTTTCTATATTTCTGTTGTGCTTCTAAATTGCTGTCATGTATAGCAGTCGGTGCATCTCTAAGTGTGCAGGAAGTATAGGAGCATAGACGGGTCACTCTGTTACAACCTGGGAGACTTGTTTAATAAATAGGTTATCTTATTTATTGAAATCTACGCCACCGAAGTACATCGTACGTCATATGTACATTTATATTGTACTAGACTTCACCCAAATTAAACCTCACGTGTAAGTTACTAAAGGTTTAATATAAGCGTTTAGCTTCTCTCCATTACCTTTAACTAAAATTCAATATATTTGTTATGTAACTAATATTTAATTAGGTTTGATCCCAAGACAAGTTGAACGATTTTTTTTTAACTTTTTTATTTATATAATAATACGTCCCGATTGTGTTTATCCATATTTTCCATACAAAAAAAAAACAATACCGAAAAAGTTGATCGATACGACTCCTGGTTAAAAGCAAACCGACGATCCAAAATGTCATCATAATATTTCTGCCAGTAGAATTGTTTATTTATCGTTATAAACCGATGTCGGTTCTCAATTAGTCAGGGAGCTTTACTTTTGCTTTTTTTTAAATATGCTCCCTAAATACCCGAAAACGACTGAACAGATTTAGGAAGTTTTGTTTAAAGGAACATAGTTTCTAGCTGGTCCCATTGTCATATACCATAACTACGTTTCGTAGATGTCGGTAATGCTTTGTTAAAAAGTGATTATTCAATCGTTGTTTTTAATTCATAAAACCTACTTTCTCAACCCTTAAGAGGCCTTATTCCTTTTAAAATACCGATTCTTTTAGACATTTTCCTCTATGATCAGGCATGTCTCTTAACATATTATTGATGTTACTACCTACATAGATCAGGGCTATTGAGATTTATCATTATTCATATATTTGAAACCTACAGTTTGAATTTTTTCGGAAAATTCGTTTTTTCAACTTATTTTTGACTGCATGCAATGAAAGCATAAAAAACTATGTTACTACCTAGAACTCGAGGAAAATTAATATTCACTTCAAAAAGTTGGTTGGTTGCATAATATGAAAAAAATATTTTTTTAAAAGGAATAGGACCTCTTAAATGCATACGTATCAAAAATGATACTAAATTTTGCTTCTTAATTGACTTAAATAAAAAACCGGGTTCCGTACAAACACTTTCCATCCTTAAGTGGTTATGTTAAGTTTGCACCTGGTATGTTTACATGCTCCATACAAATGAGGTGCAAAGTTAACGCCACCAATCCCGTTTGTAGTATGGGAGCCCCCCTTAAATATTTATTTTATTTTATTTTATTTTTAGTATTTGTTTAAATAAAACAATTTAAACGGATTATATCGCGTATATTAATTATTTGAGCCTCCCTGACGTTTCAGTACCTTTACAGATACCGTTGTCAAAGGTTGACCCGTCACTGTCACCGAAAGGTTGTACTGAAACGTCAGGGAGGCTCAAATAATTAATATACGCGATATAATCCGTTTAAATTGTTTTATTTAAATGTGTGACAGTCGCGGAAACCGAAGAAAATATTTAGTATTTGTTGTTATAGCGGCAATAGAAATACATCATCTGTGAAAATTTCATTTGTCTAGCTATCACCGTTCTTGAGATACAGCCTGGTGACAGACGAACGGACGGACGGACGGACGGACAGCGAAGTCTCAGTAATAGGGTCCCGTTTTTACCCTTTGGGTACGGAACCGTAAAAAACGAATCCATGTCAATTGGGACTTTGTGACTATGTTTGATAAAGTCTCAATTGACTTTCATTTGATTTCAATCTGTATCATTTCATAACAATCGTATCGTTTTTTGATACTTCATTCATTTAATTGCACAATTTAAGTGATAGGGGGTATACATTTCATTGTATTGCTGTCCGTATTATATCTATTTAATTGTTATTTCACTTACTAAATTATATTTTTTGATATGTGTTGGAATATTACAAAATTCCTGATTTTGGTTACCTCATAATATTACTTAGAATGTAGGTATGTACATCGGGGTCAAGCTCTAGATGCGATACAAGGACAGAACACTTGAAAAGTCTGGTGTTCCGTTAAGTGCTACTCGAAACTCCTGCGGTGGGGAGCATGGAAGTGTCCGTTTAATAACCTTCGCCTTACGATAAGGTTTATATACGAAATGACTTTGAGTGGATACCCTCAATATTGGACTGAGAAAATATTTATAGTAATAAATTATAGATTTTTTATTATGAAATATAATATTAGGAAAACTTTTATTATTTTACATAATGATTGCCTCTCCTGATGATGAATCGCAGACCGATTCGAAACATGTAGAGCGATATTCGACTTTTACGACGTGAGTAACCCCTTTTCATAGGTATTTTAATAATATTACTATTATTTTATAATTGCCTGTACTGATCATGATATTTAATTTTGTTATCAGTAAGGTAATTTCGGATATAGGAACTAAATATGAAATTATAACAGTAACCCAACTTTTTTGATAAAAATACAACTGACGGATCGCTTTATAAATCCACTCTAATAATTCTACGAACGAAGCTAAAGCAAGGAAATATCTCAATTATAACAAAAGGCAATAAAGCCATCGACTAGACTTGCCTTCTCCGTATAAGGACGTAAACGCCACAAAGACCTATTGTGATCGTTTCTGTTGCGCCACCACAGCTGAGCTATTACGGCAAATACACTAGTCATTGTTATAATTTTCCCAGCTCGTAAAATTCAAATTTACAGTTGCAGTGCGACAAATTGTATTAAAACGAAGGCAGAACTCACGACTAGATAAAGAAGTTCCAGGAGTACCGTCGAGATTTGGATGGCTGCCAGATAATATGGACAGAGCATTACGTAAATTATTAAATTATCTCGCTCTCGTTAAAACTTAAAACCTTATAATAACAGCATATTGAATTAATCAAATATGCACTCGAAATAACAAGCAGTCAGATTTTTTAATTAAAGACAGATTTACTTATAAGGTACTTGCGCCAAAGATGGCCCTGTTCCTAAGATATATAAGTTAAGTCTAAAGGTTGAACACGTCAAAACTTGGGCATGTAAAATCGGCTATTATTTCGCGAAAAATAGAGTTATGCAAGTTTTTTAGACACCTATATGATTACAAGGAACTATCCTATAATACGTCAATTTTTTTTTTTTTTTTTTAATTCGCTGTCAAAATGTCGAGCAAACAACATCAACAACGCGAACCCATTCTGCACGAATATGCAGAAAATTCAATGCTACGCTATAGAGATATCGCAAAAAAACTGAATTGTCCTCAATCTACGGTTTGCCGCGTATTAAAAAGGTTTCGTGAACGCTTAACAATAGATCGCAAGCCAGGAAGTGGTGGGTTGCAGGGAGTCAAGAATAAAAAAAAGGACGAGAGTTTTGTAAGGATTCTTGCCTGAAATCCTAAGATCTCATCTCACGATGTTGCCAAGAAAGTGAAAATGTCTCTGTCCTATGTTCAAAAAGTTAAACGTAGGGCACGACTAAGAAGTTATAATGCCCAAGCTGCACGAGATCGAGACTCGAGACAGAACTTATCTGCAAAGAAACGGTCACGAAAATTTTATGAAAATTTCATTACGAAGTTTGCATGCGTGGTCATGGACGACGAAACATATGCAAAGGCAAACTTAAAACAAATTCCTGGCCAAGAGTTCTATACCAGCGTAAGTCGAACAGACGCTCCTGAAGAATGTAAATAAAAAAAAAAACAGTCTAAATTCCCAAAAAAAAAACCTTATTTGTCAGGTAATATGTAGCTGCGGAAAAAAAAGTCGCTCGTTTATTACCACCGCGACAATAGACAGTGGTATTTATTAAAAAGAGTGTTTACAGAAACGTTTACTGCCTTTCATAAGAAAGCACGACTCACTACCGCTGTTTTGGCCAGATTTTGCTACTTGCCATTACGCAACAGCAGTGTTGAAATGGTACGAAGCAAACGGAATCGTGGTGGTACCCAAAGTATGCAACCCCCCAAATAGTCCAGAACTGCGGCCTGTTGAAGAGTACTGGAGTATTATGAAGGGAATCTTAAAAAAGAAAGGCGGAGAAATAAAATCGGTCTCTGAACTACAAAAAGTATGGACATGGGCGTCGAAACGGTGTCCTAATGAGATGGTGCAAAGTCTTATGAGCCGTGTGCGCAGGAAAGTTAGAAGTATGGCTTACAGTGTAGACAATTACTAAAATAGGAAATGTTGTTATAAACTTCATTAAATTCGACATTAAATGTGGAAAACATAATGTGGTTATTTATTATTAAAATTATTTAATATTAATATTTGTGTGCCCCAGTTTTGGCGTGTTCAACCTTTATGGCAGTGTTTTTCAAACTGTGGGTCGCGACCCCCAAGGGGATCGTGGCATATATCCAGGGGGTCGCGAGGATCAGCATCGCGAGTCTCGTGACTACAAGGAATGCAGATTTTTTCAAGCTTGTCAACATTTAATCCTACAAACTGGGCTATAAGGCATCGCGAAAGAATTTTATTGGTCATTAAGGGCCATGACACCAAAAGGTTTGAAAAACACTGGTCTATGGTACTAACTGTACATGGGAGCGAAATTTGAATTCGTTCGAACGGTTATAACTACAAAAAAATTGAGTGGGCTATCTTAGGAACAGGGCCATCTTCGGCGCAAGTACCCTATTTTTTTTTTATAATGATGTAAATTATGAAAACTTCAAGTTTCCTTACACTGCAACTAATATAATTCGCCATTTTGATATTGTGTAACTGTAAATTCTGCAAAGTGAATAAATTGCAATTACTTATTTATATTTAAATAGTAAATTACTAGAATAATCGTCATTTATATTCACTAAAATAATATATAAACACAAGAGTCGACATCGATCTACTTTGCTCATTGAAGTGAGCATAGTCGGTTCTGCCTGAGACTATGGGGAAATCTCGTTCACACGGATGGAGCATTTAAACACCACAAAAAGTACATTAGTGCCGTAGACAACTCGTTTTTATTTATTTTCTTTCTCAATACCAAATCCGAATAGATTAGTTGTATGTACGATGATGAATTTTACGTGTTCCACTTAAGTATACCTACTTAATTTATTGATACAATTAGACGCTCTTACACGCTCAGTGTAGGGTTCGATAGTTGCCCATCCTTAAATACTTAAATTACGAGAAAGATTTCAAGCTCTATAAAAAGGTCGTAAACGCCAAAGTAACAGTACTTATTGCCTTTCGGAAGTTATCGATTATACGCGCCTAATTGAGCGAAATGATTAATATAGTATGGCACTTAACCAATATGTGATAACGTTCGAAGTGTAGGGACACCGCGCGGCACTTACGTCATTTTAAAGAAAATTATGAATTTTTGCGATAACACAAAAACGGCTCGACCGATTTTATTCAATATAGTTTTCATTAAAAGTACTTATAAGGCCTCATGTTCATGATTTTTTTCATAATTTTAAGACCCGTGGTTGAAAAGTTAGGGGGGGGGGGGGGGCACTATTTTTTTTATTTTCGGAGTGAGTATTTACAAAACTGCTAACTTTTTCAAAAAATAATGTTGCAAGACCCCTATTATTTTTAAAAGACCTATTCAACGACACCCCACACACTAGTGTTAGAACGAAAAAAAAAGATCACCCCCACTTTAGGTACACGAAAAAAATATTTTTTTTTTAGTTTTTTAGGGTTCCGTACCCAAAGGGTAAAAAAGGGACCCTATTACTGAGACTTCGCAGTCGGTCCGTCCGTCTGTCACCAGGCTGTATCTCAAGAACGGTGATACGGGACAGTTGAAATTTTCACAGATGATTGTAGTTCTATTGCCGCTATAACAACAAATACTAAAAATAAAATAAATATTTAAGGGGGGCTCCTATACAACAAACTTGTTATAGATTATGGAGTCGGACTCGCACTTGCCCAATTTTTAATATTTTACCGTTTTGTCGGCGTGATACGTACACATACTCATACCAAATTTCAGTTTTCTAGTACTAATGATCACGGAGCTAAGCCGCGGACGGACAGACAGACAGACAGATAGACAGACAGACAGACAGACAGACGGACAGACGGACATGGCGAAACTATAAGAGTTCCTCGTTGACTACGAAACCCTAAAAAACTGAAATATTTCATCAAGTATTTTGTATACATATACATATATACGCTTGTAATAAACATATGTACGCTTGTGATAAACTTATATACGCTTGTGATATACATATATCTAAGTAAGTATATCCATTCACTCCGGTGGCGGTGGCAAGATCTTGACGATGAGTGACCCGTCAAGTGCCGCTTGCCTCCTCTTCAGTTTAATAAGGAGCGAACTGTGCTTTGCAGCCTCCAAACATGACATCCCATATTTTAACGAAGTGACGAATTTCATTTTCGTATTTTCAGTTAGTTTTTAATTATGAAAAATAATGGATATGTTTTTATTTATTATTATTTAAAGAGTGATTAGACAAGACTGTATTTCAGTGTAGTTGTAATTATTAATAAGTATTATTTTTCATAATCTTTCGTATTTGATGAGATTTTGTGTTAATTTCATATTGATAACAATATATTTGTACACTTCCAATCAGGCCACGCGCATAGTACTTTTTTAAACAGTGATTTCCAAATTCTCACCAAATTAGAATAACTCTCACTATCGTGAAGCACAACTTACTCTGCAGACAGTCGGCATTGAGTAAATCTTTGCATTTTTCGTGGCATTTTACACCGCACTCGGTACAGCGGACGCCTTGGCGCGCTATACCCCATAGGAGGCCTTCGCATTCGTAGCAGTATGTAGGGGAAGTGGCGGTCCAAAGCAAAAAGTTGTGGGGCGTCGTTGATGAGATGGGATATATTAGTGCTTGTAACGTCTTCTTGTACACGTGCATTTTCTGAAAAAAAAAAAATTGTGTAAGTGTGTTTTTATTAAGTGGATGTATGAGAATTTTTTCGGAGATTTCGGATTGTTAGAAAATTGTTTGAAATCCCATTAAAATCTACCGGCAAATGCCACAAAAAAGTGTCCACAAAAGTGATGCCAAACATACGCTCGTTTATGCTTTTATGTAAACACATTGTTACTTATAAAAAGTTACAGTATAATTTGACATTAAGGATCAACCACACCGCTGCTCAAAAAACGGTGATCTTGTGTTAAGACAGTCAAATGTATGAAAATTACGTGACGGAAATGTCACAATATTTGACTGCGTTAACGCACGATACCGTTTTATGAGCAGCGGTGTGGTCGATCCTTTAAATTATATAATTAATTGTTAAAAGGTTTATAATAAATAAATAAAATAAAATATCATTTATTTTCACCTCACAAAGGACATACAAAACAGTTTGACAACTAGTTGGTAAACATGAAAGTGGTACAAAGTATCCTTTGTGAGGGACTGGAGTCTGAACTAGGTATTGAAAAACCTGTAATACAGATCTTACATATTGGTTACGAGAGTAAATAATTCAACTTACGAGTTCTTCGTCGTTCAACGTTGCGCGATGGACGGCCGATGTCAAACCTGCATTCCTTTTAGTAGCAGCCATAGTCTAAAAAATTAAATTATATTAGAATAAGGCTAAAAATGTGTTGCCAGTCGCAATTAAATACATTTCGAAAGCTTTTCTCAAGTATCTATTTAAATGAAATGAAACCTACGCAAATATTATTCTGAATACTTAAATCTTTAATTCTAATTCGAGTTGGCAGTTTCAAGTTAATCTACTTTAACATGCTTTGTAGAAGCTGTTTCTTAAGCCTTTTTTATTAAAACAATAATTTATGAGTTCTTACTACAAAATAATGACTGGATTTGTGTTACACTGTTATGTAAGCCTTATTAAATATTTTGTAAAATATACATAGAAAAGTAAATTATAAGTAAATACTGCAATATCATTGATGTGCATATGTAAGAAAACTTATTTTGGTGTGAGTGAGCATTATTCGAACTGAAAATTTGTGTATTTGAAAGTTAATATTTTTTACAGTAAACTGGAGTTTAAAGCCTCGCAATAAAACATTCAAGCACGGAAGCACGTGCATTCCATTCTGAAATAAAATATTATAAATAAATTGAATAAAATATAGCACTATGTCATAGAATTGACATTGTGTGTCAACATACTTTACCTTACCGCGTTCGCGTTCGAGTAACTAAAGTAATTCAAAAGTTGGTTAAAATAGAAAAAAATATTGAGTCCATTGAATATGCAAAACAGCCAGGATCATGCAGAATCTCAATAATCTGTTCAGATGCAAGCAAACTAGATAGACATTGTCAAATGAGTAAAAAGATAAAAAGCGTCATTAAAATACAACATCGATTGGCGCCATTTTATCTTTCCACTGACGAGAAAAGTGTTGCATGCATAGAAATAGAAAGTGTTATTGGGAGAGAAATACCTTGAGAACCTGCGGGTCCGTGGTAAGGGGGTAAAATGCAATTACATCATTAATTTTAATCAGGAAAAGAATCATTCTCTGGTAACTGGTTTCGCTACGGCTTACTTCTCCGGTGACCCCTATTTATGTGACGTTAGTTAGGTAATTTGGACTTGGTAGGCCAGCTAAGAATAGGTAAAGGTATTAGTAAAGTGAAAGTTACATGGGAGACACATGTTTACAGGTAACACAGAGACACCAATGAAGAGAAAAAGGAATTTAAATAGGCCCTGTGATAGTCGCAGTTAAAATGTCCATTAAATTTGGACAATAAATGGAGACAACATTTTTCACATTCAACCCGGCTTTATACAATGATGCTTTGTTGAAATATTTTATATAGGTATGTCAAATTTATATATGTCATAAAATGGTCATTTAAGGTTTATACATGATTCGCGAAGCCGTATCCATAAATTGTCCAAAACACACAATTACGAAATATTCCGTTTAGAAGAAAACATTTATTACGCGCCTAATATTACTAAGCCTGAGGAAGCATACGTCGATGCGAGCGGGGTACTTATTCAAAATTGCGCGACTCCCAAATACGAAATCCGATCGCAAATTCAGCCGTTCAAAGAATCACCACTTTCATACATTAACGTTCGAAGGGAGGCCACTTCGAACGGTCGTTCCTCAATTTGGGTTTCGATTTTGTGAGCTGCGAATTTCAGAATAGACACCCTGTAAACATTTACGACCAGTTTCAAATATCTACCTTCGTAGATAAGAACCTATTGTAGTTCTTCATGAACCTTTTCTATCCCCATAAGATTTTATCCTCGATGTATTTACGTACAACGTCTTTCCAATACTTATCACGAAAATTTCTTTAGTCAATTATTTATTAATATCATAAAATTTTGCAAACAAAGATAAAACTATGTATTTTACTTCATCATTGAGATTTACCAAAGAAACTTGCATAATTTAATTTGCTCCTAAGATAGTATTGAAACCGGCCAGAGAGAGAAATAGCTTACTATATATTCAGAAATCATTCATTTTGAGTTTTTAGAGCGATACTTACAAGTTCAGAGACGAGAGGTATGTATTTACGAGGAGGTTGAAAGTCAGGCATGCTGTCGATGTTGCTGTAGAACGGGTTATCTCCAGGATGGCTAGCGGGAAAATATTTATTTATAAATAAAAATACAAGTACCTATATTTATTGAATCTGCAATAAAGCCCCTACTAAGCCTGTAGGGGCTTGTGATAGTCTCAATATGTAATAGTGAATGTAGACTACTTAAAACTATACTGACGATTTAAATAACTTGAATTTCGTCGCAAAATTGATGGGATAAACGTTATTGTATATTTTGAAAAAAAATAAGCTGTATTACCCACGTCTATCTCTGACGAGACTACATTCAAGTAATAAATTACTTAAGTCTAAAAGTGACTTCATATTAGACAATGCCATTTATTTTTTGAGAAGAGAATACCTCAAAAACCATTTTTTTATTAAATAATAAGCCATCTTTATTTAAAATATATTCAATCAAGGGGTATTTTATGTTTACTTTATCGTTATCATGATTTACTTAGATATGTTCATGGTGTGTTAAAACCGGCTTTGATTTCCCCTAAATATAGATTGGGTATAATAGTTTTATGGCGCTGTTTGTCCGTCGTCTAAGAATGCAATTATTATTTATTACTTAACTTGGTAAAACTACCTACAATATACTTGATATAGCTTTAGTATTTATATTATATTATTTATTTAAAAGACATACCCATTTCCTTTTCCCTCGTTGAATCCTCCAGATCCATTCTAAAAACAAAAAAAAAACACAATTAATAAAAAAATAACTAAAAATTAAATAAAAAGAAACAGTTTATTTTAACGTAACGGTTTATAACAATAACAAACAGTATAATAAATAGTAATTTCGATCAATTTCTGTGTTCATATAACAGTGGTTCAATGTAAAATTGTAAGCAATATTCGTGGATTCAGATTATGAAATCGATCGAAACGTTCACATGGAGAATTCTTATTTAAAAATGATTAGGTTTTGAAGTTGTCAATTAATTATTATCATTATGACCTGCGTTGATTACATATTTTAAATAATTGCTGGAAATGATTTGAAGTGAGACGTGATTGTAATTCCAATTAAAATGCATTGAATAATTCCCAGGTACATATATATTGATTTCACTGTCTCAATCAATTTGAAGTTGAGAAAATATATATTTTTTAGGTAAAGAAAGGTTTGAATAAATCAGCTATATGTTTAAATTTTAACCTACATAATCCAACACCTAGGGTCACCCGCTAAATACGTTACATAAAGTGCCAGCTATCTCTTTACGTTGTGTAAATATACGATCTAAGCGAAGTGATTTCTATGATTGTAAGTAAATTTTGCTACATTTTCGTGATGATTATGTGTGAGTTGCCGCATGAAACACGAATGATATTTTTGAAATATTAAGAATTTAAACTGGGATCAGCAGAATAAATTGTTTGTCATCAAAATTGTACAATTATGTAGCTGTAGTTTATCATAGTAAAATAGTATGAACTAGTTTAGATTGATTAGTTAGTAATAATTGGAATAGATAGTTATCATTTGATGCTATTTTACTTGTGGATTATATTTAATAATCAGAAAGTGCTTGGAAATTAGGGTAAATATCGACTTTATTATGTGATATGAGATGATATGATATTTTATGAGATTTGTACATAAAATGCTTTGTAAGCTTGTACGATTCGACACGATAAAAGCACTCCTTTAATATATTAAAAGCTTCACTGACGAATATTGACGAAGAACAAACTCATCTACATTACAATACTGTATGATTACTTACATCTGTTAGTATATATATATATATATATATATATAGTTATATTTAAGTATAAAACAATGTTAAGCAAGATTGCTTTAGTTAAAAGTTGTATAGTTTGTTATAGGGATTAATATCTCAAGCTTCATATAAAATACTGTTAAACGTATATGTAGAAAGACCTTAGTTTCTAATTTATTGCCTCAATTAGATAGAAAGAGCATTTATTTTATAGTTTTATAAATAACGTATAAAGTTATTACTGCACGCGGTCTGTAAAGATAATTATAGTTTCTACTATAGGATTGCTAATGTTACTTCATTAAAACAAGAGGTTGAAATTAGGTAAAGTTTTCACAACCCCTGTTACCAACCCTAGTTTAGTTTACATGTGTTTTGAACTTCGTAACAACTAGTTCGTTATTATTTTATATTAAGGTGTCACAATACCGTTTCACGCGTACGTTAGCTAATCTAGAATCGGTTGTAAAATATATAAACATCCTAGTCTCAATGTATATCTAATACCTACTTTATCTGAAACAACAATAAGCTATAATGTTGTAATGGAAGTTGTTGAAATGGACAGAGTATTACGTCACTGTAATATAATATTTCCTACAACTATAATCTTATGCCTAAAAGTATTTTATCATGTTGTTTTATATTGACATTGTAAAGCGAGCGTAACATTTTGCAGTTTATCAGTCTAAAGATTAGTTGAACTTCCATGCTACACGAAAGCATTTTTCGTAACTATAGTGTTATATTGTTATTTTAATCCTACATCTAACTTTTTACTCTAATTTCATGAAATTTCTGCATAAGGTAACTTACACCTGCACTGACTTTGTCTTTCTCGGTAGATGGAGTGGTTGCCACTGGAGTTTCAGACGCCTTATCTTCTGCTTTTCGATCTTTCAGTGCCTTCAGCAACTTCCATTTACTCCCGGCAGGAGCATCTTGCTGCTGCGGCTGTTCTTGTACTGCCGTGGACTCTTCATGAAACTGCGGCATATCGTAATCTTCATCCAATTCGTCTCCACTTTGAACAGGACTGTCTGGTCCCGACGTTTCTCCCGATCCCGAATCATCTGCATAAGATTTGTCATCTTCGTCTTCTCTTATAGGGCTTTCATCTTTTGAATCCGTAGTCACAGGAAATGTTGTAATATCTTTCCATGTTTCTTTTTCTGGTGTTTTGTCATATTTTGTTTTAACATTAGCTGTTTTCAGTTTCAATTCTCTTAATACAAATGACATTTTTTCTTTAAGTTGTTCTTTTTCTTTGGCGGGTTCTTCTTCATCTTCGAATTCAGGTTCTTCTGGCAGCGTTGTTTGCCTTTCCATTTCAACATGAGATTGATGTTCCATCTCTTCTAATTTTCTCAATTCATAGCAATACCATTCATCTTCAGAGTCGATGCTATCTTCTGTGCTTTGGCGTCTTGAAGATACTCGTGAGCCACTTCTCCACGAATGCGTGCTTCTACTGTCGTCATCATCATGCTTATTAGGAATATCTAGACTTTGTTGTTGTCTCGTTGGAAATTTACTGGGAATCGTTCGAGTACTTTGAATTGAAGGACTTCTTTCCGGGTATGTTGTGACGTCTTCTGGCGGTGTACTGTTAATAATTTCTGGAGTGCTGGTTTTGCGCACTTTTTTCTCTTTCTGGCTTAGCAATGCTTCTTCATGTTGTTCTGGTTCAACTCTCGGCGGAGAAAGTTCGTCATCCATTTGTTCGTCAGAAATTGATGTCGATTTTCTCAATCTATATTTACCTAAAGCCCTCGATACTGCAAATTCTTGTGAACTTCCGCTGTATGATTTATTACTATCATTAAGACCTTCATCTGAGGCAGCAGCCGCCTTTTTTACATCACCAATTGTTGCAAATAGAGAACCAGGTGATTGGTCATCTTCTTCCTTAATATCATCTTCAAAAAGATCAACATTTGAAATATCTGTATCTATATCCAATTTTTCTAACTCAGTAATATTATCTTTATTCATTTGGCTTATACGGGCGAAGTGAAAGTCAATATCATCACTCTTATCCCGAGGAATAGCATTATTAATTGAAATTTTGTCAGTTTCATCCAGCTCATGTTCTGAAATATCTTCGGGAAAATCACGGCCTTGTTGATGTAATTCTTGAATCATTTGTTGCTGTTCTACTATATCTTGGTTATTAATTTTCCTTTGTTTTGGTTTTGGTGGTACTTTAGCGAACATATTGGGCTCATGAGTGGAATCGGAAAATACACTGTCACTATCTTCCGACTGAGCACTAGATCTCCCTCCAGACCATTCTGTTTCCGACGTTTCTGGGTCTGATAATGATTGGTGACTAGCTTGTTGCTTCCTTCTTGCTTTTTGTAATAAACCAGACATAGAGGCCACTAAATGATATTTCTTCTTTCTTCGTTGTGCAGATAAAATTCTTTCTTTCAAACTTTTTTCTTGTTGTGGTTGTTCTACGGTATCTACACCAGACGGTAATGAGTGAGATCTATGCTTTTTAGGTAGGTGTAAATCAGGCAGCCAATGACTCATGCTCGACATAGCTGATTTTAATGAAGATGTTCTCTTTGGTTTTTTTGGTTGCTTATCTTGGGGAGTGCTTCGCAGATTTGTTGATATAGACAAATACCCCGATTCAGAAACTAACATACCACTCGAGTCTACATATTGTTCCTTTCGTATTTTTGAGTGCTCTGGTATCATTTGATTGCTAAATTCTTGATCGTTGTAACAATTGAGGTTTCCGTTTCTTTGGTCATATTGTTGCTGTTTAAAGTATTCTTGTTGTAACTGATTTTGGAATTGTTTTCTTTCGGCAATGTTTAAGGAGTGGGATTTCAAGCTTGATGTTTCCATTGAACTCGTTGGAGATCTACTTCCGCCTTGCCAAGAAAGTTGATCTTCTAAAGATGTACGTTTAGGCGAGTCATATCTACTTGACGTTGGATAATAGGACAATGCGTCAGTAAGATTGCCTGGTGGGTAACCACCTCGATGAGAAGTTACTTTATATCCATTTTGATAAAAATGGGGATCGTTTGGGCCCATTGTGTTAGCCCTCGTCATAGTTCTCTTATTTACATTTGCTGCGGACATAACAACTGTTTGTGCATGATAGCTAGGTTCTGGTGGATATGAGTCTGCAACTGGTGCAGTAGATTCTACAATTTCTTTTCTATCTAATAATTCGGAAAAATTATTTCGGTCCTCAGAAAGCATGCCTCTAGGTGAACTATAAACCGTTGTAAATACCGGTTGCCTGTTACCGGCGACGGAATATATTGAAGGAGCTTCATTACCATAATAATATTCACTCATATTTAATTGAGTACTTGATGGTCCGATGGAATGCGAAACACTAGGCTTCGCGAAATCACTTTCTAATTTTGACTGAAATTTATTTAAATCTCTAGATGAGAGTTCTTTAGTTATTTGGTCCATTTTCCGGATGTTGTAGTCACTTTTGTCATTTTTACCATCATGGGTGTACGAGTCTGTTAGTGTCTCTAAATAGGGCTTGGAATCAATATCGTATGCCAGTCTTTGAATTAATTGAGGAGATGTGATTCTTACTTTATGCGAGTCATGACTCGAATGCCCAACTTTTCCAGTTTTTGGTGAACCTGGACTTTTTTCTAAACTGGACCACCCACTCATAGATGATAAACCAGAGTCAGATTTTGCCGCTACTATATTTGTGGTATCTCTTTTGACGTGTTTTGGAGATGTTTTCGGTGATTTTGGCGATCTTGGACTTAATCTTAAATTTTCTGATGGTAAATTTCCAGCCGTTAGCATTGATTGGCTGACAGGCATTGATTCATTATTATTTCCGATCGTTGCAAATAAATTAGCTCCATTTGGAGGAGCTGGTGGTGGAGGACTTGGTGGTGTACGTAATCTACTTTCTTCATGCCTACTATCAGAAAACCTTTTATACATTTCATGGACCGACATTGGTGACTGTTGATCTAAATTGGCTGATTTATAAATATCGCTCATTGGTTGAGATACTCCTTTACTGGAATAATATATAGAAGGATCTGTCATTTGATAAGATGGACTATATTCGAAACGCTCTCTTGAAAGTGCACTAGGGGATTTGGAAGCTTTGGCAGCATTTATTTCTGCGTTTGCTACTGCCGAACTGTATGCTAGTCGCCCAGTTACGGTAGTGTAGGGTTCCGTTGTTGTTCTTTCTGGAACGTAATTTCGTCGAGGTGATACAGTTGGAGGTAAATAGTCAATAGTTCGATCAGTTACTGATTTTTCTGTGAGAGACAATCGAGATGGAGATTTATCTCTTGCGATTGGTTCTTTAGGCATGGATAGCAGAAAATCGTCAAAACTTTTCATCACGTCATTAATGCCCCAATTTTCTTCCCCAGAGTACACATTTTTAAGTTGTTCATTTATTATATTCCCATCTTCTACAAGTGCCTTGGCTTCAATATCTATATTGTGTTTTGATGACATTTCCGGGCTAAGAATTCTAGTTTTCAAGTCTTTTAACTCTCTCGAATCTTTGTGTAATTGTGTTGTCAGCCTATCTAATTCATGTAATTTTTCTACGGCGATTTGATCAATTGTACTTAATGTAGATAAATGCACCAAATCTCTTTCGCTAATAATGGGTCCGCCCTGTAATCCACAATAATCTTTATAATCTGTTGCACTGTAAACTTGTCTTGAACTTGCAGGTATAATTTCCATCTCATGTTCTTCTGGCGCTTCCCAGATCATGTCTAGCTGCGAAGGCGGCCGAGACGTCTCTTCACAAACAAGATCATCTCGATAAGCTTGGTTCAAACTTTTGTAAAAAGCTTCATTTGATTCCATCACTTCCTCTTGTGGATCTAGTAATACGGAGCTACGTCCTATGTCTAAACCCTCTTCAATACCGTCTTCAACAGTTCCATTACCTAAAATTTCTCTAATTACTTCTAGCCTTGTCATGGGATCTCTGGAAGTAACACTACGGCACGTGTAGAAGTCAAGTAAGGTTGATATAACACCCTGTTGATCCGCGAGGAGCGCCTCCAGCCTCTCAAGTCGTTCCCACATTCTGACATACTCTTGGCTGAGGAGGTCAAGTGCTCGCCAGGCGTACTTGAGTTCGGTTTCGAGGATATTGAGGCGGGTGCCGAGACGTTCCATGTAATCGCTGATGATGTAGTCGCCGGAGTAGGGGGGCAGGTCGGGCGGCAGCGCGAGGGAGCCGCAGTCGTCCATATCGACCTCGGCAGCCCCATTCTCGTCGCCCTCGTTTTCCTCCATCGCGCCGCCTGCGCCTGCCCCAGCATCGTCGTGAAATTCGCGCATCATCTCCGGGTCGGAAAATGGGTTGCACATAACATTTTACACTTTGAGTCATCCCATATCTATTTGTTTTTTACACTTTTCATATGAAACGTTCGCGTCATTTAGAGCAATTTTTAAAGTCATTGTCACTAGTCACTTATGTCTTTCACATCATTATTGTTTGCTATTATTCACTTTATCATTTTTAATAAAATGTTCGTCTAACACTTTTTGTAACTTTGAACTTTAACTAATTTAAATCAGTAATTTCGATCCAAAAATACATACAGTTTTTATTACAATTATACGTCACTTTTCTGTAAGAGAAAACCGTTATACTGATTTGGAAATAAGTTGACTTATATCCAGATCAGCTCCGAAAGGTAACGGGAAAGGAAAAGGATTACCTCTTAGGAACACGTAAACTTTTACTTCCTTATCATCTTTTAATTTGGGAAGAGCAAGGGCAAGGCAGTAGTAAGTTTCGAGTATGTTTTTTAAAGGTTGACATGCTCCAAACTGAGGCAGCTAGGCGGTTCATATGGGACTCCACGTGAGGGGTAGGCTCAGAGGTGGAGGGCGTTGCTCGTCGCGGGAGGGAAATAGGATCAATTAGTGTCAGGAAATGATGCGCCGAGCTCCACCACCGCTTCGCTTTGGAATTATATATTCAATTAGGATCAAAATGTCGGGATATGATAAACAAAGTTTGTACTTCAGGCGATATAATTTCAAATGTCTTTAATTCGTAAGTTGTGAAATTCATAACCCGGTTGATTGCCAGCGGTCACTGGAACAAAGCTCCGGTGAATCAAACATTGTTCGGATACCTGGTCATTCATTGGGGCTTGTCAATTCTTGGCTTGACTAAGCACAAAAGCGTTCGATTTATGAATATCTCTAATAAAATAAAAGGCGTGGCAAAACCGCACGTTCTTCGGCACCGAGTAAATAAATGAAGGACGGCAATAGGCGGCTGAAACGTGACTGGACTGTGATCCCGGAATGCCTTTGACATCGCATAAAGGAATATTTTTATGTAACGCGTATTTATGTAATGCTTTAACCTCAAGCACCCAAACTATACGGTGCTGTTCTGAACGTGGGATCTAAACGTAGTAGATAAAGAACGATCAGCTAGAAGTAATAAATTCTAGTCGTTTTTAATTGACTCTCAACTACTGTACTCATATTTATGTAGCTAACAATCATTAATTCATTGTCAAAGTTATAAATATATAGGCACTTATTTCACAAGATGTTCGTTTCAAATATCCTACGTTGTTAATTTAATGATGATTCGATGTTGCACTTGTTTATCTATGATCAATATCAACAGCAACATCGTTACAGAAAATCTACTCATGTATCACAATGTCGAGTAAACTTAGTTGAATCATCATTTGAGATAAATAGAAGACAGATCCTAACTGATCCTTACTTACACGCTCCCAGAAAAAACCCTTACCTAGTACTTGTAACTTATGACCGCAAGATATAAGTCGGACACATATCGGTTTTCGATAAACCTCTATAAACTTATCAGAATAGGTCCACGAAGAATACGGTGCAAGTGCTTCTTATGATAAGTAATGGGCCCAATTTGTTACATGTTTTATTACGCTAGTAAGAATCATACATCACGTTCCGTTTGTTTGGACAAAAAATAAGTAGCGAAGAGTCTTTTCTCTATGGTTGATATTTACTGATTTTACTTGTATAGATTGTAGATACCTATAATATAATCAAAGATACAGATAGATAGATATAATATGATCAACGATCGTATGAAGCAGACGAAGGAAAATATGCACCTATATTTAGAAATTGTTACTTTACATTTTTAGCTCCATATGACTGCGTAATACCAATATTATAGCCTAAGTTAATTATCTAATATCGGATGCATTGATAAAATCATCGTACTAACGTAAAGATGGACGTATGTGGCATCCAACTCACAAGAAGTAACGCTCTTTTGGAAATAGGTATGCTGCGAATAAATCATAAAATATAATTCGGGAAATTTAAATTCAGAAGAGGCTGTCCAAATCGTCCTCATTTACAGCTTGGGCAAAATGAATCAGAGGGTATTTTTTACCCCTCACACCTTCGACTCAGTACCAATAGTAACGGCGAACGTAGTTCCCTGGAATGGCAATCAGCGATTGAAACGGTTGGAGAATCGCCAAAACCGACCAAAACTTCCTCTCAACACTAATTGGATTTGTAGTAAACTCCGTAGAGAATGCTTTAAGAAAATCTCGTTTCGGCTCTTAGACTTTTCGCCGAAGGAATATGGAATCAGTTATGTAAATTATTGAAATATTTAATAATCCAGAAATATAAAAAAGAGAGGAAATTTATTTTTGAAGTACGAAAATTACGGTCATTGCTGGTATTCAACAAGTACAAAACTTTTTTAGTTTAAACTTTATACAAAACTTAAAACTCGTACTTTACTCGTAACAATGAAATACTTATGTTGACTTGTATTTGTAAATAACGCTTGATTTATTTTCTATGCAAGTACATTAAATCTATACGTTTTTTCACATTCTTACATCAAAAGTGAGATTTGTCACGTGTAAGTATCACAATTAAGTATGGAACGAGTTAAAACGCAACTTTCAACGTATTACTATTGTCAATCGCACTGCACCTATAATTAGAAAAATAATGAAAAAACACTTTAAGTACTTTTTTGTGCTAAGTTGACCAAATTACACCCATATGGCGTTCGATTACTAAAATTTAAATTAATGGATCCATCCATAGATGAGTAGTCAAACTATTACCAAATCAATTTCCAACAGCAACTTTCGCCAATCATCTCCAATCCCGAACATAAATCCGAACGCAATGTGTGCCAAACATTTGTTCAGAAGATTTGGCCACGTTGGATTGCGGGTCGAAATGGACTGAAGATTATTACCGAAAAGAGGGAACAGAGTGCAGCTGTTGGCAGCCGTTCAAATGTTCCTCCAGATGTTACTGTTCACGGGATGTTGGATCCCGGAATATTATCATGATTAATCTTAGCGTGAACGGGACTTTTATTTGTTTATTTACTGTTTGGGGGACTTGAATCCGGTGTGTTGGGTTGGGGGTGATAGAGTATGAAGATTTTAATATGTGTTCATACTTGAATGAATCGTCTTATCACACATGATACTTAAATTACATTTTGTATTTGTTAATGTTTGCCCTTTGAAAGGTATAACGAATCTCGTGGTTCCTTTACAAATTTAATCGAATCGAACGGTAGGGTATATGGAATAGTAATGCGAGGCTACACTGCCTTAATTGATAATAAAGGTTAGTGCCACTGTCTGTTTCAATTCTAAAATCCATATTTTGCTCCATATATCATTAATTATGCTGGATTTTGATAATCTTGTCACTTAATCCTATGCCGTAACCGCATAATACGAAAAACATATTCGTGTTTTTAGTATTGTGCTACTACGATAATTATGTAATAAGTTCGCGTAAACTCACTATAATTTAAGAGGCGAGGTCGGAAAGTTGTACGTTGTTAGATAAACTGTATTGTTTCCTTTACCCACTCGTATATTTGTTTTTAAATCTCCAAAACTGACACAAAAACTAGCATGACCATCAGCGTAAGATAATTACCGAGCTTTTTATAATAAAATGTCAAAAACAACATTATCGCCATATTATAACAGACGCAACTCCAATCGTCTTTACTAAATCCCTTATTTAAATTACAAATCAGTGTCACACATCCACGAAAGCTAATGCTTTCCATTCATTAGCGATTAATCTTCCGACTCTTTCAGCTTTATTTGGAATTACACTGTCCTTGTACAAAAGGACGGCTGTACATACCGAAACTACGGTGGTTACGTCTTTTCAATCAAATAATGTAGGTACAATACGTGCGGAGTCGGAACACCGACGGCAAATTAATTACATTAGTTGCGGTAAACACGGAGTTCGATTAACAAGTTGTTCGATGTGTGCGTTCCTTGTTTGTTTTTGAATAAAATAATTAGGAGTTGTAGTGAAGGTGTGCCTTTAGAGGCACTATTAAGTCTAAGGCCCAAATTTATCATGCTCTGTTAATTTATTAACTTTAGTCGCCCACTTTGGCCAGGGCCGTTGTAGAAATGCCTCTTTAGGCATATACCTAATGAAATAAGTATTATTTATTCATTTATAGAATTTTTATTGCACAATTTTTTTATTGAAATACATGTCATCATACAAAAGGCGGCTTTAATGTAATGACATAGGGTGAAAAGGATATGAGTGAGTGGTCAAGTCTCCTAAGACGATGTCGAGGACAGGGCGAAGTGGAGAAGTAAAGTAAGGAAAGCTGACCTCACCATTTTGTGGGATAATGGTTAGGAAGAGAGGGATAAAGAGAGAGAGATAGGGCATTAAAAAAAAACTAATGAAATATGTTTTTGTGGGATAATATCACTTGAATTTTAGTTGTTTTGGTGACAACCAACTTGGTAACGTTTTTTGTCAAAAAGCTGATTTATTCTCTGTCGCTATCAAAACACCTGCGCTTTTCGGTCCATTCACAAAGAAAAATATATTTCTTTTTTTTTTTTCAGCGTTTCACTTGTTCGCTATAAATTTGCTTTCTGTCCGCCGGAATTTATGCGGTTCTTAATTATGAGAAAACAGCACTTGAGTTTTATTGGGGAATAAATTAAAGGCCCGGAAATTCTTACTCGAGTTGAATACTAACTAAAAAATATCTTGCAGTTATGTCGGTTAAATACAGCAATCGCTGTTGAAATAATCTTAATCCGTAAGTGATATAACAAAATAACACGTCATTGTGTAAAATAATTGATTGTGCTGTGTAAAATGACAATGATATTTCGGAATTCCTTCCTTTTTTGTGTCGTTTAGAAAAAACCTCGGAGTTAAAATTGAAGGTACGCTTAATGATATGAAAATTAGTTAGAAAATACAAAAATGTATAACAATAATTAAATTTTATCTTTAAGACTTAGATTTGTAAGACAGTGCAAATAATTAAACGCAGTATTTATAAAAAAAGAAATTAAGGCGGGATTGAAATTAAAAGACAAAAATTTCAAATTTGTTTGTGTGATCTATTACAATAATTCAGCAAAAATGAGTTCAGACGAGTCTGATTCCGAATAGACGGCACTCCTCCATACTTAAAAGCGGAGGCAGAGTTAGCTAAAATAATTTACTTCCGACTAAATCCAAAGGGATATAAAAAAAAGAGATTCATTAAATGGAAGGAAGAAAATCAAGTTAATAATTGGCCAGATAATGTGTGATAAGGTCAGAATATTTCAACAATCTTTCTGAGACAATCGGATGGCTACAAAGGAACGAAATCACAAATATTCAGCAGCAAAATATAGAAAAGTTCTTAAATCAAGCTCTAGATGATAACCATTTTGGCGATGAAGGTAAATAAATGCTGCCACTATTTGATAACGATATAACTATATCTTTTATCCAAGTATAAACTCATAATTATTTTTGTTATAGGTTGTTATCATGGGAGTTAAAGGTGCCTGCGACGACGAATATCACAATGTGTAATAATAAAAATGGGATATAACAAAAATATTCATTGGAAAATGGCCGAATATGAATGTCACCTACAAAATATAATTTTAATCTAATTTTCTTGTTTAATTTTTGAGAAAAGCACTATACTTGCTTCGACCGTAAGAGCCATCCAGGCCTCGTATTATATCCGGACCTCGCCTACGGCTCGGTCCGTCTAATTCCTACTCGGCCAGTATGGCTTACTTACTGGTCTCTGCCGTAATGTACTATTAGTAAATTAAGCCTAACAAACTAAATTTTTTAAATGTAACACGAAACAAACATTCAAATAAACCTACTCGTAATCACTGAAAAGTGCGGTTAAAACTTTGAATAGTTTCCAACTTTCATCGTCCAATGAACCCAAGCGTTTGGTTAAAATAATATTCATTCATTTAATTAAAAACACAATAGGTATGAAACTTTAATCAACTCTCAAACAAAATCTTGCGACAATAACATTCTCGGAGCCATTCTAAAGAACTGGCCGAGAAAACTTGGGAACACCGCAGCCATTAAATAATGTAAAAAAATTTACAAATTGTCACGAAGTGGTCGTTCATTTTCATAATAATCCTGAGGTTTTAACACGAATAGCCTGCCACCCTAATGTTGCTTTACTTTTAAACTGTATCAAGGTATAAAACATACTTCATTAGGTAAATGCGGACAGCCAAGCTGAGTCACAATTATCTTGTATTACTAGCACCTTTTTTTAATAAGTAACACACTTTTCTGGTCAAAACTGTACAGGGGACACGCACCAAGGGAGATTGTATTAATACCGACTTTCCAGCTCTTTTTTCAAGCGTATTTTGTTAGCTCGTGCGATATGTGGTAAAAGCAAAATGAATTTCAGAAATTATATCATCGCTTTATCTCCCACTTTTACCTCTTACAAGTTATTTCATATACAGAACGCCACTGCCGCTAATTATTGCTTCAGGGAAGATCAATATAACACAATACTTTGTTTGCGTAAGACCGATTCATCATGTCTTCTTAGGTCCCTAAATAAGCATCTAGATTGTATTTCTATTTTCAAGAAAGCTTTACAACAAGCATTTTTTTAACGGGCCATTTAACTTGGTGGTTGTTTTCTTAAACTTCTTTTTGTGGTCGTTTGTCATGAAAAGTGATTTATGACCTCCCGGCACGTTAAAAATAGAACGTTATTATAAATCTAAATACGCTTCAGTACATTTTACGACTTAAATGGATACAGACACACTGTTAGCTCGGATATAAATCGGCGCTTAGTAAGTTAAGTGTACAAACTGCAAGCCCAAATCAATTCTGGACCATCTGATACTAATGCGTCGAAAATTGACGGATGCTTTATCATTTATTTATCGCGATATACCCCGCAACTATCACAAGTCCGAAGGACCGTTTTATTTTATATTTATTACATAACATGAAGTTTATTAAAGCAATCGCATAATTAAATTAGCAAACTTATAGCTTCGCATGTTAAAGTCACATGTTTTATTCGTTCTATTGAATGAAGCGTAACGTACCTTACAATCAACACTCAAACGAGTAACAATAATTAAATTACAGACCGGTCAAAGAATAAAAACCGGTGTCCATTTATTAACGGCCGCATTCCCCAAAGGCTGACAATTAAATTAATTATGCAGGCCCAACTTTCAAATCTTTACAATTTTTAAGCACTCGAAAACCAGTGGAAGAGTTTTAAAACGAACCCTTTACCCGACGCTACCCGTTCTATCCCTGGGGACACGTACGGAACCATCCCTTGCTGACGTTTAACAGTTTTTTTCCTAACAAGGATCCGGGCCTGTATCAACTTCGCTTCGAGATGAATGGGGTAAGTTTTGCAATCGTGGTTTAAACAAGTAAAGCGTAATCTGACAAGGAAAAACGTTTGGGAAATTGACTGACCCTCATTTCGAGTATCGACTTTAGTAGTATTGACTATTTTGAAAACAAATTAATGCACACAATTGAGGTCGCTAAGATTAAAGCCTTTCAAATAAACAATGTAATGATCTACACAAAAAGGAAGGAAAAATTCGTAAGGTTGCTTGGGCGTCAGGGTGGCGGAAAGGTTAACGCGCTGGACCGGCAATCCAGAGGTACCGGGTTCGACTCCTGATCTGTTCCACCAGGTTACGCATTTAAAATTTTCTTTGAGCTTTGATTTTTGTATCAATGGTTTAAATAAATGCATTTTCTTCCTTAATCCACCTTTAGAATAGTTAAAACATCGATATGATGAATTGATAAACATTCAAATTCTTGTACAAAGGGTTCAAAAGTACCTAATAATGGTAAAATCGCCCCTTATATACCTATTTAACGAGTGATTTTGCCAGAAAATCAAATCCAAGTAAATGTACTTTGAAAATTCCGGAACAAAAAGTACACAAGTATCGTAAAGGCGAGGCGGAGAGAATGAGCAAAATAACAAATAACAAAGCGAACTGCGAAGGAAATGAGGTCAACAAGAATCACAAAATGTTGGATACTGGAGATAAATAAATGAGTGTGTTTTAGACAGTCGAATAAATTAGGTAAATCCCGGATTTAAATAAATCATATATGGTAGCGTGATTATTCTTCATTTAGCAACATAATCTGGGCCTGTGTTGTGTCCGCGATCCACTGCATGACTATTTCAACTTGTCAAATTAATGTAATATAACTCGAATAACGGTATCTCACTCACCTGACTGTAACCAATAATTAGAAGATTAATTTAATACATACATAAAAAAATTCAAGCGTAAAGGAATATAGTTGTAGATAGTAGTTATTTGTTTACAATTCTTGTAACTTTAGAATTTATAATGTTTATATTCTTTAGTAGTGAGGTCATTTTGTTACAATAGATTGTTTTAAACAGGGTATCCTCAGCTCCGAAATATTGTTTCCTATATGCAACGTTTTACCAAAATTTCATTTATCCGGAAGTATTTTTCTGAAACCCGTAATATTTTCAGGATTTTATTAACATCGTTTCAAAGAACCCATTCGATTGGGTTTTTATAATTATTTTGAAAAATTGTCAGTTTTTGAACAAAATGGCTTTCGGACCAAGAAAATTTGGCAACACGTTTACAGATGGAAAACAAAAATTAGTGTTTCCGGATAGGTAACCTTTAAACAGCTTACCTAGATATCTTACATGTTTGGCTATTTAGTAAAATAATTGTTTTGTAATCGGTGCATTTCTATCTTACTCTATCTAATATTCAATCTTACTTTAGTCATAAAAAAAAAAACCAATTGCGGGTCTCTCAGATTTTAACAAACTATTAAATTGTAAAAGTGCCCTGTAATCAGCTTTCACTACTATACCTATTTTATTACACGTTACGAACCACAAACAACCATTAAACTTACGTTAGCACTTATCTTCTTATCTCCAGTCGTAAAACCAATGATTTTTTTATTGCAAGATCTATTTTCTACATAATTTTTGCCAGCCTTTATGTCGTTTGGGAACAAAGACGTCGCTTTTCTCCCGACATCCGCTTTCTGAGAAAGCCTTCAGAGATTTCTTTCGAGACGTCTGAATCGTCTCTTATTTTTTTTGGGTTCGGCGGTGATATCGCATTTTAACACCTTTTAGGTGACGTCTTACCATATTTATTTCCTTCAAATTGTATGTTAGTAACTTATGGGGAAATAAAAAAAAACTGCTATTTAAAAGGATCTGGCAGTTAGTTTCTGGCCATGGATTATGCCTAAATTCTTGTTTATAACAAGGTATGTTCTAATACAAAATGAAAACTCTTAACAATACGAGTTATCTTCGAAATCTGAATTCTATTGCTTACGTATTCACTATGTATATATATGCTAGTAAACATATTTTCAAATGACTGTTTACAAACTTAACCTTTAAGACATTTTTATTTATCGTGTGAGAAATGTTTTTTTATTAAATGACACATTCATATTTTTTACTTTTTTATTTATACAAATATAATCAAACAATAGGTCAAAGTTGAGGATTATGGAGACTTCAAAGTTACTTTACCAACAAGAGCTTAGCCTTTAAGCAAATGATGATACAATTTTTAAAAACATGAACACACATTGTGCCTTTGAACGTTATTCAATGCTGAATGTACAGTCGCCATCAGATATATCGCAGCATATAAGGCGTTCATAAATATGTGAACATGTGCTGTAACGCCCAGTCAATAAGAGTCGTGTTCAGATATTTGAATACCTTACATGCTACAATATATCTGATGGCGACTGTACATCCAGAGCGAATCAAACTTCTAATACATGGGAAAGGGTGAATAGCTTTCAAACAAAAAGCGGGAAGATGGGCTCGGTCAAATTAATTTCTTTTATTCGTTTTGTCGGATGAATTTTGTATCAAACTAGTTCTGAGAATATATTTAACCTATACCATACTAATGTTATTGGGGTAAACAATATTTTATACTAATGATAATAAAAAAATAATTATAACATATATTTGACGACGCGTTTGGCGCAGTTTGTACCTGCCTACTGAGCCGGCGGTCCCGGGTTCGAATCCTGGCCATGGCAAATATTTGTGTGATGAACTCGAATATTTGTGCTTGGGTCATGGTTGTTCTATGTATTTAAGTATATATTCATCTATATAAGTACGTATATCGTCATCTAGTTCCCAAAACACAAACCTTCTTGAGCTTAATTTGGGACTAGATTTGTGTGAGGTTGTCCGTTATTTATATTTATATTACACCTAAAAATACATGGTTTAGAGGCTGGAAAGTAAGCAATAAATGAACGAAAATAATCGTTTATAATTTCGCTAATACAAGTCAATCTATCGCGATTTCAGCCGAGAATGCGAGGAAATATAATAAAATACGAGTGTAGTATATCGATCATTACATTAACACGGCCGTTTTTTGCAGCCTCGTTTATTATTTATTATTATTTTATTTTATACTATTATTATACACATCTGTAGCCACGCAGCACACATCTCGAAATGAAACAGATTTTTTGTTGTTAACCTTAAGTTAGGAATCTTATTGTTTAAATAAATAAATAAATACATTTCGAAGAAACTTACACAAATCAATCTAGTCCAGCAGTTAGCTCTACTAGACTTGTTATGGGCACATAGATAAAATATACTTAAATACATATAGAAAACATCCATGACCCAGCAACAAATATACGAGTTCATCACACAAATATTTGCCCTTGCCGGGATTCTAACCCTGGACTGTTGGCTCAGTAGGCAGCTGCAATAGCAAAACGATGTTTAAAACAAGTCTCTAGTAAATACACAACCCTACACAAACAGTCAAATTCAGCACTTTACGAAATGAGGCCGCACACAGTAAAGAGGTTGGCTTCACAAAAGGCACAGTTACACAGAAATTTTGAAAGGCATTAATTTTGTATGCACACTCAACGGTCATTGTTAATGTATGAGTAATGTTATGGAAATGACGGTTGCTTGCCTGGAATTATAATTTCTTAAAGCTATATTTCGTAGAACTAGTAATAATGTAGTAAATTAATTAATATATTTGTTTACCTAAAATTACGGAACGGTGTAGCGGAGGTGTATTGACCACTTTGTCACACAAATTGTGAGAAAACGAGTAAATGACATAAAAAAATAAAAACGCAATACGAGTATGGGCCAATTTTTATTTTATTGTCGATTCCTTTTTTTTAGATTTAAATCAAAGGTGAGTTTGTAAAGTTGCTTCTTCTGGCCATTGTAAACCTAATTTCACGCTATGTTCATTCTCCTCCATAGAGTTACTCAAAATGTATTACATAAATTGGCCCATGGACCAATTTTTATTTGGTTGACGTTTTTTTATTTTATTTTTAGCTCCTCATTATTTACTAGGCTTTAGTAAAAAATACGAAGTTTAGTTACTAATTTTCCATACATTTTGTGTAACTCAACGGAAAAATTTGTAGGACATAGCGTGAAATTGGGCTTATCATAGTCAGAATAAGCAACTTTGCCAACTCACCAAACTTGATTGAAATCTAAGACAAAAAGAAATCGATAAAAATTAGTCCGTAAAACGTGTCTCTGAAATGGAAACGTTAATGACAAAGAAAACACGGTGTGTTTTTAAATATCAATAAGATTGTGGCAAATGTCACAGTAAAGTCACAGTTTGTGTGTGGAACAACCTACCTACTCTGATAGATAAGATAGGGGTCCGATAATACTCGCTCGTCTGAAGAATTATCACGTTCGAATCGCTCCAAGTGTTCATGTATTGTGAGTTCTCAAACTTTCCTAATACACTGCGAACCAGAGGTGACCGAAGTTTGAAAGGCCGATCTCAACTTTGTTGGTGCAGAATACTTTGAGAGCTCGCCTGGTTCCATTATATGCAGTTCAATTGACAAATGGGACTTATTAGATTTTCGGTCATGTTCTTTATTTTGTATGTCACAAATATTTATTTATTTAAACTTTATTGCACAAAATACAAAAGTAAGAGTACAAATGGCGGACTTAATGCCATAAGGCATTCTCTACCAGTCAACCATAGGGCCAAACAGAAACTAGCAGTTGGTGCAGGATCATAAAAAGCCGTGGCTAAAAACCTAAGACGAGACAAAATTCAATATGTTTGATATAAATATATTAAGGATATACCTATACATACACATATATGCAATACAATACACATACATAAATACAAATATACATATATTTGTATTTATGTATGTGTATTGTATTGCATATATGTGTATATATATATATACATATATATATAATACATATATATATATATATATATATATATTATATATAATATATATACATATATATGTACCCCTGTAAAACACCATATAGACAATCAATCCTGAAATTCTTTGGAGAGATGTTTGCGCACCATGCGCTTGAAGGAGAATTTTAAAATATTTGTGTTTTACAAACATACAAAAAGAACAAATGGTCATTATTTATTTGATTCTCGGTCGCGTCCGTTATTTTGTACGTAACAGATATTCGTATTTTACAAACATACGCAAGAACAATTGGATACGCAATTAATTATGAGGGAATAACTAAGATTCTCTCTCAATCGACATAGTGATGATCATTCATACTTCCATCACAGATTTTTTAAATATAGTCTATATCTAGAATAATAAATGCTAAAATTGCATTGATAGTCAGTTTTATGTGGAGAGGGGTAATTATTTTAGGAATAATCTTAACAGAGCGAATGCTGAATTTGTACAGTGCCATCTATTGGTAAAAACAACTTGTCCTCTCATCATGCCGAGACGGCACGGCTGGACGAATGTTTAACCAATTTTAATACAGGAATAATCGAAATAATGGTTGGAGGTTAGGTTTTGTCCGACTACGGTAAATATAAGTGTTTTACGAGTTGCCACCTTTTAGTTATGAAATTCATACGGTAACAACAGCCTTAGTCGCGACGTTAATGCTCGGTTAAAACACACACAAAGAAACCGACCGTATTTAAAGCGAAACAATTCTAAAGATTCTTTGTTGACAAGTTGGCGTTATGAATAAAACCCTGCCTCATTATAACGCTACCGTGGCGTAGCTAGTGCTACGTGCCCACGTAGGCCGCTACGCCGTAGAACATAAGTATAAGCACTTAGAGTGGTCACTGCAACTAAATGGCATTAATTTCTGCAGAATGTTAATAATTCTCTTTATACTACAAGTATTTCACTATCAATAATGTACTATTTTTACGGCCCGTAGTAATGTAAATAATTAATTATATACTAATTGTTACCCAGGTAGCAAACAGGCTGTATGCAGACTGTAGTATAGTTATTTAACTATATTTTATCATAAAAAAACATCTGATTGGGCTATGATGGTCGCATTACTCGTTTAGACATCTCTGAAAACTCAAATGTTTAATACTACTGCTTTCTTAACGCTACTGTACGTGTAGGACTGTAATATATACATATGTATGTACTTATCTACATATGACACGATGAACGCGACTATTCTAGTAGTCTAAGATCCCGATATAGAACGACCTTCACCGAGATGTTTATTTGATGAAATGTATTTTATATGTAATTTAATATGTCAATAAATATATTGCATATGAGTTGCGTAACAAATTTTAGTCCAGAGTATGTTTAATTAATAATAAAAAAAAATTAAAACATTTCACCGGTTTGATTAGTATTAGATAAATTCTATACCAATCGAAAGTATGAAGCCCATAGAATATGCAAACGTTAGGTTGCCTATTCTTTTCCCGTCACAACTATCGGGTAGCCAGGTATAAACAGGTACATCTATACTAGCATTTCGCAACGGTCTGATTATTGAATTGAAATTAAATAAAATTAAGATTATTTTGTTATGAATGTATCTAATAATCAAACCGGTGAAATGTTTTAACAAAACATACCCTGGACTAAAATTTGTTAGGCAACTCATATGCGATATATAAATATAAAATACATTTAATCAAATAAACATCTTGGTGAAGGTCGTTCTATATCGGGATCCTCTACTATAGGCTCGCAGTTTATACTAAAATAAACAACTCTAATCGATAATCTATTTCTGTGTTTAAAATCGTTTGGTTTTTTTATACAGTAGCGCGCATGAAAGACTAACAAGAAAGACGTAGTATTTTTAAATATTACCTAGAGACCGGTCTAGCTTTACGTATAAAGATTTAGTGAGCGCCTGCAACCTCATTCGTACGCGGAAATGGGAACTTGTTAGTTTTTTGCTTTCTCTTCGTAAACAGTACCCTATATCCATCTATGGATATCCAGCTGCCTCATAATTTCACCCATTGGTCCACTGCTAGACACTGGCTTCCTCATTTGACTTCCACATAGGCCGGATAAAAGCGTCTTTCATCTTCAAACAGTAAGGCATCTTGGAAGAGAAGACTTTGTATTTTCACGCTAATTCTAATAATGCGTCCAACTGTTCTGGCGAGATACGACTGCAAAGACACATGTGAAAATATGACAAAAAGAAATTCAATGCACTGATTTCATTGTTTTCTAATGGGTAATGATTTGGTATATAGGGTGTGGCCTGTAACAAGAGTAATAAATGAAAACATAGATCCTACATGCAACATTTGTTTAGGATCTTTTAAAAATAGCTTAATATCACTCACACTGATATTATAAAGGCGAAAGTTTGCGAGTGCGTTTGTATGTTTATAAAATCTTCACGCTCAAGCGGGTGGATCATCATCATCATCATCTCAGCCACAGGACGTCCACTGCTGAACATAGGCCTCCGGCTAGCGGGTGGATCAATTTTAATTAAATTCGGTATGGAGGTAGCTGACACCCTATCTAATAATCAAGGGAGATTAACACATAGGTTACTTTAAAAAAAAGTCTGTGCGGGTAACACCGCGGGCGCAGCTAGTTATTTAATAACCTTTAAAATATTGTTTATTCAAAGAATCAATGTATTGCGAAATATGTGATAATTAGTAGCATGACAGGTTTTGTCAGTCAGCGCGATGTCAATGTTGGATGATGGACATTGGAAAAACCATTTAATATGTTAAGAAAATATGAAAATCTGTCTTATTTCGATGTTGGTGAAATAATAATTGTTCAGTTTAAAGATTAGAAAATTTATTACTCCAATTTTAGGCCACACCCTTTATATTTTTATATAAGTATATTTTAATTAATCTTTATTTTTATTTAAATGAAAACCACGTCAAAAAATACAGTAATAAAAAAAATATTAAATAAAAATCTCAACTTTTCAATTTTTATTTTATAATTTATATTTTTATTGGTTTTCCATTACATATAACCCATCTGAGTACCCAAAAATTTTGATTGTCAAGTCTGTTTTAATTTATTGCTCTAGTTATAGGTAACACCCAGTATGTACGGTACATTTTGTAACAGCTTGAGACCAATGCCCAATAAAATACTTTCTAGTTTTATCACAAACAACTAGGTCGGTGGTTATTTGTTCGTGCCATTATCATTATGTTGACTTCATACATAATGCATTATATGAACGTCAAGTAGCTAAACTAGCCCTATTATCGGCACGCTTTCCGACACATTTAATTTACGAAAGGCAATTTCATGAAAGTATTTTTGTCACGTTGGAGCTTGTTTTGTTTTTAAAGGATCGATAAACACATTTATGTTCAATTTTGTGTTTAATGTGGGTACATACCACAGCTAAGCTAAGGTGTAAGGCTTTATTTCAAATAAACAATGCAAAGGTCTTCATAAAGCATAAGGAGAAATTCGAAAGGTTGCCTGGGCTTTAAGGTGGCGGAAAGGTTGATGCGCTGGACCGGCAATCCAGAGGTACCGGGTTCGATTCCCGGTCTCTTTCACCAGGTTACATGAGTTTTGATCTTTGTAGGTATATCAATGGTTTAATTTTAATATGTATTTGTAAATCGAATAAAGCCCCGGATTTTTATAATGAAACTTAAAACCTATTCAGTTCGTTTTAATTGATGTGAGCGCCATCATGGTTTATCCGAGAGTTCTCTTCTAGTTTGAGAATGACGCAACAACATATAATAGACAGTGGTGTAACTGAATAACTGAAAGTCAAGAAATTGCTCTCTGTTTTTTATATGTTTGAAATGCGCAGAAAACTTATTTTTTACAAATTTGTTTTTTGTTTTAATGTCTAGACATAGACAACAGGAACAACAAAAGTTAATCCAAAGATAAAGATATCAACTGTTAGACTAGAAGACACATTAATTCCTCAAATCCGCCATTCTTTCAGGCCACAATAGGGGTAGCAATAAAAGGGATTCGGATTGGTCCACATTCAGTGAGAACTCGTTAGCTGCCGCCCCAAGCGGTGCGCTGCCCTCTTTACTTGATTTTTAGAGTTCTTTAGGTAAATAAAAAAATCTGTGGGTCCCAAAAACCCATGAGCTCCAAAACTCGCAAAAGAGTTATAACTTTTGTTCCTGATCTGGTGGCAAGAATGACTCGTGGCATTAAGTCTGCCTTTTGTACGTTAAGTTTTTCTTATTTCCAATAAAACTTAATAAATTAAACTACCAAAAAAAGAACTGGACTTTTAGATGTAGGTGCAGCTATTCTGGCGCAAACAACATTCATCTTTCGAGTGACAAAAATGTGGTTTTCTGCCTTTGTTCGTATTTCCAACCGCTTATACCCCGAATATCGTATCACCGTAGGCTAGGCAAATTACTTGTGCGTAAACCTGAAAACATGAATGTTCTTAATATTGTGATAGTATAAAATCGGTCTGAATAGCATTTCTTTGCTCAGTATCAAATATCCCCTTGTGTTCTAAATAACCTCACCGTACAGTAACTAAAAAAAAAAATTGGAAGCGTACTCACAGCGAGTAATGACATTTTTTTTTTATATAATTCTTTGTCACATTACAGGCGCATGCCCGCGGTGATAATGTTCCCGTACGGAACCATTCATGTGTGAATCATTTCATCTTGGCCATATTTTAACGCCCTTTCGTCCAAGCAGCCATGGGCTGCAGAGCTATTGTGCTGAGCGCAATCCGTAGACGTTAATGAGAGCGAAACAAAAACAACCATTTCTATACTCGCAACCCGTCCATGGAGTGGTTAGTCAACGATTTTATTACGAACGACCTTCTTCCCTTTCACACGTTGTGTTAGAAAATGAAAGAGCAACCAGATTAGACTACACCTATATTGTCTTTATTTTCTTTTTTCCATCCATCTTTCTTTTTTACCATCGATAAGTAAATAGTACATGCACCGCATTATGCAATTTATAAACAGACACATTTTGCTAGTGATATTGTTGTTGTGATAGATGCGTACACGGACGAAACTGATAAATCAGTCCTGTGGCGCGGAGACAATCACATTAGCGGGTCATAATCCCACACAAAGTCCGACTATCTGGTATTGAGGGCTAAATAGCACTGACACAGTTCGAATCATGTTAAAAAAAAGACGAAATTGAGCCCGTGACTCACTAAAACTGGCTTCATCTTCCAGCGCTGATTCCGTTTCTATTACTATGCCCTTTCCTTGTTCATTATTTTATGGCCGAGATAAAATCGAGATATTTTAAGGCCTCATTAAATTAAATCTTCAAGCCCAAAATTTTAATTTCGTTTCTTTTTTTTTATTAACGATTATTGTAAATACTGTTCATGTACCTATTCACTGTATTTCAAAATTTACCACAACTCGTGTTTGAACAGAACCAATTAAATGATCTCTTCGTACAAAAAATAAACTCGTGTGTGATGGATAATCTAGTGTCCGTTTTTTTAGGGTTCCGTAGTCAACTAGTTTCGTCCGTCTGTCCGTCCGCGGCTTAGCTCCGTGATCAAACTTTTTTCGGTTACCTCTCTTACACCTAAACTAGGGGTGAATATTTTTTCGTTCCAACACTAGTGTTTGGTGAAAAAGATTTACTTACCAGCAAACGGACCAAAATTTTTCACTTTTCTTCTCGCAATTATGCGCTAACATCTTTTAAGACAAATTCGACCGCTGAAGACCGCTTAACGTTTAACTCTTTACAACATAGTGTTATCAGACCTGTTACAAGAAAACACCGTGTTTTCGGTTCTAAAAACAAGGCCAAACGAGCGTTACACAGAAACCTGTTATTTTAGGACCCGTTCTGAGAGCCGAGAGGCTTTGTGGAAAAGGCAGCTAACAATTTTCTATTGAATATTTGAACTCAATTTACGTAATTTTGGCATTATACTATTTAGGTGTACATATATCGCAAGCCAAGCAGATTTTCTCTTGAAAGACGACCTTTAACGCTGTCACGTAAAGTTTGGAGCGTAAATACAGACAAGTAAACTCATAGATTTCGTTATACAACCTTGATCTATTTCATGCGCTATACTATAAAGGCTTTTTTTTATCCTAAAGATCTCAACTAGGATCTTTTTGTATTTTTTGAAGATGCTCTAGGGTCTAGACGAATTTCTATTCGAAATTGCACCGAATGAATCTTGTACATCGTAATTACACGTGGCGTTTACGCGTGCGTATAACACTAACTGTCTGGGTCTGAGTTAGAACTGTTACTTTGTGCATTGAGAGATACATTTGGCCTCACGAGGTTAAATAGTTCACCCTATTATTAATTTATTTGTGAATATATTTTGGTAAATTTTGATTTTAACATATGACGTCATTGTCTCGAGCAACTGTGCCAAGCAAATTACGAACGGGCTAGGAATGCCATACGTCATCACAAAGTTCGGCATAACACGCATAGCTTCCTTGGGAGCCTATCCAATATACATTCCTGCGACACTGCCTTGAGGAAAAAAAATCTGTGTTTATTATACAGTACCGAAGCCACTTAATGTCTTTGTTTTTATAATTTACTAGCGACCCGCCCCGGCTTTGCACGGGGGAAATGCTGATAAATTATGCATGTATTGTATTGTTCATATAAACCTTCCCCTTGAATCACTCTACCTATTAAAAAACCGCATCAAAATCCGTTGCGTAGCTTCGCTCGCTCGTTAGGGTCGTAATTCAACCTAATACTCCTCCTCGCTTCGCTCGTCGTCGTACCTAACCTAAGCCAAGTCTGATCTGCCTTAAGGTAAAATAGGCAATGGTATAAAAATAATTTGGGCGTATCCAAATTCTGCTAAATTATAAATATGCACAACCAAGTTATGCGTATTGAAATTCGGCAATCTTAATATTAAATAAATAAATAAATAAATAAATATTAAGGGACAATCTTACACAAATCGACCTAGTCCCAAACTAAGCAAAGCTTGTACTATGGGTACTAGACGACGATATACATAATATATAAATACATATATAGATAACATCCATGACCCAAGAACAAATATTTTGCACAAATATTTGCCCCGGCCGATTATTCTTATGCTACTATAATATTCGGCGAAACAACCATTCGACCAAAAAATAATTATGCGGAACAAAGTTTCGGCAAGTTTAAGATTAGCCTAGATAAATTATGCGTAACAAGATTCGGACAAAAAAAAATGCCAAATAGATGTCACCCCTTGTGGACCTATAAAAACGCAACCTGATTTGTTAATTTTCTCTACTCCGCTTGCATGAATTGTAGCTAATTGTCAGAGTAGTAATAAGCAACTTAATTTTCGTACTGATGAGATTTGGAACGTCATCATTTTAGCAATAAATAGTTGTCTCTGTTTATTTATAGGCATTTAGCGATCTTATCCCCCATGTAACTATTATGTTGGGCATGACTTGACGCAGGTCGATACCACTATTTAATTTATGTAGCTAAATCTTTTAGTAACAAGGTAGCTCGCAATCTCCCTCAATGAACCACATCACTGCAATAAGTACTTAATTACACTGTGGTTTTATAATGTACAGATTAACAATGCAATGGCTATCTCCAAATGCACACTGCATCAATCCAACGCCTATTGTCATCAGGACAATTGGTCAGATTAATAATAGGGCTTATAATTGTCTATACGGGGCCGGGGCATTAATTATACGAGCCTTCGGGCAATCGATCATCAATCAACTGATAGGGGGGCAAGGGGCTCTGGCCCCCCTCAGGCCCCTATAGGGCCTCGTCTGCGTGACACCAGAACTTGACAACGCACTTTGAGTAAATGCGGGGTGAAACGAGATTCAAGTTTCAGTGTTCCATTTTTAATTTAGCCTGTGCCAGCCCTCGAGCTGAATTCGACGTTTTGTAGTGACGTTTGTCACATATATCATTATTTTATACTTTGCTTTGATTTAATGGTTTTTTTACCTTTATATTACAATTTGTCAATATTCTTTGTGCCATAACATAAGAGTAAAATCTTTCATTAACTACCTACTTATTTTACAACCAATCACGGTTCATTATACAATTATCTACTGATTTTCCCATTTTGTGCATTTCCTGAAAATTATTAATCATTACAAGGCAAGAATAGATAGCCCGTTGCTGAATCAGCGAGCTACATTTCCGACTCCGTAGTCACTTTACCATCAAGTGTTGCTGAGGCCAATCGCTGGTCAGATTATGAATTAAAAAAAAAAGTATATCTCAAAATCGATTACGGTACCCAATTCCCAATCATATTTTTAAAGAGAACCCCCGTTTATACATTAGTCTACAACAGACTACAATCACACTAATAAACGTATTATAAAAGGCGAAAGTTTGTGAGTGTATGTTTGTTACTTATTCACCCTCAAACGGCTAGACCAAATTTTGATAAATTTTGGTATGAAGGCAGACCTGGATTAACACATAAGCTACTTTTTATCCCGGAAAAATGTAGTGTTCCTGTAGGATGAGCGGGTAACACCGGCGCTAGTTTATATTTAATGAAACCTTAGTGGGACCTTGGATTCGGCAGTTACCACGCTCTGATCGCTCTCAACCGCGTCCATTAGCGTCAATCCGATGTTCTATCCGAACAGATCGGCCCTTGTCAAGGACTTTTCGTCAGAACTTCAAAATTGCCAACGAATAATTACTTTAATGCTGCCTCTCACCTGATTTCTGATGCGATGAATTAATTAGGTAATCTTACTTTTCACAGTGGGTGATAGGGAATTTGACGTTTCTAAATATATATTATATTATATTTCCAATTCTTGTCACACAGTGTGGAAAAATTGATGGGCCCCGAAGGGAAACTAGATTAAATTGACTCATTTTACTTAAAGGAAACAACACAAGATAGTTCGATTTCCAGATGAAACAAACGAATTTTAGAAAATCTTAAAATGCAGTTTTGTTTCTTATTAAACATGAAAAAAATGTCGCAATAATACAAATGAGCTAACTTAAGGATTTTTTATCAGTTTCCCGCCAGGGCCCATATTATATTTCACACTACTATGTTTACTACTCTATACAAAATTATCTTAATAGCATTTTAATTCTCATTGACATGAAAATAATATTTGTAAAATTGTCATCATGTCGTCAAATGCTAATGACAGACGCAAACAAAATTTTAATATAATGGCAATTTGAAATAATTAACATTAGAAAATCGTATAGTTGCTGAACAAAATGTTGTTCAGTTTGAATAGTAAAATCTATGTTTTAATTTATCGGTCCTGATACAGACAACACCAGGTCGTGAATCTTGGCTTAATTGAATTGTACACAATTCAATTTGAAACAATTACCGGAGAAGGCAATAACACCTATTAATTATTGCTTCTTTCAATACAAGGCAATATCCCTCAAGTGTCCCGTAAATTAGCAGGAATGTTCTCATAACGCGACTAATGTGGAATATTGTGACTTAATAGGTTTCCTGTTGGATGTCGCCGGGAATTGCGTTTTACCCTCGGGATACATTTATTCTTCCGTGGCCTCGAAAAATATATATTGTCGTCAAAATGACAGACCTACATTGTCTTGCAAATTAAAAGTAGAAGGGAAAAGTGGGACAGTTTGTATGAATATTAACCTGCTTATCTCTTTATTCGTATGTAGAATTTAATATTGCTACCAAATTCTGAAATTCTGTTCAGTAACAATTTTCAATATGTTTTTATAGTTTTTTTTTTATCGATTCTATTTTTAATGTGGAAATTTCGATTTCATGATAATCTTTTACAGCGCGATGCATATTTCTGTTTGTTTTTTGAACAAAAGTTCAACTAAATTTAACAAGGAATAGTTTTACTTCTGCTATCACCCCTGAAATACTAAAACAAACATGGAACAAAAACTGATGAGCATCAGCACCGGCGCACAAGCCTTCAGTACCTAATACCGAAAGCCTAAAAATTTACGGCGGTCATTTCCCAAGCAAGTTTATCTTTTTTATAACGTGCGAGACGTGATGAATGTACAAGGGTTCCAGGACGTTCAGAAAAACTTTGACAAGCAAATTGCTTGGAATCCTTTCGTAAAGCATTGCGGTCTAGTTTTAAGGTAAAATATTACATAGTGTCGAAATATTATGTATCAAACGCAAACAACATTTTTATCAAATTCCTAATGTAAATCAGTTCGGTATCTTATCTTGCCGATTTTTGATAAAAAGAAGCTGCTACTTAGGTATTTCCTTAATTTGTATTTTTTACTCTTTCTTTGATGCTATTCTAGCCCATCTAAATTAAAATTTAATATACTACACGACTCTTGTCGCATGACGTAGTAGCGTCACCTGTCACTCTCTTGTTATACTGGATAGAAAAAGATAGGTAATACGTCTCGCGTGAGAAACTGCTGACAGGATTTGCAGATTTTAGACTTGAGAACTCTATATTCTGTCGTTATTCGTGTACTTCGTGTTTTGGTAGTATTTCCTGTATCACTCATTAAATGAGGATCTCACGACGAACGGTATTGGAGGTGTTTTAAATTATAAATGAAAGTATATCGAAACGAAAATACACATACAAATTTTTGATAGGCTTAAATGTCAAGATGCCAAGTTTATCGCTTTAGTGCTTTTAGTCCTTTTAGTCTTTTGAATTAGGGCTCTGGTATTATTCCATTATAGCAAAACAACAGGCGTGACAATGAAAACAATAATAGTTGGAAGAGCAAATCGACACTGACTTAAATCATCAAGTGGTTGTCGACTTGGACTCAGGCCAGCCAATTATATCCATTTGCTTTGTCCATGTAAATTATTACGGTTGGATTAAGTTACCTACTCGAAAACAATAAACGACTAATTGAATTCAACGTTTCATCTGTTGGCAATATTAGCACTTTCTTTACTTTAGCGATATTTTGTATTTTGACTTTAAGAGGCCTTATTCCCTTTAAAATGCTGATTGTTTTAGACATTTTTCTCCATGATCAAACATGTTTATTAACATATTATTGATGTTAATACCTAGAACAGGGCTATTGGGATTTATTTGTATATATTTGAAACCTACAGTTTGAATTTTTCATTGATCCAAAGTTTTGATTCAAAAACTTCTCTTGACAAAATTCACGCGGAAAATAGGTTTTTTCAACTTATTTTCGACTGCACGCAATGAAAGCATGAAAGAGCTATGTTACTACCTATAAATCGGGGAAAAGTATTATTCACTTCAAAAAGTTTGTTGAAATTATCAATATATTTGTCATAATACGAAAAAAAAACAATTTTAAAAGGAATAAGGCCTCTTAAATAACAGCGTGCCAATATCACTGCATGTAACTAGTAGGTAATTAAGGATACTCGATATACACTGAAAAAATTGCTCAACTAGTTTAACTACTTGAAAAATAGCCAAATTGTATTTAGTAGTAACCAAAATTATGCTAATTTTACACAACTTATTTTGGTTACTAATAGCCAAGCAGTTTGTAAGTCCTCCGAATTATTAACTAGCAGCGAACATTGGGGATACTGCGACCATATTACGGACGTAGGTCGTATTGCGTATAATATTCTGTGTAATAACTAATATGCCAATTCAAACGAAATAGGTCCAAGGTAAAAAACGTAACGCTTAATTTTGCTTTGTAAAAGTAGCACTTTGAAATTATCTTTCTTTTTTATACTCGAATAGAGAACTTAACCGTAGCTGTAATCGTAACCGCTATATTTTACAGGCTATTTATGTTTAACCATTTGGATTGTTGGATCAGTTTATCAGTTTCTTAATACTTTATAGAAACTGTATTCTGCAAGTTAAAATTGACTCACTTTCCGGTTTCTAATAAGGCTGAAATGTTGCACAAATTATTAAATAGGGTAAAAATTGAATTTTATGAAATTTTAGGATATGGAGCATTGTATTAATTTATATGATCAACGGAAGTTGGTCATAGACATTAATACTCTTTATTACAAGCAACCGCATCGAGTTTGGATTTATTTAATGGGATCCTCTTCTTTTATATAAAAAAAAAACTACGCCAAATGCTTCATCTTTTAGAATTATCATTTTATAAGACAAATTTTTCATCGAGTCATAAATTTTTCAGAAATCTTAAAAATGACAAACTATTAGGTTAGGTTAGGTTTGTGTAATAACATTCCAAAATATTTTGTGGTATCAGTAAAAGAATGCTTTCGATGAAATTAAATTTCTATGAAATGAAACTTCGATGAAACGGTTGTCTATAAAACAAGGGTAAACCCTCGTTTAATTCATCGAATGAAAATACATAGGATAGTTAATAAACTTGTCTCAAAATTTAATTTTCTGACCAAAGCCTGTTTATTTTAACTAGTCTGAACTAGTTCACGACAATTTTACGCGGCATACATATCGAATAGTTTACCGACACGCGTGAATGGGAATTGTTTATATTATTATGTATATTTCAGGTATACGCTGTAGCATTTTCATATTTGCTTCCCATTTGTTGTTCCAATTGGCGTTTATTAAGTTACTTCATTCGCTTCAATTTTATTAAAAATATCATGATTCACAATACAATACAACTCCGGTTGGCGAATAATGATCCCTGGGAATATGATACACAAAATGTGATAGTCACACTAATATTATAAAGGCAAAAGTTTGTGTGTGTATGTTTATGTGTATGTTTGTTACTTCTTCATGCTCAAACGGCTGGACCAATTTTGATAAATTTTGGTAAGAAGGTAGCTGACGACCTTAAAACATAGGCAACTTTTCATCCCGAAAAAATTACTGTTCCCGTAAGATGCGCGGGTAACACCGCGCGACGCAGCTAGTTACTAACAATATTGCTTAATTGGGAAGGTTTTGGACTTTAAAAATAGCAAAATCATCATTCGCCGACCGGGTTATACAGGGTGTCTTTGACCATGGGGCTTTAAATACAAGGTTTAATTGTGCACTCCATAATGAGCAGGCATCGGATATTCGGATCGATATTTACCTAAACTTTGGCGGCGGCTTTGTTATTCGGTCGTAGGTATAGGCTTAGGTATAGGCTTTGTTTGACGTATGAGTGACATAGCAATAGGATTTTGTCAACTTTAGGTAAATATCGATCCGAATATCCGATGCCTGCTAATGAGCATCTTTTGTTATGCACCTTTTTAAAAAATATCTCCGCTTTAATTTGATTATTTTTATACAAGTTAAATTTTATTTTCAATGAACGCAATCCAATGCTAAATTGACAGCATACTGACATTCAATGTTTATCTTTAAGAGACGTCAAATATAAAAAGAATAATCGCAGTTTATGATACACTGACTTAACTATTAAGCTTCGAGGCTAATAAATTATGTAACTTATATATTTTTTAATGTCGCAAAACAAAATTAGATCAGTTAAGTACCTACGTAGAATCGAACTTTATATTTAAAGCCCCATGCTGTATAGTGAGATAATGACGATATTGAAATGTTACTAAGAGAGAGTTCCAAGTGGCTGAGCTCGAGATTTCTATTGATATCTGTTCACAATATTACTATTTCAATTTGTCACAGCGCTATGCTCTTTGCCTTTGGCAACTTGCTGAAATAGCTATAACTATAACACAAAATTTAAAAAAAAAAACGTGTTACCTACTAAAATTTAATTAAATAAAGAAATAGTTTACACACTTCAAAAAATAATATAACCAGTTCACTCTAAATTGGCTCTTATATTAATACGAGTAAGAAACGATGTTTGAAAATTAAAATTGTAGATCAATCGCGGCCATAGACAGAAGTAACTTCTAGTAGGTTATAACTGAGATGTTTAACTTAGCAAGTGCAAAGTTCCCGAGAAGCCTCTCAAAGAGAGGTGAACGTACTATCCTCGCTTAAGAGTCGGAGTACACTTTACTGACTCATATTTCATGGTTACGTTATCTGTATACAAGTAGTTATTTTATGGATTTAACGAATAACATTCAACTGATGAGATGTACCGTTCAGTGTTTTTTCATTTGCGGTATTCAATTTATTTTCTTCGTTGAAATAAAAAGTTAAATAAAATACTTAAGACCATAAAGAAGAGTTATATTTTAGAGAAAAATATATATTTTATAATTATGCTAAAATTAATGCCTTGAGAAGCGAAAGGACAGATTTCAATGTAAAAGAAAACGGCAGGTTATGGGCCAAGGATATATTTAATACGCATTATTTAACCACGAGAAACAAATCCTATACACGTTATTCGATTTTATCTGCTAAGAGATAATTTCTTATCAAACTTTATATCTTCATTTTGAAACTTCGGCTACTTCTATGCCCATATAAGCCTCTGAACAATAACCTCTTGTGTTCCAGACATCACGTAACTGGGCAATACGTGATGTCGTATAAATTGTCACGTGAAATGAAAGTAAAAGAATTTAGACATATTGCGACTTTTAGGTCAGTCGTTGTACAAAAAAAAGAAAGTATAAAGAGGGGCGTTGTAAAAATAGTGATAATGTGACCAGTGAAAAGTGCTACAAACAAATCATAATTATGTTCAAGAGAGGACACTTTTCAATATATTTATATTTTTTTTTTACTTTTGATTATGTTAAATTTTATAATATATCTGAACTAGTCGCTTTTTATTCGTTATGATTATTTTTTTAACAGGTAAAATGATTAAACTAATAAAAATGTGAATACAATCTTTGTTACATCACACACATATCAAATACCATTAATGTAAGATTCAGGTACTGATGGAAGTATGTTCACAGAATAACGTTTTTTCGGCGTTATTAAATCTACCAAATGTACCTAATTCTGCATTAAAAACATGTACCTACTTAAATTACGATACATCAATTTTAACCCCTCTTCTATTGAATCTTTGAAAATGAAAATTTAATCCCAATGACGACTCTCAAAATATGTTAGCATTAGAAATCCTGTACCAATTTTTATGTATAGTCAATGTATTAGGCTTGCTTCCCCGTATTTGCCAAACATTGATGTTACCATCTCTTTCGTATTAATTACAAAGCAAAAGAGATGCAACTAGATGTTTGACAGATTATCCAGCCCAGTATATTGTGCCATGTGCTACGGGTAGGTAACATTATAGTTCGATTCTCGTAGCGTATCGCCGTATACGTAACTCGTAGCTAGTGCTACCATTACGTTCTAAGCTTGCTACAAAAAGTAAGAACTATTGATAGTATGTAGAGTAAGACTATAATTTGACAACTTGACTTATACATAATGTCCAATACTCGGAGCAATGTAAAAGTGTTAAGAGCAATGTAGCGTATTCTTAATGCTCTTAAATTCAGGCAACGGTGCGAAATGGTATTAAAAAATCATTTAGAAAATCCTTTCAGATCAGAGTATATCTTAGAGGTATTCACGTCAATACCTGAATAGAACCTGGTTTAGAGGACGAATCCCTATTGGGTTATCTCTACTATAGGTAATTTAGAAAAGTTTCGAGATATTGGAAGTTGCTAATAAGTTTAGAATTTAGGAACTTTATTTTTTACAATTGATGACTTAACTCCAATTTCAATTTGACGATCTATACCGAAAGAGTAATTAAATTCGCTACTTTTGTAGCTTTACTGTACTCGTCATTACTGCCACAAAATTATTAGCTGTTTAACTTTGACAGTGCTGTTGGATAGTAAAAAAGAAGTAAATAAGTCTTCTTGCTGTTCAGAATATTATGTGGCTTAGTAAGGGCATGCGCAGGTGGCTTTACTTCTTCCGTCATCCATCTTTTTGTGGTCAGTAAAAGGTAAAAAACCAATGTTTCTGCCACTGCCACTGCTGGACTTAGGCCTCCCCCAAAAGCGATTATGACTGGTCTTACGCCGCCCAAACCCAATACCCGTCACCAGGTCTTCAGTTCAACTCGTGGTGTATGCTACGTTTTCCGGTACGTGGTCACAATTTACATTATTTTTTTGTTGTGACTGCTGGCTTGCATTTAATTCAAGCCTCTATCAAATGGATCGAGACGATGTACTAATGTTTTTTATTTTATTAAAATCACCGTAGAAAGTTTGTAACAACTTTATGATTTATGCATAGACGATATAACACGCGATCGTGTTCGAAATACTTCCGGCGTTCCTCGTATCGTAACCGCTCGTAATTGTAATTTCGTACGTTACATAATTGACCACCTAATTGCTACATTCTACGAGTAAAGCTGATATTCGTGACACGAGAAATCACGTGTCACAATATAACCCAGTTTGTCAGCTGAACCATCACATACAGACTTTGTTTACCACCAGTTAAAAGGATAAAAATAAGGGATCAACCGTTTCTCTCCTGAAAAATACCGCTATTAACCCAAATACCTTTACTTTAACACTTTATAAGAAACACAATCGATAAAAATAACGTGTTAACAAAATATTAGCTTCTGCTGCGCGTAACACTAGAGTAAATAAAGTCACTGTCACTAAGAAAGTTGATAGAACTTTAGTTTATGTGATGAGGTCTTCAGAAGACCGGTTCCTATGGCACTGCTTCCGTTAGAAGATATGTGGGGGGGGATATGTGGCGGGACCGCCGTTCGGACGGCTGGATATCGGGAGCACTGATGCCGGGGCGGCCGGTCGGGCGGCGGGCACCCTATGCACTGCCGTGCGCGCGCATTGGCCCCCGCTCGATACTACACCGCGCCCCACGCACCCCGTTCTACCACCTGTAAGGCCCGTCAAAACATGTCATGGGTTTTGTCAACTCTGCTTTTGAATGGTCAATTCGCCACCCCATCCGTGTGTAATAAAATTTGCCGAGGATCGACAGTTTTTTACACGCGCACTGGCCGCCCCCACTTAACGCCGCCGCTTCAGAAAGTTTCCCCTCATCGCCGCACTAACGGCCAGACAGATGGCAAGTAGCCGTAGTAGCATATGGACGTAAAACACACCAGATAACGAAGACTTTTCTGCATTAAACATTGTGCGCATTTGCTTATTAAACCGCCCCATATAAAAGTCCCCACCTACACCAACTTATTCAGCTTCCATGTTCGTGGAAAGCAGTTTATTCGCTTTCATAAGTAAGCTATAGCTCAAGAAAAACTCAGCTTAAGTATAGTTTATTTATATTCTTTGAAGAAAAAATCTTACTCGGCTTTTGATAAACTTTTTTCCTTCAAGGAAAACGCAATCTCGAGAGAAACTTTGTTCTATACCCTCAATGTTTAAGAAATAAATCAACCATAAAAGTTATCTTTTTTAAAACCTTGTAAGTCAATATTATTTTGATCAACCATTCCGCCACCTGTTAGTCTAAATTAGCTCTTAGCCTGTTGAAGATTCCAGCTACATTATTCAGCTACTTAAAAATGAATTTTGGCACGCACCCTATTCAAGCTCTGTTACCACCTGTACGATCACAACATACCATGGCGTTTGTCCAAATAGAGTTCAATGTCAGACCAAATGTTTTGTTTACTAAAAACACACAGAGAAAGGTTATCCACAAGTCTGGAGATGGTCTGAATTCAAGTTTAACGTGACTTGAGTAAACAGCAGCACCTCACAGTTTTTTGTTTTTTAAAAACGAATTTAATCTATTGCTTTTAATCACACATCTCAAGGAAAAATATTGCGATTTTGCGAGTAAAATACACAAGATAAATTGAAATGTAACCTAAATATTTACGTAATCAACAAATAAAATATGCAGTTATATAATGTAACGGAAACAAGATCACAAGACGACATTATATATTCAGCGAAGAAAATTTGGCGGGAGTAAAAGAGCAATTATTTACCGGCACGTGTTACGTCCTCGACGAAAGGTACCTCACGCATTCAAAACGGCACACGTGCCGAAAATACTGAATACTTTTACGTCGTTTGCGACTAGTGTGACACAGTATTGCTTTCTCGAGCACCTGGGTTCTCCATCACGGCCCACAGATTGTCACAGCCTGTTCATCATTTTTTGACATCGCCCTATTGTTGGAAGATAAATTTGTCTAGAATTATAAATGATTAGTCCTCCGTAGATTCCCTTAACCTTAACACGCTCAATTATGTTGAACGCGCAAATTAATGACGGTTGCGCAAGATTGATGAAATTCGGTGGTAAGTGTTTATGGCATATGAAGACAATGGTATAAATTTTGGTTAGTCAGTTGAGTTTAACCATGATAATATTACTTCGTTTATAAGTGTTTATGTGGCAAATAACTTACTTTTCTATTTAGAATTGGCCAGATGGCATGAAAAAAATGACATAAGTACCTATAATACAATATTATGTTTATGTTTTGTTGTATAGTTTCGTACTAGGTACATGATGTAGTGTTTGTGTAAGTATAATATGATATTGGTGTGTTCGTGTATGTATTATAGTTATATTATTTTCTCTCACTTTTTCTATTAAGCCCAATGTTTGACTGGTAGAGAATGCCTTTTGGCATTAAGTTCGCTATTTGTACACTTTTTGTGCAATAAAGTAAAAATAAATAAATGCGTTATCTCGTATTTGATAAAACATCGCGATTAATAAATTACTTATTTATTACTTTTATTGGCAATATCCCTAATTTAGCAATATTTTGGATTTACCATAGCTATATTACGGAAATAAGTAAGTAATTGTCCATTTTCGAGCTGCAATAAGTAACATTGACGCCACGTATTGTTTTTCAATAGAAGACATGGCTTTACAAATATATTAAAATTATACCTACGCATTCCTCGGACCTGATTGCACTTTCGAGGTATGTTTCGCCATTCATTAAATACGCCTATCTCTCGTCTCAATGAGAAACAAACTTCAAATAAAGCCTATTACCAAAGACAAAAAAAGAGATTCAACACAAACATCATTACAAACTTCGAAATTTTCTCTAACCTGCGGCTCAAATACCCTTATTATGCAACATATTCTTTCGTATAGTATGAAAAGCTTCATGATAAATTACAAACATGTCCGGCCGTAGCAGCCGACCCGCTGAATGAATAAATAAGGAGCCCAAATAGGGTGCGGCTATTTAAAACGACTACAATTCCAAGTTTTCATTTTGAGAGTAAATACGTTCAGTCGTTCATATCCACTCACTGCCTTCGAATTTTGAGTTGAAACTGTTTATACAATCAACAAAACTAGAGAGTTGCAACTTCGTCGGCGTATTATAAAAATAAGAACAATCTTTACCATAGTCGGGTACGTATTATCCTATATGTTTTTTGTAGAATCTTTTTATCGATTCTATTTTTTTATGTGGAAACTAGCGGTCCACTGCGGCTTCGCACGGGTGCAATACTGATACTGTATATACTATGCATGTAACAAGCCTTCCCCTTGAATCACTTTATCTATTATAAACCGCATCAAAATCCGTTGCTCAGTTTTAAAGATCTAAGCATACATAGGGACAGCAGGCAGCTGAACGCAGAACTCGACTTTAAGAAACTTCATCGTGCAACGTTTGCATAAAATACTATTTTAAGTTAGAATCTGCTACAAGAGATATTTATAATTCAAATGCCTTATCTTATATCGTCTTTTCTTACGTCGGTAGGCATTTCACGAGTCGAAAGCAAGCATTTAAGAGTAGCAAAGCTGTCGTGCCTTCCTACAGCCCGCTAGAGATTTTTCCGCCGTGTTTTATTGCACCACTTCCGAGCTTCCTCTATTCCTACTTTACAATGCTATAAATATGTCAGCGCCTAAGAGTCAGCAAGTTCAAAACTTAAGTAAATTACGAATATCCCGGGCGAGCCATAAAAAGGGATTCCGTTTTCCTGGCGCGGATAAATACAGACTGGGACGTTTCCGGTGATGACATTTTAATGATTTTGTACTAATTTCTTTTTTTCTTTGTTTTAAGACAAATATGGCATTTTGTAATAATAACAATAGCAACAATAACAATTTTATGGGGGCCCATCTAGCGAGTCATCGTCTACCAGTACAATTACACATGAGACTTTTTTTTCTGGTAGACGCCCGATAGTCTCGACCCATAGCCCAATTATCCAGTCCTCAATTTCATCCCCATAGCCCATTTATTTAGATTCCATATATCCATCAATAGTTCTTGCACCTAGCGGGCGCTGTCTCTGTGGGCGTCCCATGACACGGATAGGGACAGCATCCGCTCGATGTACACCTTGCATTTCATTAAATTGTCGAAAGGGCCTCTACGCGTTGGCTTCGGCTCCGTGCACGCCTCCCAAAGGTCCGGGACACTATTGTCCCGTGAGCGGGTGCGACATACAATAGCACTAAAAAAAACCTATTTCACGATACTATTATTCAAATGACACTTAAAGTGTAATTTTTTATGACATTATTTATTTATTCAAATTAGTTACACAGCATTACAGTAATTAAACTAAGGCACTGTGAACTACAAAATTATACATAAAATAAAAAGTAGTGCCACTGAGAGTCTTGCGGGGCACTCTGCGCGCCTTGCTTTTCCTTTCCACCAGTGTGAATCCCTCCTGATCCACATTGGTATATAGAAATTAGAATATTGGAATTTCTAAGATTACGTGCTGTCTTATTAATGCCTGCACCTGCTTACTCAGTATTTTTTTTATCCTCTACAATGTTGGCGTCATAGTTGTGGTTTCCGTGTCCCTATAGAGCTGTGAATTTTCCCGGAAATGCGATAAAAAATTTAAAGTATTTCTGTAGGTACAAATAAAAGTAACATATACAAAAAAACCCGCACCTGACCCGATTTTAGTCGTATATCCCATCTTAACTGGCCAGGTTAAGTTAAGTTTGCACCTGGTATGTATGGCGCTGGATACAAATAAGGTGCAAAGTTAACGCGATTTGTTGTTATAGCGGCAACAGATATATTACACATCATCTGTGATCATTTAAACTGTCTAACACAGTTCATGAGATACAGCCTAGTGACAGACGGACAGACAGACAGACAGACAGACGCACAGCGGAGGCTTCGTAATAGGGTCCCGTTTTTACCCTTTGGGTACGGAACCCTAAAAAGGAAACATTTTCATTCAAATAAATTCGAATAATGTGTTAAATTCAAACTCGTAATGCTAATCAAGTAATCATAGAGATTGTTAATATTCCAAACTTGGTAGATTGGAGCAGTTGTAATAACATTCAACTAGAGCGGGCCCACCTTGATACGAACCGTAACTAAATAGTTTAGGTGTTAGGGAGCCCCATGAAGTGTTTACTGGAGCGCTATTCGACTCTAAGGCGATAAACTGTAACTGGAGTAACTGCAATACATATCATATACACATTTACTGACTGCTGAGCTGGGATTGGAAGATCGTATTAATATGGTAAGTTTGTAGAAACGTTTGAAGTCAAACATGCTTTACCTGTTTAACATTGTTAAAATAAAATATGTCGTAAGTATTCAGATATTTCATAAAATAATTTAAATTTAAACTAAGATCGAACATAACTCTTTTTTCTTTTTTTTATGACGTAAAAAAAGGATGTTATAACTTTATAAGTTTGACTCCTATATATTTGTGTAGCAGTATCTTATTCTTAAACAAGTGGTTTGATTTCAATGCGTTGGTTCCCTATAGTGGTTTTATGTGAAAATAAAAAAAACAACTCCAAGATAGTCAGCTACTGGCGTCGGTTTTTATTTTTTATTTAGTTTTTCCAAATAGTGTATACCAAAAATAAAATGAGTTAATCCTGTAAGCCGATTAAATTTTACAAGAGCCGAAAACAAAATAAAATAGGTAACTGTAAAAAATAATCTGAATATTGAACAAATAACACGCAAAACACAATTCTGTCGATTCACCCTTCAATTCAACATTTGCAGTATGAGATTGATTCGAATACCCCCCCCTGGGGGGTATTCGACCAATTTTAGAGATATAATGGAGATCTCTCCTTTTCATCGCCATCCGTCACTTTTGACGTGTGCCTACTTGACAAGTGGCGATATCCCTAGAACAACGCAACTTCGTCAATTCGGACGCGCAAAATTTTCGCTTTCTTTGTATGTGATGGCATAAATAACAGGCGCATACTTTAAATTGACCGCGTAGTACGTGAAATTAGTCCGTTACGTTTCGTTCAAAACAGAAATTTATATACATGAATAACATTTTTGACAATCATTATCGCCTTCGTATTTCGAAAATTGAGATGAGAAATGTCACTTTTAAGCTCATCGCATTTAAATGACAGTTCAATGGCGATATAACTGTTATCTAATGGAGATTTGACGTTTGGCGATATCTCAAACGGCATTCTCGAATTGGGCCCCAGTATATAATGCAATTTCTGTGTTATCACGAATGTGAAGAGTGATACCCGGAAACAGATTATTTGCGCACTGAGAGGGTTGTAGTCAGATTAAATCCCAGATTTGGGAAACATAAGAGGCTCGATGGAAAAGACAGAAAATACAATGCATAAAAGATGTTAAACAAAAAAAAGAACAGAGGGCGCTGAAAAGGGTCACCACTCAGAATTTTGCTTCGGCAAATTGTAGCGCTAATTTAACCGTCCCAATCAGTTTATTGAGTTTAGGTTGGATGATCAAACCTTATCACTAACCAAAAGAAACATATTAAATGTGATCACTAAACGATTTAAAATTGACTGCTCTGCACGATATTGTGGCCTAATCTTTTTATTAAAATAATATAAGAAGATACCTACATTGATTTATTTTCGTCAGTACCTACGCCCTACTATATCAAGCGAGTGGTTCCTTCAACGTGCAACGGCCTCGGCAACCCTGGGGGATCATATTTTAGGTTTACAAGTAAAACGGTATAAACGCCGGGACTTGCAAAATATCTAATACCTTCTTCAATAGACTGAGATATTTTGGACCATGTGTTATCGCTGCACTTACACAGTAAGTACACTGTGAACATCTGAGCCACAAAGTAAAACTGGCGTGAGCTAATATCGGAGAAAATTATATATAACCTCATAATATGGCTTGCTAGCCAGATGTATAACATCTTATTAGATATTTTATGAATACGTTGTTATGAATCTGGAATTTATAATGTATAGGCATCGGATTTCTAATAGTACGATGTACTTAAATCTTGGAGTTTGTAATATTGTTCAAATTTTATTTTATTTATAATTTTTGTCATTTAATGGGGTTCGCTTTATCTTGCATAATATCGATTCTCCGAATTTCATTTCGCATAACAGCTATCACCGATTTTTTTTTAGCCGAATGATTTTTAGCATAATCATTTACCAGTAAAATCGGTTAGGTTAGGTTAGAACTATGACCACAACAGAACCGAACTGCTGCCAGTAAAGTAGGTTAGGTTAGAACCGAACTGAATGGGTTAGGTTAGGTTTTTTTTTTTTAACTTAATGGGTCATGTAAATATTATGCTTATTCATATTCTGCCATATGAATGTTCTGATAAAAAAAAATATGTGACATCACAATGAGAAAAAAATTATGCAATATAAAATTCGGAGAAATGATGATTCTGTCAAAGGTTGTTATGCAAAATGAAAATATGAGTATCAATTTTATGCAACATCACAATATAAGAAAAAAAATATGCAAAATAAAATTCGGAGAAATGATGAGATGATTCTGTCAAAGGTTGTTATGCAAAATGAAAATATGAGTATCAATTTTATGCAACATATTAGTGAACCCAATCGATCACAGAACCTTTCTATATTCAAGATAACATTATTATTTAAAAGTTGTCAAAGTAATTCGGCAGTACTGAATTCTGTTCAAGTATTGAAACAGAAAACAGTTTCTTTATTGAACAACGCTGTCTTTGTGTGGAAGAAGAGATGATTTGATTTTTAACATTGATTTAAGTTTATATACAGTATGCAATACAAAACAATAACACTTTATTGTTATTGCACACCAATAAAATTATACAAAAGATAACAAAATAAATAAAATTATAGAAGTCTATGTCTTAAATATAAATACAATTTATTGATAAAAACTATATAAGGAAAGATTGTAACCTTGTAAAAACCTAACTCTTATTCGGAAAATGTGTCATATTTATATTATAGGTTCTTAATAAAATTCTTCAACGTGACTCAAAAACGTAGCCTAATTCAAACCAGTGAGATATATATTAAAAATTTCTCACAGGGGTTATTTTGTGAAATAACTAACGACTTGATATTCGTCCCATTAAGCAATAAGATTAATAATTAAAGTAGTCGTGAAATCCCATCGGACGCGCGTTTGTAATAATTATACAATTGTTTCAAAAGATCCTCGAAAACTGCTTACATTTTTAACAAAGGAAAAAATACAAGTGGATACCTAGGGATCAGAATACAATAATTTGTTCTGCGAGCAAAAACAAGTACCGAGTTGAGATCGTTAGTGGTAGATTGCTCGATTGTTCTGAATAGAAGCTCCATCTGGCTTGAGTTATTGATTGTATTGTCCTTCTACGTACGATTATATACATATACGTTTCACACGCCCTTATTAATGAACATGTAGGTACGCATGGTTTAAATTCACTTCGCATTTATTGAACATCTGATGTGGCCAGAAAAAGGACTACCATTTGTTACATTATTATGATAGAAAGCACTATTAAAGTATGGCGTTCTTTTTTCGAACACATATTTAAATCTTTCATACTGTATTAACATGGAGTCGCTATTCATATTCGTTTATGAGAAGATTTATGCGAAAAGTCATCTGAATAAAACTATCACTACATGTCGCGAGTTGCGCTAATTGTTTTATTCTACGCAATGCGAGCGTGATGGAACTTGGCTCCGCATGTAGCTTTTGTTCGTACAAATTTGCGGCGTCTTTATAGGCACTTGAAGTGGTACATATGAATCGCGTCGTCATGGCCGACGATCAAACGAGAACGTACGTTCTGAAGTGTTTTTTTAACGCTTAAAGAATATCTTACTTCGAGGCATTAGGGTTTAAATTCAATCATGTCCAAGTTACGAGTTTGCGGAAGATTCTCCATGATGAACCACCGCATTAACCACAGATAAGCGTCTATCTCTTAAAGTTGAGAAAAATACGCCTGTTAGCTAAAAGTACGTTAAGAGACAACTTGGAATTTATTATGAAAATTCAATAAAGTTATCTTAGTTCGACGTTTGAGGAGTCTATCCGAAATATTTTCACTATATTTCTTAGATAACTGTGTGCTATTCAACCTATACCGTAATGACAATTGTATTTGTCATTTAGATGAATAAAGTTTGTTTTATACAGGAGACAAAAAAAAGCCCAAACAGATACTATTATTTATATGCCTGTATGGGATTAACTACACTTAGACTGATCTAAAAGTCAGAAAATGTCCGTTAAAGGTTGATTCCTACGCGGCTCTAAAACGCTCAATACACATGGCGTTAAAACTGTGACCTGTAAAGGTACTAATATCTGTATGGAAAAGCAACAAATTTTCCATTTGGCCGTGAAAAGGTGTCTTACAATCATTGTTATGTTGAATTGTGAGGATTCTAAATAGCATTTTATAAGCTTTAGGACAAAAAAAAACATTACCTTCGGGGTTTCATATTTCAAAGTCCTCTTACTTTTTTTCTTCTATTACAGCTATTTTTATTCATATAACTACAGCATCTTGCTGAATTAAACATAAGTCTTTATCCCTCTTATTGGAGCGAGCAGTATAGGGAGATAATTCAAGATATCGCAACAGTACGTAAAATGACTGCCCGGTAATTAATTATGAAAATTCAATTAAATCCAGGAAATCGTATATCGCACTGATTTATGTTTCTGTGTGAGTCAATTGAGCTACTAAGTACCTACACATTTAAAATCAATGCATATTCACAAGTTATGTAAAGGCAACATTGCCCGAGCCGTATGACCTCAACATGTGTGCATACTTATCCAGTTTTTTGTCTGAAAAGTTTGTTTTATCATGTTTTCTCTATCAACTACCAGCTTCCGTGAAAAAGTAGTTAAACAGAGACAATTGCTATAGTATTGAACAAAATCAATGTTGATCCTATTTTATGCGGTGATACCACATTTCTTATTTATATATAAAACAAAGGATAAAAGGGTGCGTTCGATTTCCACTTGCACTTCAGTGGATTGCATAAAATTGTGGCTTCTAATTTATCCTTTGTATTTATATATAAATTGCTAAAGTATTTGTTATCATAAACGCTTTAAACTCACGTAAAAACTGCGCGGAACGGCTAGACATGTTTCAAACTCATATAGGTCTCTTCATCAGGGACAGCTGTTCGTGCTCCAACGCAACAAACGGTCCACTGACTAATTTTAATAATATTATATTATTAAACGCTAACATTTTGTAGCAATATTCCGAACAAAAGAAACGTCGAAATTAGCAGCTGGACCCTAATTTAGCCTTATTCAAACGGGTCACCATGATATAATTAATCCCTCGCTTAAAGGCTTTCACCTATTAATTGCTTAACTAGCAAAATATTTTGATTCCCCGTTTCATAACAAAGATTATCGCATGTTTCAAACTCATAAAGGCCGTGTTCGTGTTTTCTAAATATTTATAATATTTCGCCGCTTTATTAAGACCCTTCCGTCCCTTGCCCGTATTGTTATTATACGCATTTAATGTGTATATAATGGAATATCTGACATATGGCTTTGGAATTTTCTCAGGCATTGTTAGTTGTTAATTTTATAGCGTTAGGAAGTTTTCTAATAAGATTATGTTAAGTAAGAGGGTTATATTGTTTTGGATAAAGAACATAAGTAATATAATATATTATGTAGTAATGTTACTTTCTCGAGAACCCATATTTCCTCTTTTTAGGGTTCCGTAGTCAACTAGGAACCCTTATAGTTTCGCCATGTCCGTCTGTCCGTCTGTCCGTCCGCGGCTTAGCTCCGTGATCATTAGTACTAGAAAGCTGAAATTTGGTATGAGTATGTGTATGTATAACGCCGACAGAACGGTAAAATAAAAATTAAAAAAAAAAAATTTTTTTCGGGTACCTCTCGAACACCTAAAGTGGGGGTGATTTTTTTTTTCTTTTCAGCACTGCTGTGTGGGGTGTCGTTGAATAGGTCTTGTAAAAATAATAGGGGTCTCTTAACATTATTTTTTGATAAAGTCAGCAGTTTTGTAAATATTCGCTCTGAAAACAATAAAAATAGTGTCCCCCCCCTCTAACTTTTCAACCACTGGTCAAAAAAAATTGGAAAAATTCATGTAAATGAGGCCTTATAAGTACTTTCAATGAAAACTATATTGAACAAAATCGGTCGAGCCGTTTTTGAGTTATCACCAAATTTCATATTTTTTCTTTAAAAGGACGTAAGTTGACTACCAGAAGGTAATAAGTGATTACAGTTTCTAGGGCGTTTACGACCTTTTTATAGAGCTTAAAATCTTTCTTAACTTAAACCTCGGGCTTAAAACAGCAGTTTATTGTGAAGGATACGGAACCCTACACTGAGCGTGGCCCGACATGCTCTTGGCCGGTTTTTCCTATTTAATCCGAGCTTGTTATTGTTTATGTTATTGATACTCTTCTGACTATTATGTTTTGTATATTGAATACCAACATTATGACTTTTCTATGAATTCGAAAATCATTACAATATAATAATCCTATTAAAACTTCCGTGAGATATATTTGTTTATTGTATTGAGCGATTTACACTCACGTGAAATTTTCCAGAAAGGCCCGACATGTTTCGAACACGGGCCTATTTTTTTTTCTGTACTTTTAATTTTAAGCGGGCTTTATTGAACTACCAAAACTTATCTTAAATACTTCAATCGATCTGTGTATTAGACTGTTAAGATTTAAGAGTGCTATTAGAGATGATGACGGTTACTCCTAATTACTAATCGAAACACAGAACTAGTTTTAGTAGATAGGTGGTTATGGATTTTAACTTGTTCTCTTTTTTATCAGGTTGCTTTTAAACGTGTTATCAAAATCTGTTCTGTGGTAAAATAATTGCTTTTCTCTTACCAAAAACATCTCAAACAGAAGACTTGAATGCCTAAACACCATTTTGTAATTAGTTCTATATCACATAATACAATATCAATAAAATGAATGTTATTTTATAGGTTGCACAAAGGAAAACGCAATTTAAAATTAAGCCTTAGCTAACAGGATTGAAGACGGCGCCGCTCGCAGGCGCTATCGATTAGTGCGTCAAACCACTTATAGCACTGGATCAAACACCTAAAGACCTTTGGGGCCATTTACGTCTATACCAATCTGCACTTAATACGAAAGTAAGTACGGTGTAAAGTTTATTTAGTAAGCACATGAAGAGCAACAAAGATTTTGAAATTATGAATTACAAGTACACAGTAGAGTGATCCGATACATAGAAAAGACAACAGCCATTATTTACCAATGCTTAGGACTAAACAAGCGCTTAATGCATTAGGTGTAGTGGTTTCTGCACTAAGCATAGCCTGTCTCGCATAATATCATCTTGCTTGTTTATTTCGTTGGATTTGAACGAATATTTCTGGTTTTAGTCATGAAGATTGTAAGTGGATGTTACTCGCAAAATCAGTCAGTTTAAAGTGGTAGTAGGTTGTTAATATATAGGTACTTTAGAGGCAGCCGTTTAATGCGGGAGCGCAAAACTGGTCAAAGCGGCATTTGGGGAAGACCTACGTCCAACATCAGACGTCTTTTGGCCTATAATGGTTACGCCAGAAAAAATATCGTTTTAAATCACTGAAACGCTGTAATCTTATACAATAGACATCTTATGTACATGACAATTTGTAAGAATGTAAGTTCCGCTTTAACGTAAAAATCACGTGACGGATTTCCATTAAATTTCCAAAGTTTAGATATGAAAATAAGACCTAGGTTACAATTTATAAGGATATTAGTTCATTCATAACGAGGCTGAATAGGGTTAAGATATTTTGTATGAGCACATTTCATCCTGCGTGATGGAAGCCGCAGAGAAAACCCAGTAAAATGTGCGTAGAAAATAGCTTGGAGCGATCACGGGCTGGCACACAATGACTTTTATTTGACAACGTGTCACCGGGCACAGTTAATGTCCGGTTTGTCTGACCGGAACTTGTGTTTGTCAACAATATGGCCTCGTAAACTCAGTCGCGTTTGCAAAGCCGTTACGGGCATACTAAAGTTTGTAAGGTGTAGTTAGGGCTGACTAATGGATAAAAACTACGTTTTTTTTATTTAGCCTTCATGTCCCACAGCTTGGCAAATGCCTTCTTTGTTGCCATTCGTCTCGTGTATGTTTCTGGTACGTGCTTTTATCTCGACATCTTCTTTTAAAGGGACTTCATTATTTCATCGTCATCAATTTCTCCATTCATAATTTTGTTTTATGCCAAAATTTACTTAAATTTACCACGGAATTCTCAGAAGGGGATGGTTTAATCCCCTTCTGTGGATCCCATGGATCATTTAAAAGTTCCGAAGTTGCATTCGTCGGAAATTTTCATTATTCCGAATTTGTATAAATCCACTTCACCACTTCTTATGAAGTTTTATCTTCATATAATACGATCGTTGCCTAACTTAAGTATATTGCATAATACGAATACATAATAATATCTTTTTTTTTCCCTGAGCGAAAATTTGCGTTTGAAATTATGAAAATTCTAAATCATCATGCTTCCAGACAAATTAAACTCCCGATCTTTTAGATGATCCGTTCCCCAAATTCATTTACTTTCCCTTAGTAGCCAAGTTTTAAGGGATTTGTCCCAATTTTCAGTTGCCTATTTGCCACAGTTTATCCGTTGATAATTGTTATATTAAGCAGTTTTCTGCTTCATACTCGTACCTATAAATCACAACACGAATTTGAAAAAGTAAATACCTATATATTGCAGGCGCATAAAGCAATCTTGAGGAAGTAGTATCACAAAGGTTGGCAGGTGACAACCCTAATCACAGGTTCAGAGCAGTTATTGTGGGCGGTGCGCCACGGTTGGCACGAAAGTGACATCACTAAACTTGTTGCTTTTGTCGTGTCAAATGAAATTGCACAGACGTAGCGAGTGCAAATATCGATTCAAACGTCCACATAATCGGACGTCTCAATCGATGTTTCGACGATTAATTTCGATTTCGGATTTATTATTCGATTTACAAAATGGAGCGTGTTCGTCTATATTATTTAATATCAGCATTGATTACAGCGCATCTCAGTCTTGTTTTTTTTATACTCTATGGCCTCATCAATCACGCCAAAATAGCTAGACGAACTTTAGTTGGATATCCAAAGATGGTAGTTATATAATAGTGGCTAGTGTTCGCTTAAATATTTATACGACATTTGATAATAAAGTTCTCCTTCGGGAGGAGAGTCAGATTTTTAGTAGAACAGTTACACGAATTATAAAAACATAAGTACATTTTTGGTGAAATTGACATATTTTGTTGTTCAGAACCCTATCATGTGGGGTATCTAATGAAAGGATTTTATAGATGGTTTAAGATCCTACCAAAAGAGAACCGATTCCGATCATCAAACGCCTTATATTACACTTTTATGTCGTGAACACCGCCCAATACAATGCTTTCTACTTGAATTCGAATAGAGGAATGGCACCTTCTGGATAGTGAAATAAATTATTCGATACAAATTTCAGTTTACTAAAAGTATTTTTAGATATAAATTTGGTTTTGTCTGTGGATTAGATTTGTTACACAGCTCTGCACTCGTATTGTTTGATATTTGAAAGGAGCCGCGGTTAAGAGGAAATAGCGATAAAGCTGTCAGGCAACAAAATTGGAGCTTTGTTTCTATAACGATGTTATAGCCTTTTCGTCTGAGAGTTTATGAAAAGCAAATTAAGTATAAACGATCTTTTTGACTTGATAATTAAAAAAAAAGAAAAAGTGATAGAAATATATATATTTTTTATTAATCATGAATAAGTGGTGGAATTGTTATTACAATTTTTTTATTATACTGAAGATTTTTAGCCTGATTTTAACCGTTTCGTTTTTCATCTATTCTATTCGATTCTTGTTTTTGTCATTGGAAGTTTTTTCATTATTTATTATATATTAAAATACTAACAGTATAGTATAAAATAGAATACGAGTGAACATACCACGAACATACCTTTTATCATTTTTAAATTTAAAAGCAATGCGTATTTAGTTAAATTTTTTGCCTAAATACATAAGTATAAGATTAAACTTAAGACTAAAAAATTTAAAATAGTGCAAATATAAACCGATTTCATTAAAGATAGTATTTTTATTAATATTGAATTTTTGTATCTTCTCATTAATCTGAACGACGTCAAAGTCAGATTAAAGATTTTCTTGTAGACGCCAAGTAAGCCATTAATCTTAGTTTTCCATGAGTTTGCGCCTAATTGCCATCTTTGCGGCAACAAAATAAGTATGGAAAAATATTCTTTATTCAACTTAATTATTTTCTGCTTATGTTGGACATTTCGTATTTGGGTGATTCTCATATAGTTTTAAAATATTTACAATTTTTTTTATTTTTTTTTCTGTGATATATTGCGGTGTATATTAAGAGTACATTACCAAAGGCTAATTTTTGGTGCATATAGACAAGCTTAATACACTCTGCATTAAAAGTAATGCATGTGAACACGGCTGTGACATGTGGTGTCTATGGTTGTGACATCCCTAAGCATTGTTGTGAGACTGTATAACATGGGTGTGACAATTTCATCGAAAATCAAGTAATTGTGTCAAATAATAATAATAATAATAAGTAGCCAAGTAGCCAGGATCATTCACCAGCAACTTGCTCTTCGATACGGTCTTGTGGGGTCTGAGGTGCCGTACTATAACTACGCACCGAAGCCAGTTCATGAGAATGGTCGTGCCACGCTCTATTGGGATCGATCTATCATCACGGACAGGACTATTGTAGCCAATAAGCCTGATATCGTTTTGGTAGATCGATCCAAGCGCCAGGCAGTGCTCGTCGACATCACCATCCCCCATGACGAGAACCTCGCGAAGGCCGAGAAGGACAAACTCAGCAAGTACCTTGACTTGGCTCACGAGGTGACCGCCATGTGGGATGTCGACTCGACGATCATTGTCCCGATAGACGTTTTGCCTCACGGTCTTATAGCGAAGAGTCTCGAAAAACATCTTAAGAGACTCTCGCTAGATGGCTGATTTGTCACAACCGAGGTTTGAAAAAATCCGTGGTCGTGACATTTAGATCTATCTATATGGTCGTGACAAATTTTGAACATGTGCGACAGAACGGAACAATTTGCTATGTCTCGCCAATTTAAAGCAATCCACTTATTCTGTTATTTCTGAGGTAGAATTTATATAAGTATCAATAACATAACAGTAGAACTTACATTTAAAACTCATCCACGGTGTTGACGTACTAAGGTTGTCCTTGTTTTTAATAAATACAAGAAAATATTTTTGCTATACATTCACCGCACTTTGTCATAAGCAGAACCGACAAGAAGGTAGTTTTTCCGTTCTTAAAAAGCCTAAATAGGGCTGCTAGCTTCAAATATAATTGTTTACTGAGTTACACGTATTTAAACAATCACACATGGCTGTGACAAAAAAATTGATCACAAACTTATACTTTTACAACTTTTAAATAATGTTATCAGACATTTATTAGCTTTGCATCATTCGTATAACATTAGTCAAAATTACGTGATATTGTAGCAGAAAAAAATATTTTATTAGAAAATCGGGAGATATCACACGGCATGGACGTGACATTTTGGGCAAACATTTTTTTTTAATATTTATTTCTGAATATTTTAAGATAAATGCGTTTATAAAAGATAAGTAGAGGATATTTGCTCAACAAAGGCATAAATAGATTTCTGATTTAAACAAAATATACATGTGATTCTTACAAATCACAAAAAAATACATGAGAATAAGAATCACCCATTTTACGCCCCCATTTCTTATTACATTCATGAAATTTATTCTTAGGAATATATTTACAGTTATAATTAAATAATTATAGTTTAAACTTACGTTAAACATGTTAGAAGCGGCAAACGGAAGGTGTTTTTACGTGAGTTTAAACTATTTTTAATATTAATTCAAAATGTCTCTCGATAATGTTCGTGACATTTTATCATTTGAGTTAGACAATCGTATAGGTATCTTAATTCCTGTATAATTATTGTAAAAAATAAAAGTGAACTTCTATATTGTCGTTTCTTAAATTTGATTTGAAGGTCTCAGTATGGTAGATAAAAAAAGAATGTCAGAAATAGCATAAGTTGGTCACCTCAGCTCCTGAATAAAATTTACTTTTTTTTTACAACCGCCTCAATAAAAGCCGTGATTCAGTTCTGTAATAAAACCGTGTCTAAATCGTGCTTATTGAATGAAACTTAACTTGTAAGAAACATTGAACAAGTTCAAATTGCTTTTAGTCCAGGCAAATTTAAGTTTTACTCTCGGGTAATTTTTGCTTTTCGTTTTTGTTTAGTCGATGAACATATTTCACTTGTGGAGCATGTTCAAAAGATTAATGGACAACCCAATCCAATTTTACACCTCAAATTAAATATGGTACAAAGGTATTTTGTAGTAAAGAGTAGTAAGTAATACTCATCAGAAATAATATCACCTTTGGTACCATAAAAAAAAACAATCTTAATTTTAAAGTGACATTATTTATATTCGTTAAATTGTACGTAATAATATGAAAACACAATTGAATTAGAATTTGAAACAAAATTTAAACTCAAAATTAATTTTTGAAATGCAAAAGTAATCTCGAACAGCATTCAAAATGGCTTCTCCTGATTCTATTTAACCGGACTATTGTACCGAACGTCATGGCCGGAGAGGAACGCGATGTGCATTCAAGTTCCATCTTTTAATTAACGCCTTATTACCGTAGAGAATCCAGGAAATGAAAGAGAAAATTGTTCAGGCTATGAAACCGAGCCAAATTATTTTAAAGGAAATACAGAGAATGATAACTTCTTAGCTTATTGTATATTAGTACATTATTGCAGACGCTGGTAAAGAAGAGCCTGCCTGGTGAGTAGGTATTGACTACTTCGGATAGTGATACAAAGTGTTACGAAGCCCATAAGCCTTTTTCACGGCTAGGCTGTGCTTTTCTCATATACAATATACTCTCACTCAAAAACAATATAATTCAGCTGTTTAGCCTGTTCATGACCACAGACGCCCTTCCCGGCTTAGGCCTTCAAGATTGTATCAAATTCCTTTACAGTTCTCTCGAGTTGTTCCGCCCATAACGTGATATTTCGAAGCGTGATATAACGCTCGTTTCGATATTTCATCGCATGTTTGAGATGCCATGTAAACAACGGTGTACCGAAAGCTGAAACCATAGCATTTGGCCATTATTCTGAGCTGGAATTGTAAAATGTTCGCGTTCAAGCGACAGTCATGGGCATTACATCAAACAAGTAGAAGAAAAAGACATGGTTGACATCGCGTGCCGGGCGCTCAACCCGACTTAATGAGTGCGTTTCACTTAATCCCACTCACTATCGTCGCGTGAACTAAATTGTTAGAGCAATTATTGACTCTTGGTGGGATTTTAAATATTTAATTATACGGAAACGTGAGTGTACCAATGTCAGTAATGTACTCGTTAATCTTTTTGACGTTTGACGTGATTGTGAAGATTGTGTGTCCACCACTCTCTGAATTCGATTGTGCTTTATACATGTGGAAGCACATTGCGAGCACTAACCTTAGGTAGTTCTTTCACCCTTAAGTAGGCAGCCATTAGCTAGAATAGGAAATGCACCCGCCAACCTGACGTCAGGATGGCGGGCGTCGTTGATTTCTTAAATATCTCTGGAGTTTGAAGAGCACATTGCTCGAATTTTGGCGCACGTTTGGCACATTGCTAGCACTAACTCCTGACGTATACCGCAGTTCCATTTGTTGATGTACACCCGCCATCCTGACGCTCACGGGTAAAGAATGTAAGATAAGAAGTTTAATGGTTAGATTGAATCGATTAAAAGAACACTGCTCCCTGTCATTGCTGGTCATCATCGCATCGCTTGCAGTATTTTAACGCTGGCTCGCAATCGATAGCCTTTATGTACCAGAAACGACTCGTAGCGGGATGTACTGATGTTATTTTTATAATTTGTATTAATTTATTGTCATTAGAACTTTTATTCGCTTTCCAATATGAGAATTATTTACAAATATTATAATGTTCTATATAATTGAATGTAAGTACAACACAAGTAGCCCTGCTCAAAATATACGTTAAAAGTTTTGTAGAAAATGTTGTAAAACTTCAATTGCCCAAATTTAATTACTCCTATTTTCGTTTATTAACTAATTCCATTAACATTCTTCACAAAAAAAACATATTTATTACTATGTTTTTTTTTACCATAGTAAATATTTACTGAAAGAGAGATATTTGAGGCTTTGGCCGTGTGATTTCGATTTGATTAAAAACTGGTCTCTAAAAATTCTAATATAAAAATTCAAGATATTTTTCCGTGTATTTACTGACAAACCAGTGCATCTAAAATGCGATTCGTTACCCGTTACTGCAATAAAATTCTAACTAGATTAAATTTAATTAAGAGCACCAGTATTGTATATATACAATATCTACGTATATACAAAAAAATCTTTCAGAATAAGGTAAGTAATAAATATATTTTCTACAGAAGTTAACATGGAATTATTCACAGTTTTCATTAGTACAAAATCCATCTGAAGCCCTATAATTACATTCAAGGGTTGATATTCATATCTATTACATATCAAATATTCATCGAAACGGCGGAATATTACTCACCTATCTGAAGCGGAACAGAGATTTAGTTGAACGTGTGTTTGTAGTACATTACATATTATCTAGGGCGGTAAATTCGTGAATGTTCTAAATCACAGGTGTTTTGTTGGTGTTTGTATAAATATGCGATCTGGGGCTTTACAAATCACTGCCCGTTGTTTGTCTTAAATTTTACGTCTTGCCTTGGCCAGGAAGTAAGATTTTCTCCCCACGTAGCATGGGCAGGAATTCACTAACGGCCTAGGGTCACGTAATAGTACATTACCTACTGCAGACGCCGGGAAATAAGGACTTGCCGGCTGAGTAGGATAGTGATACGAAGCCGGCAAGCCTTTTCCACGGCTAAGGCATATATAGTGCTTTTCTCAAACATATGCAATGAAATAAAAAATACACCGCTCAAAAAAACATAATTCAGCTGTTTAGCCCGTCCATGAACTCATACGCCAAGTTAAAAAAAAATTACTTCCCGGCCTAGGCCTTCAATTTTGTATGAAATTCCTTTACAGTTCTTTCGAATTGTTCCACCCCGTCACACTTCGAAGTCTGTTTTAACGCACGTTATGACGATATTTCATTGCATGTTTGAGAAAAATATTATACAGGTTATATAAATTATGTAAGTGGTAATTTCTCATAAAAATTGGTACATTATTCTGTGGTCAATATTATCGAGAACCTAATTCCATTGAAATTGCCATGCACCCAATCAGCCATAAATGTCGATGTATCCGACAATTTTCTTTATTTAGGCACCTGTTTTATTAATTAAGATGAAGTTCACAAATCATTAATTAAAATTATTTATTAATAAAATAGATCACATCTCTAACGAAAACATTCAGTGATTATCAACCCAACAGATGTCACTAAAAACGTCTAATTTAGATCAGCGGTTAAAACGAACGTAAGAACCCCCGCCCTGTTAACGATATTCGCGAACGAATATGAAAGGTGAAGTATTTTTTTCAGATCAACCTTTTTTCTCGAGAATGGAAACAAAATAGGTTGTTACATCCTAACCCGCGAGATAGGATATACGGTATATATCTGATACAAATACTTGTCCTCGGAAAACATTTTCAATTTCTTTTGTGACAATGCGCCGACTTATTTGGAAAATAGAGGGAAATGTATAAAAATAGTATAATGGGATTTAATTTTGAACCATGCATTGCTTGTTATGTGGTGATTGAATAACTAGGGTTACTTAAGAATACTAGAACATTTGAATTTTCTTATTTGACTTTACTTGCTTGTAATCCATACTAATATTATAAATGCGAAAGTGTGTCTGTCTGTCTGTCTGTCTGTCTGTCTGTTACCTCTTCACGCTTAAACCGCTGAACCGATTTAGATGAAATTTGGTATATAGATAGTTTCAGTCCCGGGGAAGGACATAGGATACTTTTCATCCCGAATAAATGTAGTGTTCCCGTGGGATGAGCGGGTAACACCACGGGGCACAGCTAGTATAAAATAAAAGCAAGTAAATTCTAGAATATTAAACACTGGAAACGTGGCTCAGCGAATTCTATATCTATGCAACGAACTATAAACCTAATAAGTACTATAAAAATAATTTAACTTTGCATACATATTAGGTATTATTTTCACATGTAAGGCCGAAACTAGTTCCATCTGATTTTGTAAATTATTAACAAACTATGATTAATAAATTCTTTAACGTAGTTTGATTTGTTTGTATCTTACATGTGACATAAAGTTCAGTTTCAAATAAGCACTTTGCACTCTACAAAAGAACAATGTTTATTGACAAAGATCGGATTGTAATATATATTGTATAGTTGTTTGTTATCCCTGCGGAGAGCTGCTGCGCGTAAGAGCGGTGGTAGCCTAGTGGTTAGGGCATGCGACTTTCAATCCGGAGGTCGCGGGTTCGAACCCGGCCCGTACCAATGAGTTTTTCGGAACTTATGTACGGAATGTCATTTGATATTTACCACTCGCTTTTCGGTGAAGGAAAACATCGTGAGGAAACCACCTAAGCCCAAATAAGGCCTAGTTTCCCGTCTGGGTTGGAAGGTCAGATGGCAGTCGCTTGCGTAAAAACTAGTGCCTACGCCACATCTTGGGATTTAGGTAGCCGACCCCGATTGAGAATTCACAGTGTGGCTTTTGGCCTTAGTTGCGGCCATCCTTTTTTCATTTTCTATTAGCATGTGTTTTGATATGGTTTTACCGTAATAAAGCATTTACAGCAACCCCCGGTGCAATATCTTTTCTAATTTCGTAATTATAGATTTTTTCCCGTGAGGTCAACGACCTTCATAAAAAATGTTTTGATCGAAAATTCCTATTAAATATAAAATTACCGTTTCAAATTAAATGCTCGTTAATTGCCTGTCTAAAGTACTTTCGTCGTTTCAAGTTTCAAGACTCTGGCGGCATAAGGAGGCGGTACATTAAACAAATTCTAAAATTTCATAAAAATGTGCAAAAAAAAAATCTATTTAACGGACGCATTTTCTTTTACCTATAAAATTAACTACACAAACGTACCTTTCAACAGTGAAAATTGTGTGTAATTATCTCTCAGGAACTATGAGTAATTGCGTATTTCAGTTTTTTCTGATTTCTATGGAAATAGGGTTGGCACAAGAAGCTTAAGGAAAAGTATTTTATTCTATTATTTTTGATGCGTTCTTTTGTTCTGATCCTTATAGGAACGACTTATAATTGTTGTTTTGTATGGGAAATTTACTGAAAACTGATTTTTCCGTACTGACATTTTTGCTATTATTTTGAGTTCGGTTAATAACAAACAAACGACTGACTTTTTCATAATACAGTTTTTTATGATCTTATTCATCATTAAAAAACTTTACGAAAAAAATTATACAGGACATAATTGCGCTTAAGGAAGCGATGAATCAATCGACCTGTTTTGAAGTTACAGTCCAACAAAAAAGAGTAGATATGAAATAAAATGGAAATAACATATATCGTACATACAAATACATTTATCGATTTATGTTATAATTTCGTCTTGTCTTGCTAAAGTGAAGACATCGGATTCAATATTCAGTGGGTTATAATTGACATTATCTGTTGTTACTTTTAGAAGGCGAAGAACTTTGTTGGGTATAGGTACACGGTTTTGTTTTTTCTTCCGTAAACTGAGGGTAGTTAGGAAAGGGTCGGATGATTCTAGTGCTCTGTGGAATAAGTCTAAATTAGTGGTCTTGCGATCTAATTTTCTGGTGTGGTGCTCCCGATCATAACGCCAGTACTTGTTCCTCGACTCGCCAGCTTGCTCAGACAACATCCCTATCGGTAGTGAACTGGATTCTATAATATTTTTGCCGTGTATAAGTATCTTGTGTAAAGTGACGGGCATGTAGAACCAGTTATATGTTTGTACATACTTTACTGCAAGAGCCCTACAAAATTCGTCAAATTTTTCAGTATCAATATGCAACCCGCTTGATAAAGCTACTAATATGGTATGCAAGTCTTCCACCAGCCACATCTCAACGCCTAATATTTCAGCAAACATTTGTCGATGTTCGTCCGACAATGCTGTTCGTGCGGTGTTACCGTCATTAGTGGTCCCTCCAGAAGGACGAACGACATCAACTAACAATGACATTTTAGCTCTCATTTCCCTTTGTATTGTCTTTTTGCGGTCTTCTACTATTCTAGCTTCCGGTGTGTTTTTTGTTACTCGCCACTTCATAACAGCTGGATCATTTTTATAGCCCAAATGCAGTAGGAATTCAAAAATCCTTATCCAAGCGTGTAAAGGGCTCAGTCCATGTCGTAAAGCTTCTCGGTTTAATACTTTTTTACCAACGATTTCGAGCTTATTAAACTCTGTTGGCGTAGAACCACAACAAGCGCACCGTAGTTGTGAAGTAGTGTCATTAATTATGTTAAACACTTTACCATCTATGATAGTTAGATGTAGTAAAGGATTTGCAATCAATGTATGACTGGAAAGAGTTTCAGCATACAGCGGTGTCAAAGTTTTTATCTCATTTTCTACACGCATTTTCTCACCCATAATCAGATCTTTACTTTCTTTTCTTTATTGGATTTTTAGAGGGCGACAAAATCGAAAGGATTGTGGGCTAGGGTTAGACCACAGCACAAAGCCGTCTTCTGTTTTTAAATATAATGGTATATATAATTCATTCTCAAAAAATGGGACAAAGGCTAGGAGGATGAGGATGATGAGTTGTTTGTTATCCCTAAAATAAATTAAATAAAGATAAAATCTATCGGTATTTCGTTAGTTTAAAACTCAAAAATAATTCGATGCCGCGCCTACCGCTCAAAAGTCGATTTCCGCAGTGGTCTCGCTTCATTAAGATTCAAATAATATAAAATAATTCATATTAACTTGCCCAAAGACGTAATCAACTCCTTCAGTTTTATTTAATAATATTTTAGAGGCTTTTTTCCTGCCCCGGGTAAAGTAATAACACTCAAAGCGACCGCCGTATCGCCTCATTACCCTTTGAACATCGTATCTTACACAAACTGTGTAATTGTAAAAGAAACCTAAATATCAAAAGCAGAAGGTTGAATTTTCAAAGCAGCGTCAAAGGAGATTCGAGTTTGATGTAGAAGTGGGACAATTTACCTTTAGCTACGGAAATGGCTAAAAACAGCGCAGGTAATTAAAATTTTGGAGACCTCACTGGTAATAGTCGGAAATTCTGCGAATGTCTCGCAGCTAGTAATTGAGCCATGTTAAAGAGTCAAATGTTTAACCCATAAAACGAAATTGCTCCATAAAAAGAGAAACTACTGAATAATGACCACAAAATCACTGACTTGATGAGTCTAGTTAGTGATTTTAGTTCGATTTTAATAAAATAAAGTAAACTACTTAGTAGCTTTGTGAGCTACAGACCTCACTGACGTGTTTCGAACTGGTTGAAATTGTCCCTTAATTATATCCGCCATTTTGAACATTTCTAAAAAACTGAAAGTATCATCAACACAACATTGTACCCGTAGAGGAAGAAAATGTTGTTTAAAAACACGATTTCAACCCCTAAAAGCGTCAATGATGTTGTTTAGAAAAAATCCGTTCAACGCACTTCAATAAAAACACGAAATGAGCGCGACTTACTCCGAAGACGCGGGTTTCAATGTCACTCACAAAATAATTTATTTTACCAAGCGAGATTTAAATTTATTTATTAAGCAAACGTGTTACATTGAAAGCCTGTCTAGACGCTATGGCTTACCTACCGAGTTTATTATCCCGATTTCAATCTATCTTACAAGGTTTGTTTGAATTTAGATTAATTGCCCATTTATCTTCACATACACAAATAAGATATTCGTCTAGATATTGTTCTAGGGACAATGCCCCGGGCGGCTCCTGTACTGGAACCCTAATTCTTTTTTAAGTAGATCTTAGCCTTAAGTTAGTTTGTAACTTCTTTTTATGTATTTTAGCTTTAATTGATTGTACATATTGTTTTAATTTCGATTATTAAAATAAATACAATTTTCATGTTAATTTATAATATATGATGTTGTCTATTGAAGCTCGAATATATAATTTTTGAGGAGCTTGTATTGAAGCTATATATCTTTAAAGAGATGTTACCAATTAAACTATGAATTCTAGATTGAGTAAAATAACATAAATGGAAATTGGCATTTAGTGTAAAGTATAAAATTACATGAGACTTATATAAGAAAAAGTCTTATACAGTTTCAAATTTAAATATATTTCGGTATAAAAACATACAAATTATTATGATTTTTTACAATAAGAAACAAAGTAAAGAGTCTAGGCGTTACTTATAAGAGATAAAATTTTCTTATAATAAGAAATACCTAGAACTCTTTAGTTTACAGACATAGCAGATTATGATGAGTCATTGATTTTTAACTGCACGTTAGTAATAAATTAAAATCATAAATGAATGAAATCCGAATATAACTGTTATAGAATAATATTTCATCCATCAGAACAGTAACTGAAAAAGTAATTTGACGGTGTTCTCAAGGGAGCTGTCCTATTTCGAGAAAGGGGTTTCGCGCATTAGGGCACCAACGATAGGTACTCGTACCTCAAAATATCCCTGCCTTAACTGACATGACTGCCGTACCGTTTAAATATTCAGTTATTACTCATTTAATACTAAATATATATGTATTCTTTTAATACAATATTTATTGCAAAATAATTCGAATACATATGTTTGTGTGGCCAATGATAAAAAAAAAATAAGAACTACTAAAATCGGGAGCCCTTTGATTCGTAGAAAATTTTTTCGTCGAATGTATCATTTCGCCAAAAAATCATTTCGTAGAATTTTTATCCTTCTGTAGTCATACATTTTTCAAAATTCTTGCAAATATCATCCTATTGATTAGGTTAGGTTTGTTTTATAACAATCTCAAATAGTCGACGGTTGCAAAGAAAAATGGCTTTCTACGAAATGAGCTTTCGGCAAAAGGAAACATTCGACGAAAAAAATAATCAATATAGACCCATTTCGGACAGATGTCATTAGGAACGTTGAATTTAGTTCAAAGTAATTTCTAAATATAAATGGCACGGCAGTTGTGTAAGTTAAGGGAAAGAAATTTTGAGCAAAGCGCAAGTATCGTTGGCGTGCGATACTCGTTCTCAAAATGAGACAGTTGCATTGGAAACTTTCAGTTATTTCATTTATTTTGTTGTAAGTTAGGTTAGTTTTATGAAAATTATGAGTAGTGTCTGTACATTGAAGAAATAACTTGCTACTTCTAGAGGCGCATCGGCCGTTCGTGTTGTAATGCCACATCACATCATTAGAAGAATTGCATTTAGCTTTGTTTTAGAATGTTTAGGTTTTAAGGTTTTTGATTTTAGTGGGTCTATATTGATTCGTAGAAAAATTTTTCGTCGAATGTTTCCTTTTGCCGAAAGATCATTTCGTAGAAAGCCATTTTTCTTTGCAACCGTCGACTATTTGAGATTGTTATAAAACAAACCTAACCTAACCTAATCAATAGGATGATATGTGCAAGAATTTTGAAAAAATTATGACTACAGAAGGATAAAAATTCTACGAAACGATTTTTCGGCGAAATGATACATTCGACGAAAAAAATTTCTACGTGTCAAAGTGCTCCCGTCCGAATTAACACCGCTATAATATGACTATTTCAGTGTAATATATTAATGCACAACTGATTATAGTACTAAAATGACGCAATCAGGCTGTGAATTTGTGAAGCCCGAAATTAGAGCATTTAAATCCGAGAAACGTGTATGGTCCATTTTACACAGCTCCGCTCCGCTCCGTGTCTGTGGACGGACAGCCTAAAACATCAAACGCGTGCAAAAACAAAGGCTAATAAATAGCTCATAATTTTATCCAGCCATCAGGTAAAGCGATGAATTATTTAAATGTCATAATTTATTAAACGCGCACCGAAACCGGACTGCGATCAATGAATTCGACCAATTACGCAACATAAGCCTGTTACAGAGTAATCGTTTCCGGTTCCGGTTTGCTTTACGTTTTATTACCGGATTGCGAATCCGATTTTCAATGGACCGTGGGTAAAATCAGCTGGACATGTTAGCTTTACTACGTATTGCAACGATAAAATCCGTAGGTAGTATTAGAATCCACGCGTAAATCCATGTGTGCGGGGACGAAAGTGTCAAAACCCCTTTTTGTCTTACTGTTTCACATATTATACTAATATTATCGTCATCATCATCATCATCATTTCAGCCACAGGACGTCCACTGCTGAACATAGGCCTCCCCCAGTGACTTCCAGATCGGCCGGTTGGAAGCGACCTGCATCCAGCGGCTTCCTGCAACCTTTACCAGGTCGTCTGTCCACCTTGTGGGTTGACGTCCTACGCTGCGCTTGCCGGTGCGTGGCCTCCATTCGAGAACCTTACTGCCCCATCGGCCGTCAGTTCTACGTGCTACTCGTATGTGCCCCGCCCACTGCCACTTCAGCTTGCAAATTCGTCGGGCTATATCAGCGACTTTTGTTCGTTCACGGATCTCCTCATTTCTGATTTAATCTCGCAAAGAAACACCGAGCATAGCCCTCTCCATAGCGCGCTGTGCAACTTTGAGCTTCCTTATAAGGCCCACAGTAAGAGGCCACGTTTCTGTTCCGTATGTCATCACTGGTAACACACATTGATTGAAGACTTTCGTCTTTAGGCATTGAGGTATGTTGGACGAGAAGATATTTTGTAGTTTCCCGAACGCTGCCCAGCCGAGTTGGATTCGTCGATTGACCTCCCTCTCAAAATTGGACCTACCCAACTGGATCACTTGTCCCAGGTAAACATATTTGTCAACAATTTCGAGGGTAGAGCTCCCAACCGTTACTGGGTAGGGTGTAACATGGGCATTCGACATTACCTTTGTTTTGTCCATGTTCATCCGAAGAAATACCTGTTGGGAAACTCTATTCAGGCCATCGAGCATTGTGACGAGGTCCTCCAGCGATTCTGCCATGACCACAATATCGTCGGCAAACCGAAGGTGAGTAATGTATTCGCCATTAATGTTGATGCCGAATCGTTCCCATTCCAGGAGTTTAAAAGCATCTTCCAATGCGGCGGTGAACAGTTTCGGAGAGATAACGTCTCCCTGCCTTACGCCTCGCTGCAGAGGAAGAGCTTTCGTGCTCTGCTCCTGTACTCGAACCGACATGGTGGCATTTTTATATAAACACTTCAGCACCTCGATGTACCGATAGTCAATATGGCACCGCTGGAGAGACTGTAGCACTGCCCAAGTCTCGATCGAATCGAAGGCCTTCTCATAGTCCACAAACGCCAAGCATAGTGGCAAGTTATACTCTTCGGTCTTCTGTATAACTTGACGCAGCGTATGGATGTGGTCTATGGTACTAAAGCCTTTTCGGAATCCTGCTTGTTCGGGAGGCTGGAAGTCATCGAACCTACGCGCGAGACGATTCGTGATGACCCTCGAAAACAACTTGTAGACATGGCTCAGAAGCGAGATGGGTCTGTAATTCTTCAACAAGGTATTATCCCCTTTCTTGAAGAAGAGCACCACCACGCCTCTGTTCCATGCCTCTGGCGTTATTCCCTCGAGCAAGACGGAGTTGAAGAGTTTCTGAAGGGCTTTCAGTATCGGGGTTCCACCCGCATTCAGAATCTCTGAGGTGATTCCGTCATCACCCGGTGCCTTGTTGTTCCGAAGCTGTTTGAGAGCCATCCTAATCTCATATAGGCTGATGTCCGGGATATCTTCGGTAAAGTGTCGGGTCAGCTTAGCTCTTGGATCTGCGGCTGAGCTACTAACAGGTTTAGTAACCGAGGTGTATAACTGCCCATAAAACTTTTCGATCTCCCCCAAAACTTCGGCTTTTGTCGACGTTATACTACCGTCCTCCGTCTTCAGCTTCGTCAGCTGGGTTTTCCCAATAGACATGAATATTATCGTATTCGGAACAAAAAAACTAACTGAAATCAAGTTTAGTGTTAAGGACGTGACAGTCCAGTTGTTACGACACGATCAGCCCGTCTAGCACAAAGCTATGGTTCGCGACTCATGCCGTGTCATAGTTGTGCTAGAGGTACTAAAAGACAACACATACAAACAAACACAAAAACCTAATATTTCATTTTTGATGAAATAAAATAAGTCGAAGAAAGACACATTGGTCTTTCTTCGACTTATTTTTATAGTTTTATTAGTTTAAACTTGAAGGTGCCTGAAACTGACCGCGTAAAACTTTTTCTAGTAGTAATCAATAACCATCAGTCTTTTGACTTCCCTCTATCCCTGTACCTAACCCGGAGCCGGTAGCAAAGTTGGTTAAAATGGCCTGCATTGCGCTGTTAAGATTTTTCCTGCAAAAATGATTATCTCTCCATACAAAAATGATAATTAGTATAATTTTAGAATTTTATAATACATGGTAGTACCATCTAATCCTGATCACCTTTCAGAGCAGATCCGACTCGGCCGGGTTAGGTTAGGTTAATTTTTTTTTTATATCCCTAAAAAACGCTCCATAATGTGCGGTAGTCATTATTAGCTATGCTATATCAATTTGAAATTTTCTCCATACAAATCGTTTTTTTTTTCGATATTTTCCGAATTTGACCAATTTTCGGACAAGATTTCAGATTCTTATTTTTGAGCCCCGAGAGCCCCCCGATACCGAGTTTTAGCCGCCTAGCACCAATTTGAAATTTTGAATCGTTTTATTTCGATATTTTTCGAATTTGACCGAATTTTCGGACAAGATTTCAGATTCATATTTTTGAGCCCCGAGAGCCCCTCGATACCGAGTTTTAGCCGCCTAGCACCAATTTGAAATTTTGGTGAAAAAAGCCATTTTGGTGAGCATTTAGTTTTTTGCTTCAGCAAAAATGACTAAAATGGAAGTAATAATATAAAATATTGGTGACATCCATTTAACAATAATATAGATTATTTGGTCTGAAATTAACTTTAACGGTGTTCATATATTTTTATAGCATGTAAGAAAAAGAATTATTTGCTTTATTTATAGAATAGTTTGGGATAGGTACACTATTTGGTGAGCATTCATCCGTTTTGGCAAGCATTAAGAATTTATTGGAAGTAATTTATCAATATATTTGGTAGGCGTTTAATCATATTTGGTAGGCGTTTAAACATAAGCCTTATTAAATGACTGCAGACAGTAATAATTCTGCGAAATTATTTTTCGGCGAAATTACACATTCGACGAAGGTTCTAGGAGTTAAAAGACTCCCCATTTTTAGAATGCCAAATGTACAAAATGTGTTCAACGAACGAAACACAAGTGTAACCCAATTATTTTGATACAAATCTAAAAGGCCAATAACTGATTAAGTATCCTCGGTTCTTATAACCTTTTTAATGCAAAGCCAAAATTAAAGCAACGGTTTTCATGTAGCCGCTCGGTTTTAGGAAAACGTCCGCAACAGGCAATTGCGTTGAATTATACTTGGCTCCTTAACGTTTGGTTGCGCCGGCTCCGTACCACAAAAAGGCGCATTTCAATAGAAGAATCAGGTCACTTACGTCCTTACGTGTATTGAGAACAGTGCATAATCGTATTGTCTGATGAGGCAGCCGCACCGGCCGACGGAGTTTAGGCCGGAATGGGGTAGTTGGTTCGACAAACCTTTTGTTTAAATACAGTTATAAAAAATGGACACGAGCCACAAGAAATGAATTGCATTATAGTCTACCCGACGTATAAGTTAGGTAGTATTAGTTATGTCAAGTTATGATAATTTTTATAATAGTAGGAACAGATAATTATCCATCGCTGAATTACCTACTATTAACGTTCTTTGTTATAGGAAAACGTAGTTCTTGTATTGAATAAAAAAAAACTTAATTAAATACCAATTTCTATTTGATTGTCAATCGACAGTCTTAACTCTAGTTATATTAACGTTTAGTGATGTTATTATAATATCAATAGGCTGTGATGAGAAGATAATATATACGATTTAGTATCGCATCATAGTACCTACGTATCAATTTTGTTTGAAATTATTAAAAATAAATTCTCAATACGTTCTGTTCTGCAGCAAGACCAGAGAGTAAAGGCAGATATGTGCCTGAAATAGATAGAAATAACAAGTTTAGCACAATTCTAAAAGAATTTTCTACACCACGATTTTTCTAAACGATAAAATACATTTCAGCATCATTTTATGTCTTCCAAGTTGTAAAAATGTCAACCGCCCTATTTGTGCGGAATAGTGTGGAATCGTGCGGAATTGAGCGGAGTCCGAGCGGAAAGGCTGACACGTCAGTGCGGGCGGACGCGGCACTGAATCACAGTGGACACAGTACTAAGTGGTTGCATACACAGTGGGCTATATGTTAGCTATGCAAATTTCACGGAAGAGCGAGTGAGAAAGCTAGAATGTCTAATCACGTATTGTACCTCATCACAATATACATCACCATATCGTGTGCCTTTATCAAATGCAACGGTTTTCCGCGATCCAAAATAGTTGGCCACTTTGCGTTGCGTCTTCCGGTACGCGGTCACCACTAAACAGCCTTCCCAACGGCTACCGGTTCCACAAGCAATGCCCCGTTTCCCTCGAATCTGGCAACTCTAGCTATGTCGACTACATTGGTTCTCCTGAGGCTCCTCTCATTTCTACACCTCTAGCACAACTGTGACACACGAGTCATTGTCGCGCGACTTATATTGCCTGTCTCTTTCTTAACAATACCGTTCGAACGAGACGGGTGATATGATCGGTCGAAACGAGGTCATGGCAAGATGTGCAGAGCTAGCCCTGCTGATTCAAAAGGCTGATACGTCACTGGTCGTAGGTAATACTAAGTACCTACTATGCAATACTAAGCATATGTTCACTGTGTAGGCAACACAGTTAACATATGCTAGAATGTACTATTTCCGCTGGCTACTGACCTGTTAAATTTACCGGACTGATCTGACTGTTTTAATTGAGTTATCTAAGTTTAGTTTCGTAACCTAGTTTTAGGTCAAGTCAGAAATCTAAATGCAAAGTTACTTAAAGTCTGATCAGACGGAATCATTTCTAAATTGTAATAAACGGAGATTATTAAGAAAACTAGCGACCCGCCCCGGCTTTGCACGGGTGCAATGCTGATAAATTATGCATGTATTATAGCTATAAACCTTCCTCTTGAATCACACTATATAAAAAATACCGGCCAAGAGCATGTCGGGCCACGCTCAGTGTAGGGTTCCGTAGTTGCTCATCCTTCACAATAGACTTAAAGTTACGACAAAGATTTCAAGCTCTATAAAAAGGTCGTAAACGCCAAAGTAACTATAGTCACTTATTACCTTCTGGAAGTCAATTTATGTTCTTTTAAGAAAATTATGAAATATTTCGATAACTCAAAAAAGGCTTAACTGATTTTGTTCAATATAGTTTTCATTGAAAGTTCTTATAAGGCCTCATGTTCATGAATTTTTTCATAATTTTTTGACCCGTGGTTGAAAAGTTAGAGGGGGGGGGACACTATTTTTTTTATTTTCGAAGCGATTATTTACGAAACTGCTAACTTAATCAAAAAATAATGTTTGAAAACCCCTATTATTTTTAAAATCACCCCACACACTAGTGTTGGAACGAAAAAAAAAATTCACCTCCAGTTTAGGTGTTCGAGAGGTACCCCAAAAAAAAATTTTTTTTAGTTTTTATTTTACCGTTTTGTCGGCGTGATACATACACATACCCATACTAAATTTCAGCTTTATAGTACTAATGATCACGGAGCTAAGCCGCGGACGGACAGACGGACAGACGGACATGGCGAAACTATAAGGGTTCCTAGTTCCTAGTTGACTACGGAACCCTAAAAACACCAAAAAAAACGGCATCAAAATCCGTTGCGTAGTTTTAAAGATCTAAGCATACGTAGGGACAGACGGACAGGCAGCAGGAAGCGATTTTATTTTATACTGTGTATGTACTCGTATATATTGATTACGCACCAGTGCCATGACGTCATACAATAACCCTGCACAAGCTGGGACAGAATTGACTACCTTCTTCTTTAAGACCAATAATAAAAAATGCTCACTCTCTTTTTTATAAATGGACAAGCCAATGGGAATCGAGTCATCATCTCACTACTAAATTGACTATAATATTGATACGACGATCATTCTCTTTGAAATTACATTATCCAAATTATAAAACGTACAAGTAATAATTTGACTTTTAGCTACTAATGTCGTGCCGCAATTCAGACCTTGATTGCATGTCAGACTTTAATGAAATTTAATACCAGAATAGGATTATACCACAAATTGCGACTGTATTTAAGTATAGCCAGACTTTTAAATTATTTTTTCTACTCCAGTACTTTTTTCTGTCATTTATATAGTTACTAACTCTAATATAAAGACATAAATTATGAAAGTCTGTAAAAGTGTATACTCTATTGCCCAAAAAAACACTGCTAAACGATGTTATAATGTCGCCAAAAAAGCATCACTTAGTACCACAGATTACAAGATAAACAGCTGCATTCACACAGTTTGCAATTTAAAAAAAAACTTATTGTACTAAGGCATTGCTGCCAACTTAAAAAAAAGTTTTATCTTCAGTGCATATGGATGTTTAGTATAGTGAACGTATACCTTTATGTATAAGTTCATATTTTTTTGACAGATGTTTAGTATAGTGAACGTATACCTTTATGTATAAGTTCATATTTTTTTGACAGATGGACGTCGATAAAAAAAAAGTTTATCAGACTATATTTTTTTTAATTTTGTTGATTACGAGCGGGAACATGTAATTATTTTCTTTGTTGTTTATTTGCATTTTATTTATAAAATGTCGAGTCGTAGAAAAAGTATTGTATGCAACGTTGTATATTAAGTAGGTCAAAAAACGCTCGTGGCATCTTTCTTACGATGTTCGCTACGCTCACATCGTAACCCATGCCACTCGCGTTTTTCGCCCCGTCTTATACAACGGTTGCATAAAATACTATTAATAGACCTGTGTCATTTGTTTCTTTGATGTACTGTAAGATGAAGTTTTAAAGTTTTGTGAGTTTTTAGAATATTTTTTTGGATATAATCACAAATTCATATTTGTCATAAGAGCGAGCGATCGCGATCACGAATTGTTTATCCATCTATTAAGAGGCTATATTGGCTCACATAAAATCCTTATTCATAATTGTCATTCATTAGTCATAATTTCTACTTTTCTCAGAAAAAAATAACTTCTCAGAATTGTCATAATACAAATCCAACCTAAACTAACCTAAGCTTACTCTTTAAGCTCTTTTAAAGTTAATAATTTCAGAGTTATGGTTAACGATTTTATGACGAATAATCATCATCATCTCAGCCACAGGACGTCCACTGCTGAACATAGGCCTCCCCTTTGGACTTCCATATATACCGGTTGGAAGCGACCTGCATCCAGCGCCTGACGATGACGAACAATACGTTATGACAATCAATCGTTATGTGAAAAAATCCGCACCCATCTATCGATTATAGCTAGCCACAGTGCAATCATGCACTGGCCTCATCCACCGACTCCCCACAACCGGAACTGTACCACTCTCTCTGTATCTCATCACAGTTTGCATCAAATTGACGCAAATAACAGAACTACGATAACAGCTATAGTATGTCAAGCGACGTGATCCACGCACGTCATTCGTCATCGAAACGGATTCGACTAATTACATTCCCTAATCACTATGTCATACGAATAATAGGTGGGGCGAATCGGGAATGCAATTTGCGCTGATCCGGCTGTATTTGAGGTTTGCCAGCATGTTCTGTTGATAGACTGTTGACCGCAAATTCGTTGGATGGATGAAACTTGATTCCATGTCGGATGTGGAAGAAGTCACCATTGGTTAAATTACCATTTTTAACTCACTGAATGCAGCTCCAACAGAAAAAGACGTTAACACTTCCAACGCCGGGAATCCATAGGCGCTGTGCTTGTAGCAAGTTTTCTCTTCATATGCATTTTACCAAGATCTTTGCTACCCGTAGCGGTACGACATTCAAATTTAATTTCCACGACGCGCTCAAGGTGGACCGCGGAAGTTAGCGCAACATTATGAGGTAGCTGTTCCATGGTCGCTGTAACGACCCTACCACAGATGGTAAACGGGGCTCGTCGACGATCCCCAAACAGATGGACCGATCAAGTAAAGGACACCACTCCCTCCAAGTTTTGCTCGGTTGTAAGGGAAGCAATGGACATGACACGATGGAGGCAAATCGTCCACTCGAAGTGTAAGCCACCCAGGGATGACCACTATCCCATTCATGAGGGCACGACTAGAGAGAGTCACGACTTTCAGCAATGAGGAATAGGTACGATGCACGGAGAGAAGGAACGCTAATAAGATCTTTGGTCGCGTTAAAAGATTTCCAACGAAAACAGCGGAGTAGAAAATCCTTTGCACTAGTTACTGTTAGTGTAACTGTAAGTGTAACACTCCGAGAATAGACATTGACAATATAAAACAGCTAACATTTCCTTCACATAATTAGTTCTGTTCTGTAGGCTGTCACGTTATGTAAAGTAATGGTAATGAATCCTTCCAGAGATAAAAAAAATATTCTACACTATCGGATAGAAAAAACATAATATCGACTTTTATAATCGATTCTGTATCGTGACTTTGACAATGTTCATACAAAATGTTATCCTTAATTTCTTCCCCTATAGAGTTGAATATATCCTTATTCTTTGTATTAGGTAAGATTGGCCTGAAATGTAACGATACAATTTTTTTTGTTACATTATAGGCGAATGGTCGCGATGAGGAACAACATTTATTAAATACCTAATTAAATATAGTATTATGTATATATATTAAAAACGTTTCTTCCTTATCAGAATCCCAAATATATCGTTCTGAAGTGTAGCATAAAAGCCCGACTCAAAATATAACTTTAAAGCAGCGAACCAACCATACAATTTTACGATATTTGATCGGTCCATTGCAGCTGCAAGCTTAATCGCCATAAAGCCTAAGTTATCTTGATTTCTCAGAATAAACAGAAATTTCGTTTATATTCTACATTGATAAAACCAGTTGCAATTAATATCTCAATTATTTGTCAACGTTTGAAGTCAGTATAAGTATTTTGACTTTTAATCACAAACTTAGATTCATTTTAATAGTTAAAACAATTCAAACAGGTAAATTATTAGACATGCAATAAATTCTTTAGGAAAAACAAAAATATAAGTAAACTACGTCTGGAAGGTTCACCCCAGGCCAAAAGTATGGAAACAAAGTTTTTCTTTTAATATATCCAATAGGTGACTATTCATTGTGTAAATGTTAGTAACCATTATTAGGCAACCCCCAAAAGATTAAAAAATTTAACGTCAACTATTAAAACATCATAATATTGTATATATATATACTTACCTAACTCCGGGAAAAAGTTGCATGTCGCCTTTTTTATTGCCATTCTACAAAATGTTGAACTGGCAATTATTATAAGCAGAACTTGGGTTTTTTTACTGTGTAAGTTTGTAATTTATTCCGTAAGGAAATCACAGCTTTATATTGTAATATAAGCTTGTTTCCATATTACTTTTAGCCTGAGGTGTAAGTGTAAATGTAAGAATGACGTTTTGTGAGGGAGCTGCCAGTTTTTTGATGTTTCGCCCCAGTTTATTGCCAATTAACCTCTTCGATAGTTCCTTGTAGAGGTTGTGAGAACAGGGTACAAACGGATAATTATACCGCGTATACATGTGAACATACCCCGGGGTTTTTGGTGTACGAATGATTTAACACCAGACAGACAGTAGGCGTCGAATACTGAATTTTCATGTAATTTGATCATAATATCAAAAACCGAAGAACCGAACTGATATTAAACTTGAATCATTCGATTAAATTCACCAAAATTGTTTGTATTGAGGCAGCAATGAAATTGTTTCAATGAACATTAATGTAGGTAGATTGTTCTGAGTTCGAAGCAAGGTAATATCAATAAAAGACAAATACAATACGATAGCAAGATCTCTCAAAACCAGAGTCGAATACATGCCCTGTTCAATATATATCTAATGCCTGTCTATTTATTTGTATCGACGTTTGCTTCTGCGACTTGTCACCGCCGTATCGGCTTTTCGATAAGCGTTAGTGCTTATACAAACAGATGGCTACAATTTACTCTATCCTCATTTGCGAAGAAGAAAATACATTGCTGTATAATTATACATATATCATGAAATTTCATGATTCATTAGTCTGAGTAATTATTTTGAAAGATTAATATTTTATGTCGCATACCCGTTCGTGCATAATCTGTTAGAAGCATGTTAGAAGGTACATTTTTAGTTGTCGGGCGCGGCTGTGTGAATGATAAGTTAACAAAAATTGTGTTAGCACACTAATACCTATTATAAAGGCAAAAGTTTGTGCGTGCGATTATGAGTTTACATTTTGATGTTTTTTTTAATCCGAACGTACCTTTGAGTTTGACCCGTATGGTTGTTACTTCTTCACGCTCAACCAGCGGGTCCGATTTTGATAAATTTTGATATGAAGGTAGCTGACACCCTGGATTAACAGATAGGCTACTTTTTAACTCCAAAAAAATTAGTGTTTCCGTGGGATGAGCGGATGAGACCGCGCGGTGCAGCAAGTTCTTTTGAAAATCTCCTTTAAAATATCAACTTCTTAATCGAACTCGAATAGGAAAAGGACATACTGCCGATACAATGCCGTGATTAAGCTGAGATATTCCTTAATTGAAATGCCACAAACACCGTTCAATGAGAACCTTCTGCGGCCGAATTTATCCGACTGAAAACAGATGTACAATACACGTCTTCCGATCGTCGCGTATCCGTGATTGCGAGCTGTTTTGTGTAGTCGGCAGTACTGTAGTCACTAAATTATGTTAACAGTAAACATATATTGTATAACACTTACGTAATAGTGTGGGTAAAACTTGGATACACTACACACAACAAATATTCGTGAACAGAATTTAAAATTTTCATACTAATTTAAATTCAGAAAACACGCCCCTAAAGTTAGTAAGGAAATAGGAAGGGATAAGACATTTTTGAGTTAATTTCTCTGCATATTAATTGACGAAAATATCCATACTTATAGAATGACATCAAGATCCGTGATACATATAAGTATACTCATTAAAGGCGCTACATACAAATTGATATGTTACAAAACTTGATACATTTTCAGCCTCAATATGCAAAATAATTAGAATATTGGTGCCGTAGGGTCGGGTTACTCTGGTTCTCGAGTGTAACCTTGGCTCAATAAAAAAAAACGAAGAACCTCTTTAGCCAAAAAGTTGTGGCCCGCCAAAAAGTAACTCAAGTAGCTAAAAAGTAACCCGACGGCTTACCAGAATAACCCGACGAGTATACAAAACCGGTACGGTGATGATCATTATTTTGGTGTATATTGAAAAAAAAAGAACCTTGTGGGTAACATTCAGAACTTTATTTTTAGAAGCCTACTCTGCATCCACAGAATTACAGAAATCGTGTATGTGCTGGTCTTGAATAATGAAAAACGCTGACCTACTTTTTGTAAAGGTTAGTTGTCGATAAGTTTTGATTTATGATTGGGATGTCGATTTGGAGTAAATCACTATCGCTCAAGTATTTGTAATAGCATTGAAGATATGTTATTGTTGTGTCGTAAAATAATCAATTCGGTGCTGTGGAAAATAAAATGTGTTTCGGTGATATATAAAATGGTTATCAACTGGCACGAACAATGTTGCTTATGATATAAACTTTATTAATACAATGAAAAAAACTTGAACGACAGCCAACTTAAATATTGAAAAATGCAAATAAATAGAACTACATAATTATGTATGGCAAGACTTAAAGACTACCGTCGTCAGAAATTTGACCAGGCGAGTACGAACATACATTATATAGGTATCGAAGCATTTATTGACACTAACCAGATTCTCATTTTAAACTTAATGAAGGCAACTAATTACGTCGATAACTAATGCAATGTTTATATTCACTAAGCACACGTAATTTTGTACAAATAAACAACCCTGAGATATTGCCCTAGCATTGAGATACATTCAGATCAATACCGACCTCTGCGACATTCAACTGCATATTGCACTAAACTACTAAGTTCAGTTGCAAACTGCCTTATCGGGCGCCCGCGGCTTTTCCCACCGACACATTTCCTTTAGACAGCTACAAACTTTTCTATTCCGGTGGCAAAATCCAGAAACTCACCAACCGCATACTAATTCCGCTAAAACGTGAAGACGGTAGCGCCCACCGAAATGAAAGAGGCCAGTTTGTGTGGCGCAACTCGCAAGGAAATAAAAAGGACTTGAGTAGAGGAAACGCTGCTGAGATTTCATCCGAGTGATTGGTAATTTCTGGGGTAAGAACCTTGTTTATACAGTGATAAGGTGTGATAAAACAGACGTATAATTTTATACGGCCTTGAGACTGACGTGTTGCGAAAGCTATAAGGCTTGGTTGCCTCGGTTACAGGTTTGACGTCAATGCCCCGGTAAATTAGGATGATTCGGAATTGGTACGGCGACAGCGAAAACATAAGGTTACTTTATAATGGCACATTAGGACCATTACATGTTTTTGCGTCCCGTCGTCGTGACAGAAAACATTGCTACGAAATAACGTAACGTAGAGTTGCATCGTTGTGACGTTAAAATAATGTAAAAATTCACGATGGCATGACGTGGAACGTTACGGCAACGTACCGCCTTTTAATGTTAATAAATAAAGCTTTTGTCATTTTTTTTTCGGTTTAGCGCTAACGTTATGCCACCAAAATGCCACCCTCATAATACAACTTAACCCATTAAATGCAAACTTACCGTCAATCTACCGTTTCCGATTGATCAGCAGTACTTCGTTTTCACTAGATAAAGGCGAAGACAAAATACTGTTACATAAACCCATGTATTTTCTTTTTAGTATTTTCTTTTTGAACTTTAGATAATGTACCTAAATCTTGCTCATTTTAGTTATCTTAAGAAACCCGTTTTATTAGTATCTAATCATAAATGTGACATAATATTATAATCAATATCTATTTACATACTAGTTAGTGACTAAAGGTAGTAGTGAAATTTATGGTTAGTCTAGACATAGTGTAACCCTAGAACTTTATAAACAATTTCTATGCCGCTCAGTTTATTTCTTTCGAATTCCGAACCTAGTAATTAGTAATGCAAAGAGGTTTCTGCGTAACAGAAATTGTTTTAATATTTAATGCGAGTGTCGAAACCGGTAGAATTTAATAGTACTCCCAAAGGACGTATCCAGGCAATGAGTTCAACAAATATTTTACCAATCGAATCCAGCTGAACATGGGAAGTTGGGGATATATATTGCTGCTGGTAGCCGTAGTATACTGGATTTATTGGCACATGCGAAATACATCCTGGATATCTGATGCATTCACGTTGGCTCCGCCAATATCGACCCGCAAGCCAATAGTGTATAAGACATTTGCTGTCCCTGTACTGTGTGAGATTAGGTATACATGAATAGTAAAAAATCACACTGATATTATAAAAACGAAAGCTTTTGAGTGTGTTTATGTGTATTTTTGTTACTTTTTCACGGTCAAACGGCTAAAGCAATTTTGAAAAAAAAAATTTAATGACACCCTGGATTAAATGCAAAGGCTACTTTTTATCCCGAAAAAAAATATAGTAGGTAGGTATGAATAGTATCATAGTAAAAGGTGCCTAAGGTGTTCGCATTTGTTTCTTACATAATTGACAACATTTCATATTTATAACAGGTGGAAATTAATATAGAGATCGACAGGGCTTTATGTCGTGTACCTTAAAAAAAAATCTTTGAATTTATTCTTCTGTATTTAAAGAAATATAAGAAAATACATCAAATAACTGCAATCTAAGACAATACGGGCTGAATAGGGTTGTTGTCTAAACCAAAGAGCGAAAATATATATATTTTTTTATTTGACGTTGACAGATGACAGATGCATACCGACAAGAATCTTTAAGATTCTTGCATACCGAGTTTTGTTAAGTTTTTTTTTAATAAGAAAACTGACTAGAGTAACCGTTCCATTAAGTTCTGGTTTTGGTGTTGCCACATTTTAAAATGAGTATGTTTTTATAAATTAATAATAAAATAAATAATCATCTCAGAAAATAAATAAAAACAGAGATTACTTCATCTTTTTTAAGCAGAATTCAGAAAAGTAATAAAATGATAGTCTTAAAAATATGAAATGTTGTCAATTATATCTCGAGTGACGAAGTATTTTACAGTAATACATTTTTAAGAATTATTTTTGGGAAGCATGTTTGTGTTTTATTGTGTTGGTAGTGCATCTGTCTTCGAATTTAGCGGTCGCGCGTTCACTTCACGGCAAACGCAAATATTTGTGTGAAAATCCCGAATTCTTGATTCTGGATCATAGATGTCATCTATGTATTTGTAATTAAATAATCAATATAAATAAATGAAGCAGCGTGCCGCCAGCTGTACAGCGCCTTTATACATTTTTGAGGCTAGTTTGATTTGTGTAGGTGATATTGTTGAATATTTTTTATTAATTATCTCTTTGTTGCTATGGCAAATAATCTAGACAATGATCGTCATAACGTTCCCTTTCACTTTATTGGTGCAGATGCCATACGCAGACAAAACGCGTTGAATATTAATGCCATCCTTATCTAGGCATACCGTCATGTTCCGTCAACTTTACTACTGTGTTTTAATTAAAACAAGATGAATGGCGATGGCGTCAGGCAACTCCGTGTCAATTCCGTGATTAAACTCGCTAAGCACGTAGTTGTAATATCTTATGGTTGTTTGGATAGTTGCCTGGTTCAGCTTGAAATTCAGTTCGGGTCAAAGTTTTTTATTTATCGGTTGCCAACGATTATTTTGTGGGTAGAAGGGGTGTAAAAATAGAGGTTAGCGTCGAAATATAGCAAATACAGGAGATATTTTTCACACGGTAAAAGACATCTAAAAGCAAGACATCAAATTCAAGTGTAAGTAAGATGCCACTTAAACAGATGAAATTTCAATTGAATTGGTCTGTTCAGATCCGATCAGATTGTTCATTACGTCAGTTTGACAGCTCACTTTAGTATGGGATTTGACAGTTAATATTGTCAACTCGAATACGATTTGGGAGGAACGTCAAATGACGTCATATTTAGCGAGAATAATACAATTTAAATGTTATATTTGGCACAGTCAGTAACGAATCATATTATGATGTCTTCACTATCATCTTTTAAGTGCAGAGTGGAATTGCAGCCCAGGAGTCATAATTGCAACTTTTCACAATGTAGCTTTATTGGTGAAAAAATAGACCCACTACTTAAACCCTCACCTCCTCCCAAGGATACTCCACCCTCCCTCATTACCAGTTGCGCACCACCCTCGCCCAACGGGTTTCCACCCGATCCTGATCAATTCATCGGTTCACCTAAACGAAAGCTACTCAGCGTCATCTTGTACGCGGTTCGCACTTAAGAGCGAGCTGCCACGTTTTGTTCTACTTACACGGCCAGTCTACTACCACTTAAGTCTGGCAACACTCATTAATAAAAATAGTCTGGGTAAGAACAGTTTACGTTTTATGATTGGTGCAAAAAAATCCAAACTAAATTAGGATTCATTATTAAATTCCTGACTTCCTAAAACTTTAGCTAGCACATGCATGAATATATTTTCCACAAATAAAGCATCAAAACTAACAGCTCAAGATTTCATTATTCTCAACACAAAATGCAACGTTTATCCATTCCGCTTTCAACGATATCGTTTAACGTGATAATATAGACAAAGCTCTGCCAAGTAAATAATCCGGCCGAGTGGGTTGAAGAACAACACTGGAAGCATGATTTGCACAGGAATTTAACACAGTACATACGCTTTGTGACACTAACAAAATGCGTTTCTTTTTTCCTTTAGGTTGCGTTAGTCTGTGGCTTTAACTCGATGGAGAATTTAAAAAGTTGTTATGTCAAATCAAATAAGCAGGGGGGGTATTCGACCAATTTTAGAGATATAATGGAGATCTCTCCTTTTCATCGCCATCCGTCACTTTGGACGTGTGCCTACTTGACAAGTGGCGATATCCCTAGAACATCGCAACTTCGTCAATTAGGCCGCGCAAATTTTTCGCTTCCTTTGTATGTGACGGCATAAATAACAGGCGCATACTTTAAATTGACCACGTAGTACGTGAAATTAGTCCGTTACGTTTCGTTCGAAACAGAAATTTATATAAATGAATAACATTTTTGACAATCATTATCGCCTTCGTATTTCCAAAATTGAGATGAGATATGTCACTTTTAAGCTCATCGCATTTAAATGACAGTTCAATGGCGATATAACTGTTATCTAATGGAGATTTGACGTTTGGCGATATCTCCAACGGCATTCTCGAATTGGGCCCCAGGGGCCCAATTCGAGATGAGCTTAAAAGTGACATATCTCATCTCAATTTTGGAAATACGAAGGCGATAATGATTGCCAAAAATGTTATTCATGTATATAAATTTCTGTTTTGAACGAAACGTAACGGACTAATTTTACGTACTACGCGGTCAATTTAAAGTATGCGCCTGTTATTTATGCCGTCACATACAAAGGAAACGAAAATTTTGCGCCTCCGAATTGACGAAGTAGCGATATCGCCACTTGTCAATTAGGCACACGTCAAAAGTGACGGATGGCGATGAAAATGAGAGATCTCCATTATATCTCTAAAATTGGTCGAATACCCCCCCTGATTGTCCCATGATGTGCGTTATATTTCAGTTTTGATATTTGTGTACATTGTATGAAATACTATTTTTGCTGCACGTAAAGGATTTTGGTTTGTCTCTCGCCACATAAAAAAGGTTAAATTAAAGGTTAATACGCACTGTATGTTATTTAGTAGTACATTATTTTTATATTACAATGATGTATTTATAACTATTAAGCTTAAAAACCGAAAAGTCACAACATCTAGTCTCAACATCGGGATCGAGAAAAGTGCTCAAAACGCGTTGGGACTTTTGCAAATACCCCATATTTCGCAATTCGTGGAAAACGTTAACGTGGGCGTTGTTACGAAGGAGATAGGTAACATGAATGTGGGCGTTTTACATAAGCCACAACCCGTTTTAGCAGATTTTTTGGTCAATGAGTAATTTCGGTCCTTGAACGTAATCCCATTATTATTATAAACTGTACACTATTTTCTTTACCATAGTCAAGTAAAAAGTATCATATAACTATCTTTGAGTGTCCAGCTATCCCTGTACCGAAATTGGTTAAATTCGTCCAGGCACTTCGGCGTGATGAGCTGATAAAGATTTTTTTTTCCATCAAATAGCGGTGAATGGCTGGCGCAGTGTGCCCATACAAATTCTGCCTATCACTGTTAAGATTTTTCCCTGTCCATAAAAACTGATTTTACTTTATTTTTGATTACAATTTTGGGATTTTATAACAGTATCGATGAGAAGGGTTAAAATGTAGTTTAGTATAGAGATAGTTTTGTCTCGGGAAAGAGTATAAGATCATTTCTGTCGCAAATATCATCCCTTAAAGAGTTGAAAAGACTTGTTGAATTCACTGTGTAATTACGCTCACCTGTGGATTTCAGTAGGTATAATTATGTTTGCCACTCAATTTAATTTAGATGTTTTACGAGTATTTTATTTATATATTTCGTCACTTATATTAACTAGTATACGCGGACAAAGGCATGGGCAGAAGCTGGTATATACATACAATTTATGAACGTATACATGTTGTGCCATAACGTAGAACGGTTTTTTTTTGCCGTCCCCCTGCCTAGTTAGACGTTCGCAATAAAGCTGCATAGAGATGCTCTTGAATATGGCTTAGAGGGAGCGCGCGTTCCGTTATACTTTCTACGTAATTCGTATTCATGGAGAATACAAATGATCTCCGAATATTGCTTGTTTTATCCGTATAGAATACAAAAAAAAATAAGACATGGCTTAAGTTGATCGGTAATGCAAATTTCGACTTGCGATCGACTGCGCCGAGCGTTAGCGACTGAATCATAGAGCGCGGGGAATGCGTATTTAGATGGGCGCGCGGGCGCCATAATAAAAATGTATGGAGAATCAAAAGCACTTTTTGATAAATCTGGACCTTTAATACCAAACAATAATTGAAATATTTGATGCGGACAAATTTTAAATTAAACATTCATCTTTTTAGGAACTGAAAATCAGAATAGATTTCCATAGTTAAAGTATAAAAGAAACACTTAACGCCTGCTTACGATTTTACAATTTTCGTCAAACTTCACTTAGTTTTCTAAGGTAAAATATTAATAATCTTGTAATTTCTTCACGGAGAAGTTGTTAGGTAACAGATTCTTCGAAGTGCTAAATATATAGTTTAGAAATGGATTAAACAACTAGTGTTGACGTTGTCTACTCAACGGCAACTGCCTTTTCACATTTCGCTCGGCGCGGTCTTAACCAAGATGGGCTCAATACACATAGGCGTACTTCTAATGCTTGACTCCACCCTCTGTCTTTGTTCGGGTTAAATCGGCGCGCCGTCGTACTCAGTAGTAGTGACAAACAATCATCAGTGTTACTAGACTAGACAGGCTAATTTGCGTCCAATTTTACACAAACTTACAGTTCTTAAGCAGCCTTTACGAAAATCCTATGACCTTCTCTTTTATTCTGTGATTGAACTGACAAATATTACTTTCATAGACAAATACAATGGTAACGTACCGATTAAGCATACTATCAATCAAACTGAGGGAGAGTTATTTCTGTATTCAATTCATCAATTTCTGTCATGTTGCAGAAAAAAACTAAAAGTAATAAATTTACTTGAGTTATTTATATTCTACGCTCGCGGTTACAAAAACACCATTAGCTTTCACCCTCAGGGATGAACTTGGACTAAAACAATTTAAACGTATTATGAGTTTGTAAAACTATTCTGCCGCCGGTGTCACGAGTAAAAACCTAAATATTGCTTATTTGCGAATTGAATAGCGGGCTATTAATTAAGCATCACAACTTCTAAAATCAATGTTATCGTAACCGCAAAAAGGTTGGCCTTTTCCTTATTTGAATCAAAAACCGGCCAAGAGCATGTCGGGCCACGCTCAGTGTAGGGTTCCGTAGTTGCCCATCCTGCGCAATAGACGAAAATTACGAGAAAGATTTGAATTACGAGAAAGATTTCAAGCTCTATAAAAGATCGTAAACGCCAAAGTGACAGTAATTACTTATTACCTTCTGGAAGTTATCGATTATACGCGCCAGATTGAGCGGAGTGTTTTAATACAGTATGGCACTTAACTAATATGTGTAACGTTATAAGTATAAGGACACCGCACGGCACTTACGTCATTTTAAAGAAAATTATGGATCAAAAACGGCTCGACTGATTTTATTCAATATAGTTTTCATAGAAAGTACTTATAAGGCCTCATATTCATGAATTTTTCCATAATTTTTTGACCCGTGGTTGAAAATTAGAGGGGGGGGGGGGACACTATTTTTTATATTGTCGGACCGAATATTTACAAAACTGCTGACTTTATCAAAAAACAATGTTAAAGACCCCTATTATTTTTATTTACCTATTCAACGGCACCCCACACACTAGTGTTGGAACGAAAAAAAAAATCACCCCCACTTTAGGTGTACGGGAGGTAGGTACCCGAAAAAGCATTTTTTTGTTTTTATTTCACAGTTTTGTCGGCGTGATACATTCACATACTCATACCAAATTTCAGTTTTCTAGTATTAAAGATCACGAAGTTAAGCCGCGGACGGACAGACAGACTTAACTAATATGTGTAACGTTAAAAGTATAAGGACACCGCACGGCACTTACGTCATTTTAAAGAAAATTATGGATCAAAAACGGCTCGACTGATTTTATTCAATATAGTTTTCATAGAAAGTACTTATAAGGCCTCATATTCATGAATTTTTCCATAATTTTTCGACCCGTGGTTGAAAATTAGAGGGGGGGGGACACTATTTTTTTTATTGTCGGACCGAATATTTACAAAACTGCTGACTTTATCAAAAAACAATGTTAAAGACCCCTATTATTTTTATTTACCTATTCAACGGCACCCCACACACTAGTGTTGGAACGAAAAAAAAAAAAACACCCCACTTTAGGTGTACGGGAGGTAGGTACCCGAAAAAGCATTTTTTTGTTTTTATTTCACAGTTTTGTCGGCGTGATACATTCACATACTCATACCAAATTTCAGTTTTCTAGTATTAAAGATCACGAAGTTAAGCCGCGGACGGACAGACAGACAGACAGACAGACGGACAGATATAATTATAAGGTAAATATGTAGTGTTAGGTGCATATAACTAAAAATAATGTAGATGAGCGCGTTCTCGCCAACAAACTGTCTTAGCAGTTTGGCGAGTTAATTAAAATTGCATGCAGTTAGGTACACCTTTTTTGGAAAATAAATTAAAAAAAAAAAAGATGGACATGGCGAAACTATAAGGGTTCCTAGTTGACTACGGAACCCTAAAAATATAGCCGTAGTCACTAGTCTCACGTCGCACAATGGGTCACGGCACGCAATATAACGTTGCAACCTTTGTCCGCTGGCTTTGACGCTCGCACAATTTTCTCTTTTCGCTTTACAACGCTTTACATCTCCGGAATCCTGCAAAACTGACAGTTAGTGGGTGACATTGTTTTTGTGACGTCAAAGCGGCTGCGTTTGAAAGATATTGGGGTGACAGCAGCTAGTTAGGAGCGTTTTCTTCTTTAATACTGTTGTTTGTTAGTTTTTGTGTGCCGTCCCAGTTCCACGACTAGGGCGTTTATTTCCATGTCCAGGTGGAAATTAGTTTAATCGAATCGTCATTACAACAATTTTTAGGGTTCCGTACCTCAGTCAGCAAACGGGGAACCCTTAAAAATGACTTCGTTCTCCGTCCGTCAACCCCTTTTGCTCAGGAACCCATGTTTCAAACTAAAAATAAAATAAATACTCAAAAACCCGTGGCATTGATATCAAATACTATCCACACTACTTACTACTTACACACTCTACTCTACTCTACTTAGCACAGGTAAATAAAAACATCCGAAAACGTTTGTAATTACAAGCTTTATTGTAATTGATAAACTAAACCTGACCAATTTCAATGTACGGGAGCAACAGTTGTCTAATAGTAACGTTAAATATGTCGTCTCAGTACAGTTTATCTTTTCATTAGAGCAATATGCAAAGCTTTTATACTTCGTACCGAAACCTTCGTTGCGCGAGTCCGACTCGCACTTGAACCTGACCGATTCTTTTTCGTATAAAGTTGCCTCGTCACCTCTAATCACAACATTCACATCTCCCATTTGAAGCCAACCAATCTTCGTAGATTATTTGTGACATACAGCACTGATTGATTTACGCGGAGTGGCTGCAACGGCCGGAACCGGACGAGGCGGGCTTCCGGCACATTAGCCGACCACCGCCAAGGGTTTTCAGTGCCACTTTAATTCGTGACTGCACTTGTGTGGTGTGTTTACATGATTAGTTTTTTGTCTCATTCGTATACACTCTAAAAAAAACAAAAAAATATATAAAAAAAAGCATTTATTTCAGACAAATTAATCCATAAGTATATTGTTAGTATTACAAAAATAACTTAAATAACTATGTTAGTGCCTAAACTAATGTGTTGAGAGGTCCAGTGCCTGATTAGGGCACTGTCCCATCTCACCGCCACGACAGTCAGGAGACTGTGGCGGCTGTCGCGCACTCTGCGGAGCGTCGCGGCGCAGCGCTTGCGCAGCGTCGCAGGAACTAGTTTGAACGTTTATTATATATTTATCACACTAATATTATAAAGCTGAAAGTTTGTGAGTGTCTGTGTGTAGGTTTTTTACTTCTTCACGCTCAAACGGTTTAAACAATTTTAATAAAATTTGGTATGGAGGCAGTTGACACCCTGGATTAACACATAGGCTACGTTTTATCCCGAAATAATGTAGTGTCCCCGTGGGATGAGCGGGTTACACCTTTCGGCGCAGCTAGTCTGGACTAAATATCACTACTATTTCAGAGATGGATTCTATTAAAGAAACGTACAGGTACCTCAAATATGCCTCAAATGGTCAATAAATAAATAAAATAAATATTATAAGACAATCTTACACAAATCCACCTAGTCTCAAACTAAGCAATGCTTGTTTTATGGGTACTAGACGACGATATATATAATATATAAAAACATCCATATATAGATAAGATCCATGACGCAATAACAAATATTCGACTTCATCACACAAATATATGCCCTTGTCGAGATTCGAACCCAGGTCTGCCGGCTCAGTAGGCAGGTGCATGAAATAAAACGTTGAATTTCCTTGCATAATATAAAATAAGTAATATTTCATAGAAAGTTTTACCAGGTCGTGCATTTAGTCTTGTTGTTTTTTTTTATAATTATTAGAATGGTTCTGAATTATAATATTACAAGTTTCGCTCTTGTGATATTTGCAAGTAATTAGAGAGGGTGATAATGGAGACAGGAAACCGAACATCTATTCAGAGACAGATGAGACCAAGTAAATTAAGTTTTAAGGCATCTAAAGCTTTGTTGAATTTAAGTATTTGTTCTCAATGCCTTAATTGGATCTTGTTAAATAAAGCTTTCTTACAGGAGTAACAATTTAATCCCAAAGTGACAAAATATATATATAACTGAAGATATTATCTGCATTTTTTAGTTTTATAACACGTAATATAAACTGATTGTTAATAAATGAAAATATAAATATCAAAGTACACTGCTGCTATAAAGAATTACATAAATATTAATATAACAACATCCCTAGCACAGTCGGACATGTGGATTTTTGTCGTGCAAATATTGTCCGTCTCTTTCCTATCCCACTCTACGCGAGAAAGACGAATGATATTATCGCGCGAAGAGTTACATTCTAGATTTAGATAGATGTGCTAACCTTGCTGTTACATAATTTGTAAGAGGACAACAAAGCCACACAGATTTTTGTAATCAACTCGTTTAAAATTAGCTCATCTTAAACTAATATCCAAATGTAAAACAAAAACATGGAATAAAACGCTCCTTTATTTCGCGCGTAGCTAGAGCCCAGCTCGTTTAAAAACTACTTAGTAAACAACAGTATCAAAGTAGAAAACGCTCCTAACTAGCTGCTCTCACCCCAATATCTTTCAAACAAAGCGGCTTTGACGTCGCAAAAACAATGTCGTCCACTAACTGTCAGTTTTGCAGGATTCCGGAGAGAAAAGAGCAAATTGTGCGAGCGTCAAAGCCACCGGACAAAGGTTGCAACGTTATTGCGTGCCGTAACCCATTGTGCGACGTGAGACGGCTACATTTTTGATTCGAATTACAAAAAAGCCAATCTTTTTTCGGTTACGAAAGCATTGGTTGTAGCAGTTGTGTTGCTTTATGAATTTGGGCTATTCAGTTCGCAAAAAGGGCAGTTTTTAGGTTTTTTACTACTGGAGACACCTGGGTGAAGACCAAAAGTTTACCACCTTAACTCACTCAATTAATATTTGTATCAAAGTCTCCGTTGTGCGACGACAGTTAACCTTCCAATAACGTTCCTTAGGGTTCTATTTTAGAAAATAAGCCGACCGAGTTGGAAGAAGCCATAGTTTGCAATAAATTCGCGTGAGATTAACGGGTCGTCGCCACTGATAGATATGGGAGCGGGCAAGCACACAAGTAATACGCCGGGTAGCTGTCAACGAACTAGTTTAATTCGGTGGGCGCAACCACCGCCTGTAACTTATATCTACCTATGCATACATACACGACAAGGTTCCTTATTGTATCGTTAATTTTTGACGCACAACGGAACTTATTCCAATCGCTTTTATTTCCTCGTTTTGTTTGGCTAACTACGCCTTAATTTCATCCAACTTTTTGGTCCTAACCTACCTACGGCAGAATAGTTTTACAATGACATTAATTGCGCCGCGTGACTCGAGTGAAGCATTGTGTGACGTGAGACTGGTGACTATGACTACATTTTTGATTCGAATTTGGAAAAGATCAATCTTTTGTCTGTAACGAAAACACAGATTTTAGGAGTTTTGTTCTTTATGAATTTCGACTATTCACAAATGTTTTTTTACATTTGATTGTATGCAGAGGACAACTATTTTGTACTGCGAAAGAGACATACAGATTATGGAAGAACATTTAATGTTTGTCAATATAAACTGTAATAAATGTAGTTTCATTGTTTCGTAAAATTTTACTGCTACGTCTTATTTACGTTCGTATCTCGACCAGATGTATCGTAAAAACGTATATATGTAAGAAGGCTATTCAATATTAAATAAAAAAAACGAGTTTATTTTTCCATAAAAAATCACCGATTTGAATATCTTGAAATAACATTTAAGGCACCGAAACATTTATTTGGACTGTAACCCAGGGCTCTAATTCGAAAGCCTTTGATATTTAACTATTTGAGCGATGGTCACGTCATGGACGTATGGTCATACACGTGACGTTACTCAAGTCCTGAGATGACAAGACACTGACTTATCTCCAATCATGGCCATACATTATTTCATTATTTTTGGACTTTATACTAATATCACGGAAAATACCCTAACACTCGCTAACCTTTAAAGTAACAAGATTTTAATACTTGTTACTCTAAATACTCAGTATCACAATTTCGTAAAACTCTATAAGAAGCTAAAATACAGTTAATTTTTACAACTAAACCTTTTACTTCTCTGCCGCAATTTATTTTTCTGAGGGAAACATAAACGTTTACTGGAGCCACGGGATGTTAGTCCAGCCAGTGAGGATGTTAACTTGGGCAATAACTTCCCGTTTTCAATCTTTTTTGCTGTAGGAATGCACTTTGGCCTAGTGGGATCTGTTGTGTAATTACTATTATTTGCAGTTTCCCAATGGATTTTTCCATCAACTCCAAATATCGAATAATAAAACCCAATCGTAGTGCATTATGTTCATACAGTAGTGTATTATAACCTTTTACTTCCTTCTCTGCCTTTATAGTAAATGAGAATTCTGTAGTATTCGGCAATGATGTTTTGCGTTTATCTATTAGCCTAGTCATGCTTTTTAATTGCCTTGTGAGGCTGTACCTCACTGTTATTGAATTTGAGGTTTGGCTAAGTAATTACAGCTTGCGTGAAATATCATTTAATTAAATTAAATGTTATACGATACGAAATTACATAAGGTGCCTAAACAGATATTTCATAATTCAACGATGTACTACATTATACACATTATGATAGCAGTCAGAAGACATGATTGATTTTTGTGAATAAATATCGCCTTTGGTTAGACTAAGCGTTGAATCCGGAAAGAAATATAGTAGTGCCGAGCCCCCGAGTGCGCAGCAAAGATGATATAATACCCAGATGTATCACGGCTCTGTCCATTACAGGGTTATGTTGCACGTGAATCAGAACGCTGTGTGCGTATGCGTATCTACGTTCTCGTTAGTGTGAGTAATTGAAGCGAAAATTTGGCACGAATTTTTGTTTTTTATTTTACTTTTACAGTATCAGCGCTGGTACGTTATGGAATGCATGTATACATACTTTACATTTCGTAACGTTGGCCGGGTTATGAAGAACACAAAGAGGTTAAATAGAGGAATTATATATAGTGCCTACTATGTAGATGATTTCATCAGTCAAAGACAATTGCCCTTGGGTATAAAAGTAGACCATTATCATCCTTGATATAAGACCCTGGGCAAAGCAAAAGGATAATCAAAGGCGGCTTTAGGAGGGAACCCGGGCGTCTACAAGACGCATCTATCAGTGAGAGCGGGTTTGGGTTGTTTCCTTTTTAAAAACTCCACATACAATTACATAAAGCATGCGTAGATTTTGTTCACCGTCAATAGTAATTGTTTTTTTTTTTATATGAGGCTAACGAGTAGACTTATCCCTTGATGATAAGTATAGTTACAAATCCAGACCACTAAACAGTTTCCAGCTTTGGAGTAGGTACGCTATTTTCTTGTTGTTTTTCCTTGTTATTCAATGCAAAGTATGATTTTGTACATTCAAATAGCAGCTCAGAATATGCATACGCAAGTTGTGTAAAGCAATTTGTATGAATAACGAATGTGCTTTCTGGATGTTTGCATCTTTGCTCAGGCCGGTAGCAATTTATCCTACCTCTTCCCAACTTTGAATTCCGCCCTGACTTTCGCAGATCTTCGTAGCGTGAATATAAGTTTCATTGTGTATATACGGGAATCTGAAAAGTTGCACTTAGAAGCGTGTGATTGTACCTTCATACTCAAGGAAATGGGATGTTTACTTTAGTCGTCTTCTTAATTTGTTCGTACTATCGTCTGTCGTGTCTTCTGCAATATTTATTTTTTATATTAAGGTACCTAAACTACTTACAGTTACTTTCTACTGACTTAGTTACAGAGAACAGGTCCTATGATGCTTGGGTTTACCGTGCAATAAATAAATTATAAAACACAGGTAACTTTTAAAGACACCCGTGTACGAAAGTGTTTAACGATTTATATTATGATAATGACATACCTACGAATACTCGTAGGTATACACCTTCACTACCACTTTAATTGGTCACTAGGTAAGTGGGCTTGAATTATGTATGTTAAGATTATTAAGGTAAATCTTCTTTCTAAACGCCTGAACCTGTATAGGGAAATTTCTCGTGTGTATTTTGTATTTAAAAAAAGCTGAAAATCCAAAACAATAATCATATCCTGCAGATACTGCTAGAGACTGAAGCAGAAATGATTTTGTTTTGCAGAAAAGTATTTTTATTCAAATATGAGAGATATTTCTTAACACGTTGTATTATAAATGTAAATTTTAATTCTAATAACATTCACAACGAACCGTTATGATGGTCATAAAAAGCAATATAACAGTTTTAGTGTTCCCTAGATTGAGCTTAAAATGAGGAATGGTACGTGTGAGGAGATAATACTGACGATGCATTTTATTATCCAAAAGATCCCACGGGCTCTAAGAGAATAAGTGCCTTTTTACGCGTTTGCACTAAGTTAAGTGCAAGACTATTAATCCATGTTCTTAAAACATTTTATGGCACTATATCTAGAGGAACTGGTTTCCCTCTTTAGTTATGATAACCTGTCAGGTCTAAGTACACTTTCTTAAGGGAGGTCGCATACGTATACGGCGACTTTTTGTAGTGTAATATTGTACGAATCAGGAAATCCATTTTCAACCCATATAATATGTCCATACCTAAACATTAAAGTCCTACTCACACCTGACGGAGACCCCATTCCAGGCACAGGGAGAGAGGAGAAAATATGGGAGTTATCGGTGGGAAACAAGGATGTAGGATACTGTTGCTTTGGGAAAGAAAGGGGATGGCAGCAACGGCTCGCGTCGCTTACCCGAATATTCAGAATTCACTAGCCAGGTGAAAATAAACATTGGAAGACCAATGTTGCGCTTCAAAGACTGTGCCAAGTGTGATATGGCTGTTTTTAAATAGACCACAAGGCTTTAGAAACATTTGCCGAAGACAGAGACGGATGGCGCAAACGGGTTTTCGACGGTCGCAAGTCTCGTGATGAAGCCTGGTTTGTAGCTGGTACAAGGATGCGTAGACAACAAACCGGCACTAAAGCATCTAATGACGTAAACCGTTTATGTCAGAAGTGCAGACGACCGTGCCGTTCTCGCATCGGACTACATAGTCTAGGCAACTTGTGTGACTGTGCAGTAGATTGGTACTTTTGTACATAGTAAGGGCAAACTGAACTCAAACTCAAGTCCCTATGTAAAGCTTTGTTAGTGAACTGACATCTCATGCGTATTTGACCTCTAGGTACAACAACGATAAAAACATGTTTAAAACAAATTTCCGTATCAACACAAAACTTCTTGTTTAGACATCACTCAATATTCCGAACAAGGCCCACAAAGTTCTTTTAAAAATGAACGAATGCATTTTTCAATTCACGAAGTTTCGTATCCCGTACCGGAACATCACGTGCAGCGTGCAAGCTGCATCCGAACGAAAGGTGACATTTACAAAAGTGCATTGGTGCGTTAAACAAGGCTGATACCTGTTAAACTTTTGGAAATATATTTTGCAAAATTTTGGGTCTCAATTTTTTTACAAAATAACGAAGCTTGAATATCGCGTAATTAAGTGAGAGTAGGCGGTACACATCGGTCGGCGCAGGGGCAAATCAGGGTCTAGATTGAAGCCAATGTATTCAAAGTAGCAGCGTGGGAAAACCCGGTACTTATTAGGTGGACCAATGACGCTCAATATAGATATCCGCAAGGAAGGGTTTGTCCAGTGGACTTCATTCGAATGTTGGAGATGATAAAGAAGTTTTGAACTAAACACACTAAACATACTTACTCGTAATAGTATTTATGATAACCCAAAAAGATAAGCATGCCCTACCTTTTGCTTTTGTTAACACCGACTGACTTTTAATTACAACAATACACCAAAAAAATTACAACTTAAAATGTGAACAGACCCACGAAAAGTTATAAAAACTGAAACAAAACTCTGTTCAATGGCAGTCTCCAAACTGGCTACCAAATAAATACCAAAGTAAGCCTGAAGTTGGATTACAAGAAATATCCATTCAGAAAACGGAATACCCTTATATTGAATTACTTCCTGAAAGTGTTACCCAATTAGTAAAGCAAAGTTGGTCTGAACCGGTAACAAAGATAAAAAGTTTGTTCAAGCAACTGGCTGTTTGTAATGGTACCGCTTAATCGTGCCTAGCTAGACTCGAAGTGACAAATAGCCTATTTACATTCCCCGTTCTGATAATAGAGTTCACAGCTTAAGCTATTGATCTAAGATAATGCCACGCTGCCCGCAATACTTTTTAATTTGATAAAACTCGATGAATTATTGAACCAATTTGGTTCGAATCCTTTTAGTCGTGAAAGGAAAGTTAAAAGGAAATTCTTTGAAATAGTTCGGAAAGTTGGTTGTTTAGAAATTGAAGGCGAAAAGATAGTTATGTAGGTTCATTCGTTTACATAGCCACGCGGCTAGCGTGTTTATTTTAGTAAAACCATTTCTTGCCGGGAGAAGTTTGTCGTTCTCTAATTTAGAAATAGTTTTAAATATTATTGTTCCTTTTCCTAAAATCTTTGTATGCAAAAAGTTTATAGCAATGTGCAACAAATTCACTCTTTGTTAGCAATGGAACAATGACTTGACTATCATTCTTAGTCGACTTACAGTTATCGACGTCCAAGAAGCGGAGAGAGGCACAGAGATTGTTTGTCTTGTATGATCCTGTTTTTTTGTTTTTGTATTTTATCATCCCCAATAAACATACTCCAAAAATCCAAACACAAAATCAACTTACAACTTTTATCAATAACCGCGCTTGAAAAAAGCAAGGTCTACAACAGGAAAAAGACACCGAAAAATAAACCTTCATTAACAAACGATAAACGCTCTCATACGTCGTCAACCTCTATTACTATGTGGCACAGAAAAGTTTCCCGTTAGTCCATCAATAAAACACAATCAGGCCATAACGAGGGATTGTGTCCTGTCACTCCGATACTAGATTAAATAAGATGAAGTTTTATCGCCCTGAACTGGGTCGGTGATAAACCCGGGCGGCAATCTGTATTAAGTGCAGATCACCCTAAATAGGTCTCAAGATTCTATTAGGCACTTAAGCTGGCTTACCCATTTTAAGGTCGTTTGCAAATCGGAAACACATTGCACTTTTAGTTTACAGCAACTTGCGCTAAAAAATCCAACATGCCTAAGTATATCTGTCTAAAATCTGTGTCATGGCCAGAGTCCGGAACTCCTGTAGCTCTTTTGAGCTGCCATAGGGAATCCTCGTTCATCGACTATACATATTGATGTATATACAATAAAACCTTTAAAGTATACGACAGGCAGTCTTATTGCTAATGAAAGAGATCGTTCAGATAACCTACTTGGAAATTTTTAATAGAAGACCATGCAAAAAAGTTTCTTGTAAACTATTACACTGCTATGTCACATACCGTTACTCCATCGCTGCTTTGTCACTTTCAAGTTCAAGATCTGTTTTAGTGCTAACAAATATTTCGCTACACTCCTTTATAATATAGGTTATTCATATTTTTTTATATGTATGAATTACTTAGTTATAATATAATTGTATTAGTTTTTAAGTAAAATTCACGAAAAAAATACTTACCGTTGAGTTTCTTTCGGTTTTCTTCTCAACAGCGGTCTCCTCTTGCAAAATGCCGGTAGACTCACAATCGGAATTGTAAAAGTGCCCTTGTGGCCTACTTACTGAATAAATTATTTCATTTCATTTCATTTTCAATATCACCATTCATTTTGCTATCAAATATGAATTTGTACGAGAAAAAAAAACGAAAATTTCAGCTTCCGTAATTTTAATATGTAACTTTAAACTCGATAATCGTGAAATCGCTGTGACAGGTCAAAAGTCCTACAAGAATTACGTAGGTTATGACTCTAATATGTGTTAAACTATTACGTACTGTTATATGACGAAAACCAATATTTGTGGAACAACACTAGTTGTTGGGCGCTCGTGGCACATCACTACTGCGTTTGACAGTTCGCTTCGAGTAATTTCGAACGTCGTTATATACCCGTGCTAAACTTTATTTTCCTCACTGAATAAATATTTAAAGTAATAGTGCTGTTTGTGTGTAATAGTAGCTTTCACGGATATTGGTGTTAAAGTTAGTTCAAAAACGTTAACAGAAACATTACCAATTCTTAAACCTTACAATGCCCGTAGGTATAATATGAATATCCACAGCTCACGTACTTAATTTCTTCTTTACACACGACACGACGAACAGCACGTATTAGTATAATCACATTTCTTTGTTGATATGCCATTCGCCAAATCTGCGCGTAAGATCTCCTATAGCAAAACACAAAGGCTAAGTTTCTTTATATTTCTCATTCAATTCCTGTTCTTCTATTTTACGGTCGCGGGCCCCTACCCTCGTAGATTAGGGTTCAATAACAGAACATTATACCTGTTTCAATGTTTTTTTTTCTTTTCACAGAAATATGAGTTTGACCTTTTTCAAAAGAGTGGAGGTGCATCTCATTTTTATTCTGAATGTTCATTTTGAAGCTTATCTTTTACTAGCTGCGCCGTGCTGTGTTACTCGCTCATTCCACGGATGAACTATTTTTTTTCGGGATAAAAAAGTAGCCTTTGTGTTAATCCAGGGTGTCAGCTACCTTCCTACCAAAGTTTATCAAAATTGATCCAGCCGTTTGACCGTGAAAATTTAACAAACATACACAAATCCACTCACAAACTTTCACCTTTATAATTGTGATATTTTCAAACCTGATATGATAAAAAAACGTTTATCAGTAAGATATGCCAAAAAGAGGTCTTAAAAATAAATTGATGTACTGAAAATCTCCAACTGGGAAATAAACATCTCTTAAAGCACATAATGCAATTAAACGACAAGTTCACTGAACGCATAAATGACAAATAAAACGGTCTTATCTTTTTGTATATACATAAAATCTTTTCGCAATCCTTGTGAAAGCTGTTTATATTTAAGCTTTTACAGCTGACGTACCGTTTCAAAAAGATCCCTTTGTCTGCGCCTTCATTAGAGCCTCGATTATAATAATATTGCGATGTCAAAGAATATTACATTTATACAAAAATAATTGTGAATTATGTGTTTGCAGTAAATATACTAATGCCGTAAAAAGTTGTGGACGCGCATTTTATACCACGAGTACTCGATAAATCCACAGGTATGTTTTGTCCCAAAGCAATATACAGTACATTTTGCTCTAATAGTGTCATAACATAATAACCGGTTCTTCGAACGACATTAAGTAGCATATTATGTACTTAGCTATTTGCACGATTATGAGGTCTCAAAAAATGTGATGTAAATAGTTGCCACTATTTACATCACATTTCGGTATTATTTCAGAATAGTTAGGTAGTAAACTATAAAAAAAATGACTTAAGAAGAAACATTTCTTTCGGCCAATGCATAATTAAAATAAGCTTGCTTGCCCTGCCGGTCCAGCACAACTATGCTTCGCGACTCTTGTCGCGCGACATAGGGCTACCCGTCACTCTCTCAGATACTGTACAGAATGAGACTGGTATTTATCTCGCGCGAGAAATAGTCACGAATGACAGTTATGATAGAGGTGCTGTTGCCATGTAAACTAATAAAGCTAAACCTACCTTTTCGCCATCAATTTCTAAACAACAACTTTCCGAACTATTTCAAAGAATTTCCTTTTAACTTTCCTTTTAGGACTCGGATTCCCTTTCACTGATTCGAACGAAATTAGTTCAATAAGTCATCGAGCATTACAAATTCAAAAGTATTGCGGACAGCGTGGCATTATCTTACATCAATAACTTGAGCTGTGAACTCTATTTATCAGAACGGGGAACGTAAATAGGCTATTTGTCACTTCGAGTCTAGCTAGGCGCGATTAAGCGGTACCATTACAAACAGCCAGTTGCTTGAACAATCTTTTTATCTTTGTTACCGGTTCAGACGAACTTTGCTTTACTGATTTGGTAAAACTCTCAGGAAGTAATTCAATATAAGGGTATTCCGTTTTCTGAATGGATATTCCTTGTAATCAAACTTCAGGCTTATTTACTTTGGTATTTATTTAGTAGCCAGTTTGGAGACTGCCGTTGAACAGGGTTTTATTTTAAATTTTATAACACTCCGGGTTCACATTTTATTTCGAATAAGGTATTTTGTTATTCAAGTAAAATACTTGTATCTGACAAAAGGTTAGTAAGGTGTCTATTGCATTGCATCTATAGAGGCAAATGCGACTTTTTATGTTATCATAGAAACTCAACACTTGATAACAACCACCGCCCTCTTTTTAGGGTTCCGTATCTCAGAAGGCGAAACCCTTACCGGATCACTCGTCCGTCCGTCCGGTCGTCCGTCTGTCAAGACCATTTATCTCGAGTACGCGTAAAGATCATCATCATCATCATCATCTCAGCCATAGGACGTCCACTGCTGAACATAGCCTCCCCTTTGGACTTCCATATACACCGGTTGGAAGCGACCTGCATCCAGCGCCTTCCGGCGACCTTTATAAGGTCATCTGTCCATCTTGTAGGTGGACGTCCTACGCTGCGCTTGCTGGTCCGAGGTCTCCACTCGAGCACTTTTCGGCCCCATCGGCGATCTGCTCTGTGTGCTATGTGGCCTGCCCATTGCCACTTCAACTTGCTAATCCGGTGAGCTATATCGGTCACTTTAGTTCGTCTACGGATTTCCTCATTTCTGATTCGATCACGTAGAGACACCCCGAGCATAGCCCTCTCCATTGCTCGTTGAGCGACTTTGAGCTTTGAGATGAGGCCGATAGTGAAAGACCACGTTTCGGTGCCGTAAGTCATCACTGGTAACACACTTTGGTTGAAGACTTTCGTCTTGAGGCACTGAGGTATGTCGGACGAAAATACATGAAGGTCCAGTCTAATGAAGTCTACGCTCCGACCTACTCGGGCCCATATTCAAAACCCCGAAAAGAAAGCTTTCAACTCTAGCTCTCCAACCGTTTTGCTTGTCTGGAGAACTGTGTCTCAGTGGACGAGATCAACGACGGGCTAGTGGAAACTGTCCACACGGTAGGGTCTAAGTTTTTCAGACTCCGCCGTAAAGAAAGACCTCAGAAATTGTCTGATCGAACTTTAAACCTCATGGTTGAACGACGCTCGCTACAGTTGCAGTCTCCTGATGACGCGAGGTCATGTAGGCAGCTTAATAGACGTATATCGAAGTCCTTGCGACATGATCTGCGACTCTTTAATACGAACCGTGTTAAAGTGACCATTGAGCAGAACAAAGGCTCCAGTGTTCGCAAAGGACAAGTCTATTGGACAAAGCCAGCTGAACAAGCTGAAACGGGAAGATGGCAGCATAGCGTCGACCAAAGCAGAGGTTCTAGACGAGATCGAGAGGTTCTATGGTCAGTTATACACTTCAGTCGCAAAGCCCGTTGACAGCTTGGTAGGCGATCCAAGAGCAAGCTGTCCCGACATTATACGTAAGACATCCCGGACATCAGTCTGTACGAGATTAGGATGGCCATGAAGCAGCTTAAGAACAACAAGGCGCCGGGCGAAGACGGAATCACCTCAGAGCTTCTGAGAGCGGGTGGAACACCGGTACTTAAGGTCCTCCAGAAGCTCTTTAATTCCGTCTTGTCCGAGGGCAAAACGCCTGAAGCATGGAATAGAGGCGAGGTGGTACTGTTCTTCAAGAAAGGTGATAACAGCCTATTGAAGAACTACAGGCCCATCACGCTTCTAAGCCATGTTTATAAGTTGTTTTCAAGGGTCATCACGAACCGTCTCGAACATAGACTTGATGACTTCCAGCCTCCCGAACAAGCCGGTTTCCGAAGAAGCTATAGTACCATAGACCACATACATACGCTGCGGCAAGTTATACAGAAGACTGAAGAGTATAACTTGCCGAGTATTATGCTTAGCGTTTGTGGACTATGAGAAAGCCTTCGATTCGGTGGAAACATGGGCGGTGCTCGAGTCACTTCAGCGATGCCATATTGACTATCGGTACATTGAAGTGTTGAAGTGTTTGTATAGTAACGCCACCATGTCGGTCCGAGTTCAGGAGCAAAGCACAAAGGCCATTCCATTGAGAAGAGGCGTAAGACAGGGGAACGTTGTGTCCCCGAAACTGTTTACGGCCGTTATTGAAGACGCCTTCAGGCTCCTGGAATGGCAAGGACTTGGCATCAACATCAATGGCGAATACATCACTCACCTTCGGTTTGCCGACGACATCGAAGTCATGGCAAAGTCGATTGAGGAACTCAGCATGATGCTCGATGACCTCAATCGAGTTTCTCAACGGGTGGGCTTAAAAATGAACATGGACAAGACGAAACTCATGTCAAATGCCAAGGTTGTGCCCATCCCAGTCTCTGTTGAAAACTCGGTACTCGAAATTGTTGACTCATACATCTACCTAGGACAAGTGGTCCAATTAGGTAGGTCCAACTTCGAGAAAGAGGTCAACCGCCGAATCCAACTCGGCTGGGCAGCGTTAGGGAAACTACGCAACGCGTAGAGATATCAAGTTAAAATTAATACCATATTCTCAAGTCTACAGTCCTTTTAAGCTGTTCAAAAATCAAACTTCTAAGTTGACGTCAAAAAAGATACGATTATAGGGTATTTTCCGTTGACCTAAAACTATGTTGGCAAGTAATACTGTCTTACGAGTATATTACAAGTACCTATAGGGAAAAATCTGAAACTATACAGTAATTAAGTTATATAAAAATATAGTCTTTATTTAGTACGTAATCAATTACCAAGGTTACACGGCAACGGTATAAATTTTTACGTAATCCTCAGTGGGGGAGACCGACTCGCACTTATCCGGTTTTTTTATATGAATAGTGCCAAACTTTACACAGTATAGGTGGACTTAAAATGTTATGCATCTATGATATCATATCAAAAGTAACATATGCCTCTGTTAGACGCAATAGCCCCAGGTGACGGTGACTTACGGATAATCACATCATAGGAGCCAATTGTGAATCTTCTGTAAAATACTTCTTTATGCGGCTCTTCACACCAAATCGGCTAGCGAAGCGAAGTGGACTTTAAGCAATTTGGAACGAGCTAACAAGTCGATATGGGATGTTTTTATCTATGTCTATGCAGTAATTAAAAAAAAAAGAATTACTCGGATCAAGCTGCTACAAATAATACAAGCTAAGAGGTTTATAAATTCAGAACTCGTGGTTGATTTTCACCGTCTCAGTCAATATAATCCCGCATTTTATTGTCTACACGTTGCTTGACCGTAACTGACCTAAATCTAAAATTAACGAACGGGAATTGGAACTTCAGACGTAACAATATGACGGGGTCCCAACTCATTTTTAATTTAATAAAGGGTTTTGATCTTAGAGCCGATATGGGTTTTATGGTAATCAAGGTATAATATACTACATGTATAAATACATGAATGCATAAATATATACGACGATGAAACAAACCAAGAAGATATAATTATTATGAGACTTCCATTCTTTACTCATCCCACGTTTTAAACTATTACTTGATCTATCTATATGTGCCAGGAGCCATGATTCTTCTAAATTCGTTTGCCAATAAAAACGCTGAGTAACAAACTTTCAATTATCTAACCATTCAAATATTCAAGTATCAAAAACAAACTTTCTTGGCCTTACCTATTCCTTTAAAATTATATCTTTTTCATATAATGACAAATAAATTGTTAATTTCAACAGACTTTTTAAAGTGAATAATACTTTTCCCTAAGTTCTAGAAACTAACATAGCTTTTTCATGCTTTCATTGCGTACAGTCGAAAATAAGATGAAGACAACCATTTATTTACGTGAATTTTGTCAATTTCGAATAGTTTTTGAAGCAAAAATTATGAATGAAAAAATCAAACTAGGTTTCAAATATATACCAATAAGTGGCTATAACCCCGTTCTAAGTAGTAACATTGATAGTATGTAAAGAAACATGTTTGATCATAGAGAAAAATGACTAAAACAATCAGCACATTTGAACTGATAAGGAACCTTAACTAAAATATTACTGGTCATTCTATGGACATTTAGTCCTCGCGAATAGCTGAAATTTTTAATTATTTACGTTTTTAACCCTCAAATCTCCTCCATTTTGAAATATTTCAGAAAGCGCAGCATAAGAATGTTGAGGTTAACATCTAAGACGCAAACTTAGGTAACTTCTCTCTTCCTTTATAGTTCCGTGTAATAAAAACGAATCACATTAACGTGCATTCTCCACCTTAAACGTAAAACCTACACAAAGGTTTGCGCTTTGTGTTTTTAAAAAGGTTCCTAGTGGATGCGATTTAATTTTATCCGGGCCATCTTAAATTTACGCGAGTGAGACGGTTTTATTTGACCCCGTAAACGCTCCGCGCACAATGCACTACGTATATGTTGAAGAGGAGGAGCACTATAGTTTATGAGAGAATATTTGAAAAAGTGTTCAGCGGTTAGCAGTATATTGATATAGTAGAGGATCCCTTTAAGAACGACCTTCACCGAGATGTTTATTTGATGAAATGTATTTTATATTTAATTTAATATGTCAATAAATATATTGCATATGGGTTGCCTAACAAATTTTAGTCCAGGGTATGTTTAATTAATGATTAAAAAAAATATTTTTTTAAACATTTGATTATTATATAAATTCTATACCAATCGAAAGTATGAAACCCATAGAATATGCAAACGTTAGGTTGCCTATTCTTTTCCCGTCGCAACTATCGGGTAGCCAGGTTTAAACTGGTAAATCTATACTAGCATTTTGCAACGGTCTGATTATTGAATTGAAATTAAATAACATTAAAGATTATTTTATTATGAACACGGTGGTATAGGGTTGCCTGCGAAAAATCAGTCCAGAATTCCGGTTGTCGAATTTTGAAAAGTAAAATATTGCATCGAGTGAATGTGTGCGACTGAGAGGTCCCAACCAAAACCATCCCATACGATAGAAGAGGACACAGCATAGCAGGTGTTTGAAGTCCGCCCATTTAAAAAAAAACCGGCCAAGTGCGAGTCTGACTCGCGCACCGAGGGTTCCGTACAAACACTTTCCATCCCTAAGTGGTTAAGTTAAGTTTGCACCTGGTATGTATAGCGCCCCATATAAATTAGGTGCAAAGTTAGGTATTAAAAAAAAAATTATGGTTTTCGTAATTATTCCTTTATCTATGCTATAAGACGTTGCTTCGTACCAAATTTCAAGATTCTGAGTTCACGGGAAGCACCCTGTAGGTTTTGATTCCCTTGCAAGTGTCGAAAATTTGCGGCATAAACGGCTGTATCTTTTGATTGCGTTGGCTTAGAAGTTTGATTTTTTCACAGCTTCAAGGGACAGTAGACCTGAGTAATTGATATAAATTTCAGCTTCATACCTCCACGCGTTCCTGAGAAAAAGGGTCTTGACAGACGGACGGACGGACAGACGGACAACAGAGTGATCCTATAAGGGTTTCGTTTTTTCCTTTTGAGGTACGGAACCCTAAAAAGAGAGTGCGCATGCTATTTGTGCTTGAAAATGAAAAGGATAGCGATAGACTCGTATATGCTGTGCATTATTTTGGAGTAGATTGTCGCTATAGATACAATAAAATGCATGGTATAATAATATACTCCGCCTGGTACTCTCTTCCGAGACTCGCGAACCACGTGACTGACACAAGCCTACGTCATCATGGTGTTCAGAGATTCTCATACTTTTAAATGTTGGAGAATTTTAACCAACGGTGAAAAGTGTTTAAACGGCATTAATTTTAAGTGATTCAAGTAGAAACATAGGTAGTAGAATAAAACAAATGTAATGTATCTAATCTTTCGGAGTTTCTTCTCAACAGTGGTCACCTCTTGTGAAATGTCGATAGACTCAGACATGTAAAAGTGCCCTTGTGGCCTACTTGCAGAATAAAGTTCATTATTTCATTAATTAATTGATTAAAAAAAAAGTTAAATAACTATGAAATAATGTACAGCATATACGAGTCTATCGCTATGCTTTTCATTTTCAAGCACAAATAGCAGGCGCACTCTCTTTTTTTAAATAGGCGGACTTCAAACAGCTGCTATGCTGTGTCCTTTTCTATCGTATGGGATGATTTTGGTTGGGACCTCTCAGTCGCACACATTCACTCGCTGCAATATTTTACTTTTCAAAATTCGACAACCGGAATTCTGGACTGAGTTTTCGCAGGAAACCCTATACCACCGTGTTCATAATAAAATAATCTTTAATGTTATTTAATTTCAATTCAATAATCAGACCGTTGCAAAATGCTAGTATAGATTTACCAGTTTAAACCTGGCTACCCGATAGTTGTGACGGGAAAAGAATAGGCAACCTAACGTTTGCATATTCTATGGGCTTCATACTTTCGATTGGTATAGAATTTATCTAATAATCAAATGTTTAAAAAAATATTTTTTTTAATCATTAATTAAACATACCCTGGACTAAAATTTGTTAGGCAACCCATATGCAATATATTTATTGACATATTATATTAAATATAAAATACATTTCATCAAATAAACATCTCGGTGAAGGTCGTTCTTAAGGGGATCTTAGACTAATAGTTCCAATGCCGTCCGCAATGGGTTACAATAGCGCTTGAGTAGCAAGATAATATAAAAAAAAACGTTATGTTAGAATTAGTAAAGGGTGTCAAGATGAAGGGTATGATTTAAATTATTATTAAAATTTATTTGAACGTTTATATCCGCAAGATAACCTAACGATTCTCCTCGCTTCGCTCGTTATCGTACCTAGCCATGAATCTATTACAGTTTTACTTTTTTGTTTGATCAGTTTTAGTGTGTATTGAGCCTTTAAATGTATTATATCAAATGATCATTATACCATAATATTATGATATTATGGCATATGAAATGATACCAAATGTTATTATATCATTCGTTTATAAATCCTTTGATCGTTAAATTTACAATATTATATTGGTCAATATTATATTATCATAAGTTGTTATAGCAACCGTTACTGCACCCTATCTAAGCGCCTTTCAACTGACACTTTTGGATATATAAAGATAGTGCACCTTCCTACACTCCACAGTTCCGCACAATGCACTAAGGTGGCGGGACAGGGTAAATACAACCATTTTGCGGTGTCACAGGGCGCATTTCACAACGGATGTGGACTTGTGGAGTGATTTATTTTATTTATTTATTCAAATTAGTTACACAGCATTACAGTGATTAAACTAAGGCACTGTGAACTACAAGATTATACATAAAATAAACTTAAATCTAGTTGGATTTAGGCGACGTAACAGCGTGGCTCCGTTGCGTCGTCTGATCTGGCGCAGGATTCGGCAGATTGCCCCGGAACTGCCGAAACACAACACCCTTCGGCCAGAAGTCTGCACTTGCGATGGTGTCCTGCAGCGGCCGCGGTACGCGCACCACAAACGAGCTGAAGTGCACGTAATGGCGGGACTGCAGCTGTTGCACCCTCAGCGTGAAGCCAGTCTTCTGGCGAACGTACTCCACCACATCATCAGCCACGGCGGAGTGATGCAAGCGCGACACATAGAGCGCCTTACTCGGTGTGGCATAAAGATAGAACTTGGAATGCATAGTCACATTGTAGCATTACCGTGGTCTGATCCAACTATTGGGTTAGATTATTGAAACGATTATAAGGGTGCTTGATGCTTTGCCTGCAATGTAACAAAAAAAAAATTAGGAAGATCTCATTTGTTTTTTTTGTTATAACTCAGGCGAATGCCCACTGACGCAAACTGTTTCATTACTATTACTTACCTAATGCTTTAATATTGAAGGATTTTTTTAGTAACATCATCGATAAGAATTATCGAGCTACAGCTTAAAATACATATTATTATGTATGTATAGTTAGAAACCATTGAAGGTTGATGGGTAGAACTTATTATATCGGGCTATCATAATATATAGTTATATATTTTTAATCAACGTACTTTACTACCGATCTTAGAACCTAACCCAGTCAGCGCTTGAAAGTGAAGACAGTTTTGGTTAGTCAATTTCACAAGCAAAAATAGTCTCTATGATTGGTTCGTAGACACGCACACATAAAACCAAACGCGTCTTCATCTTTCGCAAATCTGTCGTATGAAGTCTCGTTCTAGGCGTATTTATTGTAAGCTACCGATAAATTCTTTACTACGAGTGAAGAGCGCACATTACTTCAGAATGCCCTGTAATAAATTTCTATTACAAAATCTTAATGACAACCCAAGACGAGGGATCATTAAACCCGCACTTTAACAACCACAAGTTATAGAATAGTACTAAGTACGTTATAAGTTTTTAATATTCAGTTACCGACAGAACTGCGCAAGTTACGGTGTAAGCGTTCGTTTGTAACAAAGCTAAGCCTCTGTAGCCCGGGACGGATAATTACAATTTTCATCGCGGCACTAAAGAGAGAAACTTTGTGAATATCTTGGAGTTAACAGTTAAATTGTGCTGGCATTTGCTTGTTACTGCTAGTTTACAATACGTGCATAATGTTTATAGTTGCAGGAACTTGTAACATCTTGCTGTTATTGTTATATGGCCAAATGGAAACTACACGAATGTCCGTGGCCGTCATGAATTTTTTGTTACTTGATAAGGATAACTTACAGTTGATATAAACATATGTGTAGAGTACATTTCTTCAAAATGTGACTGAAATTACAATCGTTTTTATTTTGAATCGGATAATATCATTTAAAGCCGCTTGTCAATGAAACAATTTCCATGTGTCGTTTTCTTGACCCTGTCCTTGATAGTTTAGGTCGACTCGATTAATTTTCAATGATTGCCTAGAGCCTGCAGTAGCTCTCTTTGATTATACGAAACTTCGGTGAACATTATGTGAAGTTTAACCACCTATGTACGTAGATAATTTTAAAGCAGAAAATAATACTTGGATGTGTTTCCTGGTCGGGACATAATATACCTACCAATGGCCGGTGCATTAGCGTTGTACGGCCACTTAATGCCAGGTGGTGCGGATATGTTTTCGCAATTTAAGAACTGTATGCTTTATAATAGTGTAAAACTTTAAAGTAGCAGAGTCAGAGTAGGGTGCCCCTTTTATTGATTTCATCGAAATTCAACTGTTTAAAAGTGTGACCACACCGTTGAGCACAATTCGCTGACGGTGCGTTTACGGCCTCCTGTCCACACCGAACCTGGCAATTGCTTTATCATTTTTTGATGAACACTTGAATAAGAAGAATAAATAATTAACAAAAAGCTTAGATTGTATGAAAAATTTAATTGAATAATAGATAATCCAATTCATGATCTAAAGTATGTTATTGCACGTATGCGTAAGTATAGACGTTCTAAAGAATTGAAGTGCTAGGGTTGGTATAGGTACTTATATGTTTGTTTTAAGCTACAATACTATCTGTACTAAGCCACAGACTTGATAAATTTACCAAACAAATGAAATAATCCACTAAAATTGATGGCGCTTTTAGTACCCGGTGACAATATACGGCAAACGGAGGGGTGACAGGAATTTCCACGATATTGAGTAATTTGCGTGAGTTATTATCGTAATGGCCGCTCCAAGTTGCCAAAATAAAACGAGACTGAATACAAATCGGCTGCTTATCAATGTCTTAACATGAAGCATGGGTATGAAACTGGCTTCGCTTATTGAACGAATTTCATATCTCCCTTCTTATTATTCCTTGGCTTTTCGCAATTATTAATACCTTCTTGTAGGTACCTACTTGAGCGTTTTCCAAAAAAATACCTGAATCCTTGTTTGTTCCAGAACGTGGCGTTTTTGGGTTCATTCAAAAAGTGTCCCAAAATTTGAATTTTAGTTTCCACGTAACGCTCGTGCAAATAAATAAATGTTCATATTGAAACGTGACGTAATAGAGCGGGCTTTAGGACACTTTTTCTTATTCTTCACATTGAAAGTGCTATCGAATCTGAGTAAGGTGAACTCAAAAGCTTAAATTTCTGGAAGAAACAGGGATCCGGGCTTTTTTTTTAAAAAGGACACTTACTTGACTGCTTTTGTACTTTTTCATGAAATTAACAAGTGTTCAAAATTTCCATTTTCATTGAATTTCATAAGCATTTTTTTACTATGTTTTATGCTCCCTTTCCCTACGCGTATAAAGCAGTACGAAATTTATTTGACATAGGCTTTTAAATATATACAAATTTACATTATTGTATAACAAAATAAACGTATAAATTCTTGATTATGGAGAACATGGTATTTTACTTGTGATATATTTAAAGTGGACTTATCCACACAGATCCAGTTATTTGGTAATTTCTTTGTGTCGTATCTAATGTATTTACTTTAGGTTTAGTCCTTATTGCGTCTCACAAAAATATAAACATTAAACTTGAGTCACCTTGAGTTCAATCTGCAGTATGAATAAACTAAGACAGTGTCCGAAATAGGTACTTATACATTTTTTAAATCGTAGCTGCTATCGGTGATTCGACGTCAAAACATTTCCTTCTTAAACTTTGTAACAATAGCAGTTTGTTTTTGTTTGCCAAGGGAAGGATGTTAACAATTTCTGTGAAAAGCTTTTAGCTATAAAAGAGAAAATACTCCAAGGAATATAAAGCTGAGTCCCTGAGAGAGTATTGAACTAAGAAATCAAAACAAACTTGATTAATACCTTATAAAATTTTGCAAATCTATATATATAAAACTCAAAGGTGACTGACTGACTGACATAGTGATCTATCAACGCACAGCCCAAACCACTGGACGGATCGAGCTGAAATTTGGCATGCAGGTAGATGTTATGACGTAGGCATCCGCTAAGAAAGGATTTTTCAAAACTCATCCCCTAAAGGGGTGAAATGGGGTTCCAAAGTTTGTATGGGGAAACAAGATTAGTAAGACTATTTTATTTGAAAATTCACAGGAGTATTCCTAACGATAAATGAGTAAACACGTGTTTCAGGTTTTTTGAAAATTCAACCCCTATAAGGGAAAAATGTGGTGAGAAAGTCTGAAAATCAGCATGGGTATTGTTTTTATGGTTTATCGGGTCGCTGATTACGAAAACCACAACGATTTTAAAATCCAACGTGGCGGATGTGAGTTACCATCCCCCCTGTTGGGGTGAAATGGGATTGAAATGTCTAAATAGTAAACCGCTGGTTCTAGAGAATTAAAATTTGGCACGTAGTTTCCTTATAAGGTGTAGGGGTGCACTGAGAAAGGATTTTTCAAAACTCACTCCCTAAAGGGGTGAAATGGGGTTCCAGAGTTTGTATGGAGAAACAAGATTAGTTAGGCTATTTTATTCGAAACTTCACAGGAGTATTTCTAACAATAAATGAGTAAACACGTGTTTCAGGTTTTTTTTTTAATTCAACCCCTAAAAGGGAGAAATGTGGTGACAAAGTCTGAAAATCCATTGGTAATGCTTTTATGGTTTATCGGGTCGCTAATTACGAAAACCGCAACGATTTTTAAATCCAACGTGGAGGACGTGAATTAACATCTTCCCTGTTGGGGTGAAATGGGGTTGAAATGTCTAAATATGAGTATGGGTGTAATTTTTATGGTTTGTTGGGACGTTAATTACGAAAATGCCACCAATTTTGAAATTTTATTTGTAATCATGAAAATTCTTGAAAGCATTTGTGCCAAATTGCAGTAGTTTTGCAGAAAATCGGTTGTAACAGACGGACTGACAGACAGCTACACGTGATCCTATAAGGGGGTTCTGTTTTTGCTTTTGAGGTATGGATAGAGACCCGCGTTGTCCTAATTGATTAAAAAAATTGTATTTGGTGGCATCTCGATCGTCGTCAATCGGTACCTATAGGCGGGCGGCGCGTTGGGACGGGAGGAGTAATGATCGGGAAACTCCCTGCATCCGTAATAAATACATTCAAGCTTTTCAATAATTATGTTAAGTCATTTCAGAATTCTGAATTACGTTTATCTGGCTCAGAATAATACATTTTTCATTCATCAACGAAGAGAACCTCAATATCTTACAATAGAACATGACGTAACTTAGAACATGGCTTAGAATCATTAAATCAATCTCGAATATCACAAGTCAATAAGCGGAGGCTCGGGACATTATAAAAGCTTTATAGGTACAAATAAAATGCACACATATCCCGGTGTCTTAGCTTCACTTCGAGTTATGGATTTTGAAGTGAACTTTATTTGGTACAGTAAAAGCTGAGATCGTTTGATTTGAGTGCTTGAGTTTTCGGTTTGATTTGATAAAGTGGAGTTATGATAAAATAAAAAGTATTTCCCAGTAATATTAGAAAAGCGAAAGTTTGTGTATGTTTTGTTACTTATTCACGCTAAAACGGCTGGACGGATATGCATCAGGGAAATGCAGATTGCAGATTATAGCCTACTTTTAATCCTGAAAAAAAGAGCATTGTTCCCGTAGGATGATGTATATTGTATTAGGCACGCGAGCGAAGCCGCGGGTTAATGCTAGTGTTTTATAAACTCTAGAAAAGTGTCAAAGACTCGTCGCCATAGTAATGCCTCCAAACAAGCGGTCCAGGTTACGAGGCACGGCAAGGGCAACATTTTTGAAATGAGCTCGAATATTTGTTCGTGGTATTAAAATACATAAACTCACGTCTAGGTCGAGCAAATTAAGCCGAATATGGGCTACGTTTTCTTGAACAACAATTTTTTAATATTTTTGTTAACTTACACACCCTCTAGCTCCCAAAGTATTGAGCGTAGAGTAAAAATGAATTGACCAAATTTGTAGGAAATTTTATGAAGAAACTTTAGTCCGAAGTAATTATAACGCAATTTCTACAAATATTCGAGTTATGAGCAAAAATCTAAAAAAAGATACCTTCAAACCCCCCTACACACTGAGCACACCCCCCACCTTCGAGGGATTTTAGTATGTTCATCTAGACACCGAAAGGTAGAAGTGTACCAATTTTTAAGACTACACAAATTATTTCCCCTGATTTTTTTAATTTTCTTGAACGTACATATACGTCGAAGATGTCGAATAACGCTCGACATGTATTCTATGTAGAATATTTTGTTCATGGGTCTAATACTCGTACCTATTATGTTATCGGTGTATTCATATTTCGTATTCCTATAGCCATCCCAATTAAGTAGGTACCATTCTCGAGAACTTTTCCGATTTGTATGAAATGTTCTCGAGTACGTTCTTTTCTCATACAAATCGGGAATCATTATATAACCATCCCAAGCTTAGCTTGGAAGTATATTGATTTGGGTAAAATGGTCCTGACAAAAAGAATCGGTTATGTAACTTGTATTTATTTATTTATTTAAACTTTATTGCACAAAACAAAAAGTTAGTACTAATGGCGGACTTGATGCCAAATGGCATTCTCTGCCAGTCAGCTATGAAGCTAAACAGATACTAGAATTGGTGCAGAGCAGAAAAATTGTGTTGGGAGCATTTATGATATAGTAAAATTCCTGGACATGAGTTCACGTGTAGGTACTTTGAGAAATCTATGGTTCAGATTTATTCCATGTATATCGCCTTTAACTGTCACTAAACCAGATATTTGCGATTCGAATTCAAGCCGCATATAGTTACATTTGACGTTACCCCCCGGTCAAGTTAAGTTTGCACCTGATATCCATGGTGTGGCATATAAATAAGGTGCAAACTCAACGGGACCGGGTTGGCGAAATGGCGATATACCAGGATCTCTCGGATATCTCCGAATTGTCGCCACTAATCAGAGAGATACAACGACAATAGAGTTTCCCAACAGGTAGGTCTTCGGATGAACATGGACAAAACAAAGGTAATGTCGAATGCCCATGTTACACCCTACCCAGTAACGGTTGGGAGCTCTACCCTCGAAATTGTTGACAAATATGTTTACCTGGGACAAGTGATCCAGTTGGGTAGGTCCAATTTTGAGAGGGAGGTCAATCGACGAATCCAACTCGGCTGGGCAGCGTTCGGGAAACTACAAAATATCTTCTCGTCCAACATACCTCAATGCCTAAAGACGAAACTCTTCAATCAATGTGTGTTACCAGTGATGACATACGGAACAGAAACGTGGCCTCTTACTGTGGGCCTTATAAGGAAGATCAAAGTTGCACAGCGCGCTATGGAGAGGGCTATGCTCGGTGTTTCTTTGCGAGATCAAATCAGAAATGAGGAGATCCGTGAACGAACAAAAGTCGCTGATATAGCCCGACGAATTTGCAAGCTGAAGTGGCAGTGGGCGGGGCACATACGAGTAGCACGTAGAACTGACGGCCGATGGGGCAGTAAGGTTCTCGAATGGAGGCCACGCACCGGCAAGCGCAGCGTAGGACGTCCACCCACAAGGTGGACAGACGACCTGGTAAAGGTTGCAGGAAGCCGCTGGATGCAGGTCGCTTCCAACCGGCCGATCTGGAAGTCACTGGGGGAGGCCTATGTTCAGCAGTGGACGTCCTGTGGCTGAAATTATGATGATGATGATGAATCAGAGAGATGTGAATTATGGCCCTGGTAGTCAAAATAATGTCCATGAAGTCATGTGTTCACACATTCCATAAAATTTCGTCCATTGAATAAGTACATCGTAAACACATGATTCTTCGAATTTTATAATCGTTGAACGTATTAAACATTCATGCTCAAAGCCAGTGGACTTTAATTTTGAGCCAAAAATGTAATCAACTTGTAATATGCAATAAATCATTTCCAATTTTGTTTTTATGTTTCGCCGAAATGGAAAGCGTGATAAAAATGCCGTCAAAGCGAGATTTTGATGCGGAACGGTTTTACGATTAAAAATCTTAACAAAGTTCTGTAGAACGATGTGATTGGATTGAAACTGTTTGCTGTGCGGTCCTTGGGCGTAGCTGACATGGATCCCGAGCAAAATTCGATAACCTAAAGCATCAAACTGTATTTGTTAGGGTGTTGGCACATTGACCGTACTAACAATGCTCTTAATACTTAATAGTCATTTAGGTAACCATAACAGTACCAATGAATATTTGCGACCCGTTAGTGCTCAGGTGTAATACGCTAATGACTATTGGTCGAGTAGAAAATGCGTTTCGTTCAAGTTAAAATTTTTAAAAAAGTTTTAAATAAAGCCCGGAGACGTTGGTAATTTAACTCTACATTTCGCACACACTTGTATGCACACGCCATACAAGTGTCTTTCGGTCGTGTCGTTTATACAAACAACAAATAAGATGCAGTTCTCAGGCGGCTTTAACAAATATCAAGAGATAATCCTCTGTAGTCTTTTACCCTTTGAAAAAGCATCGGTTCTTAACCCGGGGGTACTCGCTAGGTATTTTCAAGCACAAACACTCGCTAGGTACCGGGTAAAAATTACCACAGACTTTAAATAGCGTTATTTAAAAAAAACGTTTAAATATAGTACTTTAACGGTATATACATATAATTTATATTCGTATTAATGAATAAAGCACAAAATATTCGTTACAATGTTCATTTATTTTGAAATTGAGCTTAATCTAAAAGAGTTACAAAATATAAAGTTTTTTTTCTATAGTCTAATAAAAATCAACAAAACATAATTTTTCTTTTAGGAACCATGCTAAATTGAGATCAATTATCAAAACTAGACTAAATTTACATGCAAAATCATAACAAGTAACAATACTTTAGTAATATTGGGTATTTTTCGGGTATTTTTCACCGGGTATTTTTCACCCATACTCACTTTACACATCCACTCTCGCCTGGCGCCGCGCGCGAACTAGCGGGCACGCGGGCTGCGTGTGCATTAACTATCTATTTGAAGGTACCTAGAAGACCGAGATCATGAAATGCTCAGGTAAAAAAATATAACAAATTTTTACCACCATGTGGTATTTTTTACCCAGTAGCGAGTGTCGCCGGGTTAAAGGGTCGGCAATACGCATGTGATGCTCCTGGTGTCGCAAGCGTCCATAGGCGCCTATTGTGGGGTATTGTAAGAGGCATGCAATAAGAGGCTTGCAAGCACAGTAGAAAATATTCATTTTCTCAAACATGCAATGGAATGTCGTCATAACGTGCGTTAAAATAGGCTTCGAAGTGTCAAGTTTCGGGCGGAACAATTCGAGAGAACTGTAAAGGAATTTCATACAAAAATGAAGGCCTTGGCCGGGAAGTAATTTGTTTTTAATTTTAATGTAAACATGGCGTCTGTGTTTATGAACAGCTGTTTTTTTTTCTAGTGGCTACCCATTCAGACATCGGACCAACAATAACCGCGTTAATGCCTAGTACACACGAACTGATATTAAGAATACAAATCTGTATGATTCAATGTGTTGATGAATAAATTTAAAATACTGTCTATACCTACATAAGTCACCAGAGACCATAGACAATATTAAAAATCCTCTGCCTTTATTTTATTTATTATAGAAATTAAGATTCTTATTATCAAGTTGTGTATAATGGCCTTAATATTCGAACACAACACACGTGGACGACTTATTAAAGAAAAAAAATATAGAGGGTTGGGAGGGAAAATGATGAATGTTTTTTTTTTAAACATGGCGTTTTTGTTCATGAACTGTCTGAACAGCTGAATTATGTTTTTTTTGAGTGGTGTATTTTTTATTTCATTGCATATGTTTGAGAAAAGCACTATACATGCCTTAGCCGTGAAAAGGGCTTGCCGGCTTCGTATCAAGTATAAATAGACTAGTAGTAATAGACCTACTCACCCGGCAAGTCTTATTTCCCGGCGTCTGCAGTAATGTAGGTACTATTATTTGTACATATGAAATTATGTATGCATCTTCCACAATATCTATATTTGTTTATGTTATGATATCCCGGTTACTGAGATATCGAGTTAGCTACACTGTAGTCAATCCTGTACTTACTCTCACCATGAGTTAACGTGACCGAACTCGCTAGCGACAGCGTAAACAATTTGTATGGAGAATAGTACACCACCCCTTGCGGTTACTTTGCAGAACTACAATAGGCTATTTGACTGATGTTGAATTCTCCAGCGTACTGTAGTTAGATGAATAAAATTAGCTAAATATATCACGAAACAAAGAAAAAAAATCCAGAAACATATATCTTTTTTGGAAATATGTGACTTCAAAGGTACGCAAATTTTATGTTTTTTTTTTTTAATCCAAAATAAATTTTGAAAATGTTTTCAGTATCCTCATAATTTTACGAAACAATAATTGTATGACAACTATGAACTTAAACGCACTTTTTCACGGTGAAAATGCCAAATTTCTTAATTTTTCCATACAATTATTGGTACCTATACCGGCCTGTGACGTCACTAGCCTGACGCGTTTTGTATGGAGCGTTTTTAGCGCTACGTAGAAATGTTGAACTTTGACGGTCATTTCTGACTTTTAGAGCAATTTAAGTGTAGTCAGTCCCATATAGACATTTGATCACAATAAAAAATAGAATCGATTGACATGCTCAAAAAAAATTAGTCAACATGTCTATTCTCCCTACAAATCGTTTACGCAGTCGCTAGCGAGGACGGTCACTGTAAACTCATGGTAAGGGTGCAATCAAGACACGTTTCAGTAAAAATATACAGTGTGTAAGAGGTTAATGAAAATCCGGGCAAAACACTAAATTGCACTGAAGTGACGTTACAAAAGTGCCTTTATACCGGACGATCAATGTGTCCACCCGTTAAACCGGAACATCAACTATCCGAAACTCCCGGCCATTCGAGCGTGATTGAGTAACGAGCTAACGAACCAATTTTCTATTTTAGGGTTCCTTTTTCGTTTTTAGTATATTGTCGCTAAACACGGATGATATTAAAATACATACGAAACTTTTTCTCACGTCGTAGAAGTCAAATATCGATTGACATGTTTTGATTCGGTACGAGATTCATCATCAGGAGCTACGATCAGTCGCAGCGGCGGCCAATCTAAAACAGGACTAGCACGACTTCGTTTGCCGCGCTACTCAGTATTCCCTGTCTTACGCGCACGGCATGGAAAGGAAAGTGACAGATAGTTTTGTCGCGCGACTAAAATCTCGATTAAACTCCAGCTGGAGAACTGTTTTGGATACTACATCGGTGGTCAGTGTGGACGAGACCTTAGCAAGTGACGTAGTGAGTGCCGTGTGCAAACCGACAGTTTACATTGTATGTGATGACGAGGGTAGATTTTAGCCTCGGCTGGTGACGCCCTCATCTACCAACCGTGCGAAGAGAGTTTTAACGCGCAGTTTTCGATTGGCCTCCGCCGCGATTGATCGGAGCTCCTTATGTTGAATCGCGTACGGATTTGAAACATGTCGAGCGATATTCGACTTTTACGTGAGTAAACCCGCTTTATATGTATTTTAATAAGTCTGGGCCTCACGGATTTTTTTTTCTATGTCAAACAAGGATGTCGAGAGAGCATAAGTATAAAACAAAGTTGCTCCCTGTTGTATGTCTGTCTGTCCCTATGTATGCTTAGATCTTTAAAACTACGCAACGGATTTTGATGGGGTTTATTGATAGAGTGATTCAAGAGGAAGGTATACGTATATTACATGCATAATTTATCAGCATTGCACCCGTACGAAGCCGGGGTGGGTCGCTAATTATTAAACTAAGTGACTCAAACAGATGTCTTTTTATAAAGCATTCATGCTTTCATTACATTAAAGTATTATGTAATACGGAACCGATACTTACTAAAATTAAAAAAATTAAACAACACCGACACGAGCCTGATGGTAATGAAATAGCAGAAAATATCGTGTTCCATTCGCAACAGGAAAATATCAGGTTCAACAGTATATTCAAAAGGAATTGAGCCTAATAAAATTACAAGAAAACGAATTATGTACTCATTTTTGACCTTTATTTATACTTGATTTTCTCTATTGAGTTTATAGGATTCACGAAAATTATCATAATCTGTGTTAGCATCAAGTCACAAGTAGATATTATACATTTTCTTGAATATTATTTACTTACGTTTTATTATATGTAGGTACATAATGTGTTACTGGCCCACGAGGGAATAAAACACTACATAAGGTCTTTTGATTGTTGCCAAAGCTGTTAGGAAACTATGTTTCTTGATTCCTTAATGTAAGACGTGATATTATTGGTCGTGGGGCGGGGCGATGCGACAGACAACGCGTGCACACCACGCCGTATTTGCCAGAATAAAGGTTGTGGCTGGTCACCTAGATGTGTGTAAGTGCGTAGGCTATTAAGTCGGGCTCGTGACACGCAGTGAGCCTGTTTTGGTTGAAAAGACAATAGGTTTGATGGGCTCAATTAAAATACAAAAAAATACTTAATAGGCATCTGAAAATATTTTTTAGGTGGAGTAGCTAAGCGCTACCTTTGTCTTTCGTCTTTAAGGTTAGTATTCTAGCTAGACCCCTATAGACATGTACAATCTGAAAGCTGTGTTGTGAAAGTATAAGTTTAACCAAATCTTTAATGTATTGTCCCTGCCATGTCCGGCTTTCCCGTCTGGTTTTCCAAACGAGCATGGCCATAACCTACTAAAACCGATTTATTCCCCAAATGTAGATCCGATGTTAAATTAAATTTAATACTATGATTACAACAATTTGCTCTAATTACGTCCTCTTAAGTTATGACTCTATGAAGTAGTCTGCAAAATTGATATGTTATTATAATTAACTATGAATTTGTCTGGACTGGGAAAGTGGAAACTAATTAGTTTCCGATAAGTGTTAATTAATGGTAGAACCGATAACTAGGGGCATTGTGTTCAGTCTATTAAGTTACGGTATAAGTTACAAGCGCCCAATACCAAGGTAATACTGAATGGTGTTCGTGAGATAAAGTGAAAAAATTAGAGTAAAAGTAGTCATTTTTTTATTTATTTACAGCGTTTGTTGATCGAGATGTTCATCGTCTTTTGACAGGGTAAACTTCTTGAACCCCGAGAATATCTTAAGATATCTTGAATTTTAGTTACGAAAAGGGCTCACACGTCATATATTTATGTTTTTTTTGGACCTATAGAATTTTTACATTTTATATTCCGAAAGACATTCATGATGGACTGATGGACCTTTCTGGACTTGTTCATTAAAAAGGAATAGATAATATTAAATATTAATTAAATTACGTTTTTATCACCACGAAGAAGTTGATTTTATCTGAAACGTCACACTGACAATGGCAGATGTCATTGTGACATTGATATTTCTTGGTAGATTTAGGGCCGATTGTTCAATCACCAGATAAATTTATCTGCCAGTTAAAATTATTGCTATCCTTTTCTCCCGTCATATAAAACAAAAGTGACAGCCAACATTTATCTGACAGATATGTCTTATCTGGTGATTGAACAATCGGCTCTTAATGGAATATAATTATAACCCTAATTAACTTTAGGTTAATAATAACTGTAGGTTTAGGTTTATAACACTAATTAACTATCCGATTTCATTCCATTGAACCGTCCCAAATTCCAGCTAAATGTGTAATATATTGTAACGTACATTCACAAAGTTCATGCCTCCCCCGCGGCTGGTTGTAATCTTATCTTTAGTAATTATTGGCTATTCTGGCCATTCCTGGCGCTCGCATAGAGCGGTAGCGATTTGTAGTACTGAAGGAAATCCCTTCTTCACGCCAAAATGTATTTTGCTCCCGGTCGGTTAAATGGGAAATCGTGAAAACAGAATAAAACTAGAGTTCTTATTTTGATTTTTGCAAAACCTGCCTAGTAAAATAAATTCACCTCTGTATTTTATTGAGTCTTTGTGTAAAATGCGAACTTCAGAACACACGACCTACGCGTGGCTACTACTGGATTGGATTGGACTGGACTGGATTTTACATGAACAAAAGTGGAAGGCGAAGCTGGTACTTACACTTGTTTATGTGGCATTTGCGAAGACCAAAAAAGAACCGTCTACAGTGTATTATTAGTAGCAGTTACGAAGATTTCTTTTTCATCTAATTGAGATGACTATTTTACCTTATTCTTCATCTCCAATTCCAACTCAATTAGTATGAAGTATTATAAAATATAATTATAAACCTCTCCCGCGGCTGGCTGTAATATTATCTTTAGTCATTATTGGCTATCCTGGCTATTGCTGGCGCTCGCATCGACCGGCAGCGATTTGCAGCGCCAAAGGAAATACCGTCTTCACGCCAAAGTGTATTTAGCTCCCGGTTAAATGGGAAATCGGAAAATAGGACGAGAAAACTACTTGTTTCATTGCTGTTTTTTTTCGATGGTTTTAAACGTAAATGTGTTGTTTTTGAGGTGTCTAATACATAATTAACACAAATTATAACGGGTCTAACGCGATATTTCCTATTTACCTTCATAATCTAACGTTTCGGCGTAATATCGCGTTAGACCCGTTATAATTTGTGTTAATTATGAGTTCAAACCGCGAGAGTATAAAGTGTCATGTCTAATACATATTCATGTCAAAAATGCAGCTTTGTTTTTTAATTGTTACATATAGAAGTCAACCTAGTCGCAAATTGAGCTCCACGAGGCGTGTTATAGGTACCTACTAGAAAACTATAAACATACTATATCGATCAATATATAGAAAACAGCCATGAGCCAGGAATTCACATTAGAGCTCATCGCACATTTTTTTTAGCTCTTGCTGGCTTAAGAACCCTGGACCGCTAGTTTCGCGGCCAGCTGCATTACCACGAAGCCACAATTACGTCATAATGTTACAGGTTTAGAATAAGTACGCTTAGAACGAGAGTCTTCATACAATATGTAGATTAGCCAAAGATGAAGCCGCTGTTGGTTTAATGTGTGCGTGTCTACGAACCAATCATAGATACGTTTTGCTAGCGACATCGACGTTGTGCGCATATGGACGTAAACTTAGCCCATGGCTAATCAACGATTCCGATTTGTATGGAAGATGTTCTCGAGAACGTTCTTTCCCTATAAAAATTGGGAATCGTTCTTAGGAACAGCACATCTCTAACCAACACTGGCTTCTCTTTAAAGCGCTAACTACGTTTCTGGGCGTATTAATTCTATGATCACAGATTACAGGATCAAACAGTAAGCCTAGCGACTTACTTTCTAATAAAGAACAAAAATGGAGAACCAAGCTCTTAAATATTGTTGCACATAATCTGTAAAAACATAATTCTGCCCAACACTTTTTTAATGTACATATAACACACAATAAAAGCTGAACCAGGTGTGTTTTACAATATAGGTAATGTAAACACCCCTTTAATGGGCGCACGTTATTTAGTAAAAACGCGCCCGTAGATCAGGATGAAAATAAAACCACTTTATAATGGTGCCGTTTCATTACACGCTTTATAAACGATTAAGCGTTTTAACGTGATATAACGACGAGTATAATCACTTTTTCACAAAATAATACCGACCCACTAAGAAGAAATCATATTGTTGAGGACATTTGATTAAGTTACTACATATAAAAAGACAGCCGGACGCCATGGCCCTCTAATTTTCTTCTAAAAGTTGTCAATTAATGCTTACCTCTGGATGGTAATATTGGTGAATTCACTCATTATAATGACAAGAATAATTACAAATAAAGTTTTAATAGTTCATCTATTTTGCTTTTACTGAAGCATTCATATAATGAAATGTGAGATTAATATAGATCACGTGATCAGGTAAGCGTGGATTTATGGATTTTAGTTACATAATTTTATGAAATGAAGCATACAATTATGTAACTATTTAAAAAGCATATATTATATCCTTTAATTTGCGGGTTAGCTGCACCTGCTGTCCTGATGCACGACGAAGGTGCGAAGCTGAAAGGGGGATATGCGAGTGTCGATTTTACTGGGTTATTATACTCGTATCATTTCTTTCAGGAGTCTAGATTAATATGCGCCACGGGATACGGCGGTCTAGCAATTACGTCAATTAACCCGTTTTCACGCAGACACGTAAAGTAAGCGTATCTTCTAAAAACACCCTCAATTTCACTCCGTAAAGAGAAACTCAAGATTTAAAGAAACGTATTTGGGCTGTATTTGATGCTCGCATATGAAAAATATTGTATGTATAACTAGCTTTTACTCGCTTTTTTTTTTGGGATAAAAAAAAGGGTGTAAACTATGTATATGTCCAAATGCCATGCAAATCCGTTCAGCCCATTCGGCGTGAAAAAGTATCAAACATACACACTCAAACCTTCGATTTTATGTATGATTTGAGTGGGATATTTTGTAACTTTGTATTGTGCGCGGTATATTAATATTATATAAATAATAAATAAATATTAAGGGACAATCTTAAACAAATTGACCTAGTCCCCAACTAATTAAATCTTGTACCCTGGGTATGTGACGACGATATAAATAATATATGTATAAACACATATATTAGGTACATACATTAATGTAGTAATTAGATAAACTTCAGCATTGACCAGGAGTAGTAGGATTTCAATTGACATTGACATAGAGGTAGCCACTTGAGCAATGTATTCATAATTTCATCTGTAACGGCCATTTGTCTGTGATACACGGATTGTTGCTATTCAAGCTGCATAAACTAACATTGACAAGTTGATACCTAAAGGACATGTAGTTCAAAACTAGGCTAAAGTAGGCATATATGTAGGTTCCATATTGGGTTGCATAAAATTGATAGTCATAAGTATCATTTAGCATATTTTTCATGGCCATAATTTTCACATTTCTCTGAAACTGATAACAGGATCCCAGACATTATAGTGTAACTCTTTACCCGCTCGTCCAACGGGAACACGTTTTTTTTTTTTCAAGATAAAAAGTAGCCTATGTGTTAATCCAGTTTCAGTCAACGTCACACGCTGTATATCATTGCATTGTTTTTGTTTATCTGTATGTAACATTACCATCATACGTACCTAACATAACCATAAGTAGTATAAGCAGCAGAAAAGTACTTTAGAATGAAAAAAATAATGAGTAGGTAGGATTAATTACATTTTATTATTAAGATCAGCTCCTACTAAGGTCCTACCGTGCTATGAGTAGTCCGATGCCTAATAATAACTCATATTATATTCTATCTGAATCCGCAGCTGTCTTTGAAACGCAGTAGTCTAATGAAACATACGGGACTCTGGAGAACCTGTCTAATATCGCGCAGTTAGGTATCCTAGGGGAATCAGGCGCTTACCGACCCAGTTGCGATTCGAGATGTTATCTAGTGCAAGCACTTAATTAACACGTACTATTGTCGTGTGTAAGTACATCTGTATTCATGTTTTAGAAGGTGCCCGAAACTTTGTACGTGTATCCATTTGTGGATGTCCAGCTTTACGAAAATTATATAAAAATCTGTCCAGACTTTGTGGCGAGCGAACAGATGGTGCTATGCGACTTGCACTGCGCGCCCATACGTAAAGTTAGCCATCCTGCATCGCGCTATTAAGATTTTTCCGGAAATCATAAACTCTCTCCATCATTATCATAGGCCGTTTTGTCTGTTAGAGACGATTTTATGCAGTGCTGTGGAGATACCTTTTTTGGTCCGATGCAAGACCCGCATGCATGATCGCCCGCACTTCTGACATAATAATAGTTTATGTCAGTAGTTGCTCTGGTGCTGGTTTGCTGCCTATGCATCCTTCTACCGGCTAAAGTCTAAAACCAGGCTTCATCACAAGGTTTGCGACCATCGAAAACCCTCTCCATAGAAGATTGATTTCCAATACAATTTTTATATTAGTAAAGGTGTACTCAAACAATTATCTAGGAGCACGGCAACACCCCTGCCGAGTCTGAAAAATTATGTCGTTGCGATGCCCGTACAAGGCGGGAAAAAACATTTTCATCTTTTTTATTTTTTTTAAGCTATAGAAAAACCTGTAACGTTTTCCAGGAATGAGGGGGGGTTATTCATACCTATAAAAAAAATCCAAGTTTTAAATAAAAATCATAGAAGTATAATAAGTAGGCCTGTCATTTCCAAGGTATTCAACTTTCATTTGGAAATATTTAGTGTCAGAATAATGCCGGCCAATATTGAAGCTAAGAGTTCCACACTTTGTAGCTATGCTGAGTTTTAGTAATATTTTCTCTAGATCTCGTGATGACCAACCCCACACAATCGATTTACGTTTTTGGGATTCCATACCCAAAGGGTACAAAACAGGACTATTTCTAAGATTCCACTGTCCGTCTGTCCGTCAGTCTATCTGTCCGTCATCAAGCTGTATCTCATGAGCCGTGATAGCTAGACAATTGAAATTTTCAGATGATGTATTTGTGCCGCTACAACGAATACCTACTGAAAACAGAATAAAACAAATATTTAAGAGGGGCTCCCATACAACAAACGCGATTGGATCGGTTCGCACCACATTTGTATACGGCGTAGTTGAGGGATAAATATTTATACGGAACCCTCTGTGCGCGAGTCTGACTCGCGCTTGACCAATTCCTTTTTTTTGGCATCAAGCACACCCGCGCGACGTTTACTAACATGTAATTTGTTCAACCGTCAATTGTGCAAGCGAAGCTCGATCGATAGTGGTTTAAAGTTAGGCTCCCCCGAATAAGGCAGTGTGAATATTTGATAGCCGAGTACGCCCGGAAACGTCGGCCGTACGTGTATCTAATCCGATTAGGGTATTTCTTTCCAAAACAAAGGGACCCGGGCAATAAATAATACATTTATGATTTTTAGGGACAATGGTTGTCATACCAGTCTCTCTTCCTACTACTTAGGATGTTTAGTATTTCATACTAATGCTAATAAACAAACAAAATGCGACTCAAGCCTAATAAAAAAAAAAATTGTGTATAGTAATAATCAAAAGTTGTGTGTAATAGAAGCCTACGATTATTCTAGGGCGTTCTTCTCCAAATTCACCTTCACTTCACGATCATGCAGTTAATATCATTTATCTGACCTTTTAAGGAGCTATTATATAAGTAAACAGAGTAGCTGAAGACTTCGAAAGTAAAAGAACTTTATACATGCATCAATCCGTGGGAAAATATTTATTTCTATTTCGCAAGATGCGTGAAAAATGACACTTGAATTCCGGTAAAAATCCTGATGATGCTCAACCCTCTTGAGATATTTATGTAAAGGAATAAATTCCTTCAAAAAACACAAACAACTGCCCAAGGGAGCACACTGAAACTGAAAGTTTTGCTTGGATTTGCGTCTTGAATTCTTAATGGTTAGGTTCATTTCTCAACGTCGTGGGATGGGATTTTATGATGTATTTCTACTGTGGTGGCGATGACGGGCGCTCGGCGAAACATGTTGTTAACCATTACTTGGTCTCGGAGTTTCGGCTAAGAAAAGTAATGATGGGACTTCCTTAACATTCGGATAATGGGAATGGTATAGGAAGTCAGTAGCGTAACTTTATCTGCAGGCCCCGATACTCATCGGCTTACCTATTTTACGACGTTCAATCATCTTCTCTTTATTCGCCTAGAAGAAAAAGGAAATCTTATTTACTTACTCTGGTTTACCCTCAGAGAAGTTTAACTCCATGCCACTGTTACCTATATCACAGAATAAAAACACTAGATAAGCCGCACTCTTTTGTTATTTGCCGCTTTTACAAACGAATTAGCCTACTAGTATCTGGGGCCCAATTCGAGAATGCCGTTGGAGATATCGCCAAACGTCAAATCTCCATTAGATAACAGTTATATCGCCATTGAACTGTCATTTAAATGCGATGAGCTTAAAAGTGACATATCTCATCTCAATTTTGGAAATACGAAGGCGATAATGATTGTCAAAAATGTTATTCATGTATATAAATGTATATAAATTCCCGCACCTATAATGTCTCTGTTTGACCTTGTGGTTGACTGGTAGAGAATGCCTCATGGCATTAAGTCCGCCATTTGTACTTTACTTATGTATTTTGTGCAATAAAGTTTAAATAAATAAATAAATAAATTTCTGTTTTGAACGAAACGTAACGGACTAATTTCACGGTCTACGCGGTCAATTTAAAGTATGCGCCTGTTATTTATGCCGTCACATACAAAGAAAGCGAAAATTTTGCGCGTCCGAATTGACGAAGTTGCGATGTTTTAGGGATATCGCCACTTGTCAAGTAGGCACACGTCAAAAGTGACGGATGGCGATGAAAAGGAGAGATCTCCATTATATCTCTAAAATTGGTCGAATACCCCCCCTGATTAGTAATTTGGAATGAAGTGCAAGATCGTTGGTTGGGCGTGTCTTATTCCTAGGGCTGCCTACACCAAGAAAACAGAAACTACCTCTCAGTAATGGTACTTGTTTTACACGCTACTTTTATTAAATATTCAATACGTCCTAAATAAGAAGAACCTGACCCGATCTTTATGATGATGGACTCTAGAATTGCCTAGTGGATATCAGGTTTCGTTCAAGGTACAGTTTTCGCATCACGATTCCCTTTGATGAACAGTTAATACAGGGATGGAACCTAAAGATTCTTATTACTCGACTACGATGCAAAAAAAAGAGTTAACTTCTGCCTAGTTCTTCCTTCATGAACGAAGTTGCGGTTAACTTCTAATATGTATAGCTGAAAATAACCATGCATCTTTCTCAGCTCGATTACGTGAGAGAGGTCGTCTGAGTTTATCTTTAGAAATTCTACACAGCGACTACAGGCTGACAGGTCGAAAGTGTTCCCCCGGTGGTTAGGACGCTTCTCGATATACAGGGTGATGATCAATCCAACTTCTTATAAGAGAGAGATTTAGATTCAATAGAAACTGCAGATTTAATGGATTTAATAAAGATAACAGATTTCCCTATCTGTTATAATTTCTCTCTTTTTAAAAGGTTTTATTTAACTTGTGTTAAAATGTTGTTTCGGGTGGAATCTTGCAACTCAATTTTGAAGCAGATATCGTCAACCAATTGAGCTGAAATTTTGCATACTTACTTAACTTTGATGACAATAGTTACAATAATGTGGTACCATGGGGCTGATCTGATGATGGAGCCGGAAGGTGGCCATAGGAACTCTATAATAGAAAAAGCAATCCTACCGAGTTTGGGCTCTTTAGAATCGTCTCAGTGAGCATTTGATGGATATCTAAAGAAAAGTACAGTTGGCTATAAAATCTTGTCACTAAAATGATTTTTTTGACAGAAACTTATTTAACTTCTCACTAATACTGACTAGTGATGGGCCGCGGGAATATTCCCGGGAACGGGAATATTCCCCTGGGGAATATTCCCGGGAATTTCCTTTGTTCCCGGGAATATTCCCCAAACCGGGGAACATTGCAAAGCATACAACAAGAATTAAAGTACATTCGTTTTAACTTATTAATTAGGTAAAAATAATATATTAAGACTGTTAATGATAATTTCACTTAGCAGTAGGTATTTCGTCTTGTTTTTTCTTTAGGATTCAACTGATTTAAGATAATTATCTAAGGGTTTATAAGAGCTTTAGGGCTTATATTCCAATATATAAACATTATCAAATATAACATATTTTTGGTACCACAAGACACTTCAAATATTATTCTACTTGAGAATAATAAAATAATAAAAAGATATATGAGCACAATAGCACCATCAAAAAATAACTTACTAGGTAATATTTTTCTACCTGCGTTTCATGTTTCGGCCTTATCTGTTTGCATCTCTTTTTCACAACACACGTGTTGTCTCTTTTCCCCCTCTATCAGTCAGATCTCAACTTGCGATAGCTCGGCTCAGTGGTATTTTGTATTTGTTGCCAAGAACATGTGCGTATGTGTAGTGTTTTAACAATGAAGCCTAAAAGTAAAGTATTTGACCATTTCACTGCAAGGGCTAATAATAACAAAATCAATTATAGTTGTAATTATTGCAGTATCGTGAATACTTTCAAAAATGCTACTAAATTCGCCTGCCATTTAAGTAAATGCCCGAAAACACCCAGTGACGTACACAATAGTTTTAAAGAATATGGGAAGAATAAACCCAGTGACAGTGCCAGTGATATATGTCCATCCTTTCAAATTCCCACCTCTTCACGTATCTCCGTGCTAGAGTCGAGCCAAGAAGTAGCTCAGGCAAACACTTCATGTGCATCAATGAGCAACGAAGAAAAAGTAAGTTCTACAAAACATTTTTAGTATACCACGTGGTATTTATAAATCTATGGCAATACTAGAGCTTATACAAATTATCGCAAGACAAGAATTAAAAAAAAATACGGAATATACTCACAAAATGTTGGCCAATTTTGGGCTGGTTATATTAATTATAATTGAAAAAAATAAATAAGGATATTGTACATATTACGACTCTATTATGTACTTCCCTTTCGATTCTGAGTTGTAATGTTTTGCGATAATTAGTCTGATCTCTGGTTATTACACTGAGAATTCACATGGCAATACTTTGTAATTAAATCACCACGTGATTAAATTTCTTATAACTTAGAATCGTATGTCGTAAAAATAACATAAAATGAAATAAATAAATAATATTAAATACCTTATAATCTAAAAAATTTATATGTTTGCTGGAAAACTGTAGAACAACAGTATATTTTAATGATTTGTTTTTGTTTAGGTCAACATCCATCAAGCAATTGCAAGAGCGATGTATGTAACCGGAGCACCGTTGTCTCTTTTTGAGCATCAATTGTGGAAAGAAGCATTCCAGAAGATAAATCCTTTGTATACATTACCATCAAGAAAACAACTGGCAACAAACCTTTTGGACAGAGAATATGCAAATGTGGAAAGTGATATTAAAGATAAAATAAAACAAGCCAATGTTTTACATTTGGCAATCGATGGATGGTCTAATATAAGGAAAGAACCAGTCATAAACGTAATTGTGTAAACACCCAAGCCCTTATTTTACAAGTTCATTGAAACGACCGAAAATAGACACACATCTGAGTATCTTTGTGATCAGGTTTTAAATATAATGGAAGAGTTCGACACGACCAAGTTTTATGGCATTGTTACAGATAACGCAGCCAATATGATCAAATTCGGCAAGCTCCTGCATGATAGGCTTAATAAAACAACTTGGATTGGATGTTTGGCTCACACTTTGCACCTACTTGTTGGAGATATGCTGAAAATTTCAAAGGTTCGTCACTTATTTGCAAGTACCGTAAAAGTCATAAAAATAATTTCTCGGTCCCATCTTCTTGGTGCAGAATATAGGAGGATTGCAGAAGAGAAAACAATAAATACATAACTGCATCTGCCAGTCAAAACAAGGTGGGGAAGCTATTTATTTTGCCTGCAAAATTATTTAAAATCAAAATTAGTGCTCCAAACCATGGCAGTAAATAATACAAGAGGCCCATTAACGCCATATAAAAACAAACTTTTGAACGAGCATTTGTGGTCTGAGCTTAAAGATCTAGAACTAATGTTAAGGCCAATAATACAGTGGATTTTATTGTTGGAGGGGGATTACTATGCCGTGCATTTGGTGCACAAAGCATTTACAGAATTGGGTAAATTGTTACATACATCCACAATGCAAGACCTTTTGCAAGACGGTCTACATAATTTAAAACAGAAATTTGAAGAAAGAAAAAAAAATGCTCTGAAACCTCTTCATTTAGCTGCAGCAATTTTAGACCCGAAGAATCAAGGAGCGTTTTTGAATTTTGACGAATGAAGAATATTTAGATGGATGTGAAGTAATTATAAACATGACTGATGAAAATGCGCACGACATTTTAGTTGATATCGCTAATTACAAAAGTCGCAGAGGTCTCTTTGAAAAGGATTTCTTATGGAGGATGGCGGAAACTGTTGAGCCGGTGGTTTGGTGGGAAACTTTGTTTTCAAAATCCATATTAGGCCAAATGGCGTTAAAGGTGCTGTCAGTTCCTGCTACTTCAGCCGCAGTGGAGCGATCATTTTCTACGTTTTCTCATATACACACTAAGAAAAGAAATCGTCTCAAAACTGACAGAGCAGGGCGAATAACATTCATATCACATAACTGGAAATTAGTAAACAAACCAATTCCACAAAAGCCTATACTGCCAACAACATCTGATTGTGTCAGGGCGTCAGATTCAGAAAATTCAAGTTCGGATTCGGAAGATGACTTTTCTGACGTAGAATTGGCTTTAACGAGCACATCCGGAATTAATCTATTGCTCAGCGATACTGAAAGTGGAAATGTTGATGTCACGAATCCAATCAGCACTGACGAAAGTGATTAAAATGGTGAAATGGCGATATTATGTTTCGCAAGCTTTTTAAATTTTTAACAAGATAACATGAATGATGCATATTTTCAAATAATTATTATTGTCATATTTTATAATGTTTATATTTTTATTAACGTTGATTTTGAACTTTTTATATTTAAAATTATGTCTCGTGTTACAAGGTTACAACAACTGAGATGATTTTAGTGAGATTTTTGTAAAATCTTATTATATTCTGTAATGATGTACCTGTGATAATTATATTAAGGTTTACAACAACTGAGATGATTTTAGTGAATTTTTTGTAGCCACTTATATTCTGTAATGATGTACCTGTGATAATTATGTTAATACTAGCGACCCGCCCCGGCTTCGCACGGGTGCAATGCTGATAAATTATGCATGTATTATACATATAAACCTTCCTCTTGAATCACTCTATCTATTAAAAAAAACCGCATCAAAATCCGTTGCGTAGTTTTAAAGATTTAGCATACAAAGGGACATAGGGACAGAGAAAGCGACTTTGTTTTATACTATGTAGTGATTTACAACAACTGAGATGATTTTAGTGAGATTTTTGTTTTAATTTATATTCTGTATTAATGTACCTGTGATAATTATATTAATATTTAAACAACTGAGATGATTCTAGTGAGATTATTCTTGTAATTTATATTCTGTTAAGTTCAAACTGTGTTAATTATAATGTAACTCATGATGATGATTAAAGACGTAAAAGTAAACTTTTTTTATTTATACCATGTTATTTCCTAGAGCTAATGAAAATTCCCAACGGGGATATACTCCCAGGGAACATTGGGGAATATTCTCGGGAACATTGGGAATATTCTCGGGAACAATGGGAATATTCCCGGGAGTAAAGGGAATTTTAATTTTGTGGTAAGTATTTAATATGATTTATCAACTATGAACTACATAAACATTTCCGTTTATATGGAGCACGTAATGAGTATCAGAAAATATATGTTTTCCTTATACAAAATCTAAATTCCCCTATATTCCCCATATGGGGAATATTCCCGGGAACGTTCCTGGGAATATTCCCACCTGGGGAATATTCCCGGGAACGGCCCATCACTAATACTGACCCATTTGGATTGATCAGCCGCTATAATATTAATGCGATAATATACATGGTTTTCTTAACCAACGACTTCGTAAATATCATGTTCTGTTGAATTCACTAATATGTCCAGCATAAGTCATAATAAGTGATGATGATTCATTTCAAAGGGAAATGGGTGAATTGTAATTGTAAGTATGTAGAGTCCAGGTCTCAACTTTGGTGTAATAATGTATCAAAAATATCTGAAAACACCTCTACGCCGGTAACAATTTTTGCTCAAGAAGTTGAAGAACTTGAATACCTGTCTAATGATAGCTTACAGGAAGTGAAAATAAAATATAATATTTAAAAAATGACATGGTAACAATTTGACCGTTAGTTAGAATTTTAATTGAATAATTGCACATTGCTCACAAGGTTTACTTTTAATTACGTGTTTGAACTACTTTAAAGCTCTTTCTTACATTTTCTATATGAACTAAAAGCTCGCAAAATTCAAAACAGAATCTGTGTTCATATTTACTCACATTATCGCTTATTCATAGTATGAATTTTCATGAGTAAGCACAGTATAGGTAGGTAAAAGGTCAAAGGGATTTTAATAAATTAAGTAGTTCATGCCGAGCCGGCCTTTAATACGAATCCTGCATGGGCGCTAATTCAATAGAGCTTTGCGATATCTTCAATTAAGCTATATTTTGGCTTTATTACGGTATTATATCGAATATACACCCATTTTTAGGGTTCCGTAGTCAACTAGGAACCCTTATAGTTTCGCCATGTCCGTCAGTTCGTCTGTCTGTCCGTCCGCGGCTTAGCTCCGTGATCATTAGTACTAGAAAGCTGAAATTTGGTTTGAGTATGTGTATGTATCACGCCGACAAAACGGTAAAATAAACACTAAAAAAAAAACTTTTTTTCGGGTACAGGTACACCTAAAGTGAGGTTGAATGTCTCACAATAGTTTTAATAATATTATGTCAAATACCTTGTATAATGTACCTATTATGAAAGTCTAACATAAAATTTACTTCAAAATTCATGCTATAATTGGGACATGTAAAAGATATTTCTAGACCTCTTATTCATTTTACAGAATAGAAATAGTCCAATATTAATATTTACTGTGGATAAATCTTTAATCCTCGATACAATCCGTTTTTAATTTCGCTGCACTGAACGAATGCCACGTACATTCATGGGTAAACAATAATTTTAATGGAATCGCTGCACTCGAAGCGATCGTAATCAAAACACCTTCACTATTATTTTTCCCACCGATTTCAATCCGATTTATCCGGATTTGGTTTTATTTGATCAAACGTTAGACGTATTTGTGCAGTACTTTTGAATAGAATGTCCTATTTCTTATGACAGAGGTTAAACATAGACACAAAATTTAAGGGTGCATGCCGTTTGATATAACATTTCTTGACCTAATTTAACATTTCATATAATGTAACGTTTCATATAACGCCTTTTTTCTTTTCTTTTATTTCCTTTCAATACAATTAACTTGTAATTCTTATATGAGTTAGGTTAGATTACCATGGGTAAGATAAGATTAGGTTAGAAAGTTTAATAGTTTTAGAAAGCGTGTTATATCAAACGTTTCATTATGTCAACAATTACATTAGATTAAAAATAATTACATATATTTTTATATTAAATATTACGCACCCAAAATTAAACGCACATTGCAGGTGGGGTTGAACCCACGACCTCTTCTTAACCGTAGTAGGGCTCTGACCCACATTGTAGTATATTACTGTGCTAAATATTAACATTTGATCTGAGGACATTTATTATCGACGTTTGCTGTAGTATTTTATTGTTAATTCTTAGGAGTTGTTCCTGATAATAATTAAAAAATAATAGCACAAAATTCAACCCTTCCTTTCCCCTTCCCGGCCCATTCAAGACCGTAACGTAACATCACGCTCGAAACGTCGAGGCGATTAAATAAACACTTTTTAAACGCGATTAACAGGCCTTCTTCCTTTAAAAATTTTTTTTTTTTCATATTATGACAAATATATTGATAATTTCAACCAATTTTTTGAAGTGAATAATACTTTTTGCCGTGTTCTAGGAATAAACATAGCTATTTCATGATTTCATTGCGTGCAGTCGAAAATAAGTTGAAAAAACTAATTTACCGCGTGAATTTTGTCAATTTCGAGTAGTTTTTGAAACAAAAATTATCAATGAAAAATTCAAATTGTAGGTTTCAAATATATACCAACAAGTCCCAATAGCCCTGCTCTAGGTACTAACATCAATCATATGTTAAGAAACATGTTTGATCATAGAGAAAAATGTCTAAAACAATCAGCATTTTTAAAGGAATAAGGCCTCTTAAGTCCTGCTATAATAATGTGAGAAAATCGTGTAGTACATCGATATAAAAAAATAAGCCGAAGTAAGTAAATGATGTGAAAATGGCCCCCAATAATAGTCTCGACGTCACGAAGTGGCGTAAATCAAAGGGAACCGTCCACTAATTTTCACGCAATTATGCTTAGGTCGCAATTCATCTCAATCATTCCTGCGTCTACCCTTTTCCGGGGATATTATGGAGTAGGCAAGCATCTACTAATTTGGGCCCAAACAGGAATAAAGTTTATTATAATAAAGATTACTTGAAAGTGAAAAGATTAACAACAGGTTTGTAGAAACTGTCCAAGCGGTCGGGTCAAAATATTTCAAACCCCGTCGTAGAGACAGGCCGCAAAAACTTACCGATCACACCCTCAAACTCATGGCAGAACGACGTTCAATCGTACTGCGGACCTCCGTTGATGCTAAGGCATATCGGCAGCTCAATAGACAGATATGGAAGTCCTTGCGACGAGATATCCGCAACTTTAATACAAACAGTATTAGAGAGGCGATAGAGCAGAACCAAGGCTCCAAAGTGTTTGCAAGAGACATGTCTATTGGGCAAACCCAGCTGACGAAGCTGAAGACGGAGGACGGTAGTATAACGTCGACAAAAGCCGAAGTTTTGGGGGAGATCGAAAAGTTTTATGCGCAGCTATACACCTCGGTTACTAAACCTGTTAGTAGCTCAGCCGCAGATCCAAGAGCTAAGCTGACCCGACACTTTACCGAAGATATCCCGGACATCAGCCTATATGAGATTAGGATGGCTCTCAAACAGCTTCGGAACAACAAGGCACCGGGTGATGACGGAATCACCTCAGAGATTCTGAATGCGGGTGGAACACCGATACTGAAAGCCCTTCAGAAACTCTTCAACTCCGTCTTGCTCGAGGGAATAACGCCAGAGGCATGGAACAGAGGCGTGGTGGTGCTCTTCTTCAAGAAAGGGGATAATACCTTGTTGAAGAATTACAGACCCATCTCGCTTCTGAGCCATGTCTACAAGTTGTTTTCGAGGGTCATCACGAATCGTCTCGCGCGTAGGTTCGATGACTTCCAGCCTCCCGAACAAGCAGGATTCCGAAAAGGCTTTAGTACCATAGACCACATCCATACGCTGCGTCAAGTTATACAGAAGACCGAAGAGTATAACTTGCCACTATGCTTGGCGTTTGTGGACTATGAGAAGGCCTTCGATTCGATCGAGACTTGGGCAGTGCTACAGTCTCTCCAGCGGTGCCATATTGACTATCGGTACATCGAGGTTCTGAAATGTTTATATAAAAATGCCACCATGTCGGTTCGAGTACAGGAGCAGAGCACGAAAGCTATTCCTCTGCAGCGAGGCGTAAGGCAGGGAGACGTTATCTCTCCGAAACTGTTCACCGCCGCATTGGAAGATGCTTTTAAACTCCTGGAATGGGAACGATTCGGCATCAACATTAATGGCGAATACATTACTCACCTTCGGTTTGCCGACGATATTGTGGTCATGGCAGAATCGCTGGAGGACCTCGGCACAATGCTCGATGGCCTGAATAGAGTTTCCCAACAGGTAGGTCTTCGGATGAACATGGACAAAACAAAGGTAATGGGTCGTTCTCAAAATATTTGCACCGCTGCGCTAATTTTGTATTTTTTTTTCAAGTTGCGATTTTTTCTTTTATTTTTTATAGGATCGCTAGAAATATATTCTAATAATCGATATCACATGGAGGGAAGTAGTTAAATTGAATATTTTAGAAGATACAGGTGTTTGAAATTCTAGGTCGACAGGTGAAAGACATCGATGACAGGTAAACGACATTTTTTTACCAAGTTATCGACAATGGGTGCAGGTTTGCGACAAATACGTTCCAATTTAACTGAAATTATTAGCAGGTTAACGACTATGGTTGCAGGTAAGTGACATTTTAAATAAAAACTACATGGAACTGTCTACGAGTATTTTCTGTTTAAATTTTTTTTTCATTAGTCTTTTCCTTATGTTAGTAATTTGCAAAAAAAAAACAATCATTAATTCTTATGTCATAAGACATTTCTACAGGGATTTTTTGAAGCCTATACATCCAGAAAGGTCTAAACCGGCAAAAAGGGCAGAACTCAAGCTTTACCCACGTGACTTTATACATTTCTTATGAAGGTTCATCAGCGAATCATTTACATAACGTTTCTGCATCTTAATTGCACCGCTTTTGACAAACTGATGTTTTTATCTTCGAGGAATTCCCCCCTATCTGATTACCAGAAAGTCTTCGACTACGTTAGGTGGGATAAGCTATGAGAGGTATTGTCTGAAGCTGCCAGCTCATCTGGTAACATTTTATAAAGCCTTCACGAGTCTAGATACAGAATGGTGACGGCAGGAGATGTCATATGCAAGAACTTTAAGTTCCGGAAAGGTGTACGACAGAAATGGATAATATCTCCCATACCTTTTAACATATATGGAGATGCAGAGTTCATCATACCCTGAAATGTTGGAGTGATGATGTTAGAATAGGAGGAATGTTAATATTGAACCTTTCGCTACGTGGTTCTTGAATCATCAGCAACTGAAGCAGAAGTGGCCGAACTTTTGGAACGACTCGAAATGGGTCTTGAAATTAATAAGAAAAGACCAAGCTGATGATAGTCGACCATTTTGATGCTTCATAAACCTCCTTCAAAAGTTTGAAACTGTAACCACTGCCAGTATCTTGGCTCGATCGTCACAAATAGAGGCAGAAGCAAATCGAAGATTCGCAGACAAATCGGAATGGCCAAAACAGCGATGACCCAACTCGGCAAAATATGGAAAGATAGAAACATCCCTAACCGGACTAAGATGCACCTCGTCTGTGCACTTGACTTCTCCATATTTCTGGGGCTGAGACCTGGACGCTCAAAGCGGCTGACAGGCAGAGGATTGTCGCTTTCGAAATGTGGTGCTGGCGCCGCCTGCTAAGGTTTCCTTGGACAGCATGAAATTAAAATAGAGTACTCAAACCAAGGTAAGTCGGTAATATATATGTTTTTATGACAACAAAACATGAGTACCCCACGTTGGAACACCGCGAGCGACCTATAAAACCTAGATTTTAAATAGTTTTGTAGAAGTTTTTTTAATAATGGTCGTCCGCCTGCCGTATGTGTCGTTCACCTGTTTTTTTAAATACAAGTGAACGACATACAGGTGATGGACAAAATGACAGTTATATCATCAAAAAAAATAAAGTATTTGGTAGATGAACTGCATATTTATACACATGAAAATAGACCATACTTTACGTATTATAAATTAAAATTAATGCAATAGTACACACGTCAACCAAAATATGGAAGGCAGAATATAGACTACATACCCATTACAAACTCCCGCTCGCCTAAGTGTATTTATCATATTTTTTTAGTGCAGCGCACTGACGATGTGTCACTTGGAACACTGTTAGGTGGCAACTGAAGGTCTCGATTTATGCAAGTTGAGGCAGGGGAAATGAAATAGTGGTCACACAGATGTCATATTTGTCTCATGACAAGTGAACGACAAAAAATGGCGTGGACAATCTTAAATTGTAAATAGTTCCTAACATAACCATACAATTATTATTTGACATAGTAGTATTAAATCTTGATCATATTTGAAAATAAAATGGAGTACTCAACCTAAGCTGAGTTGGTAATATATATGTTTTTATTTCAACGAAACATGTGGACCTCGCGTTGGGACACGGCAAGTGACCGACAAAACCTAGTTATAGAACGTTTTTTTGTCTATTTATATACTTTAATTTTATTAAAAAGCATTTGGCCTCTGTGTAAAATGTGTCTATAGATATGTGATGATAATTAATTTTTTAAAGTAATGCGTTGTAAAAAAAAAGTTCTAAGACAAACCTGTAGGCAGGTGACGGTGCAAATATTTTGAGAACGACCCTAATGTCGAATGCCCATGTTACACCCTACCCAGTAACGGTTGGGAGCTCTACCCTCGAAATTGTTGACAAATATGTTTACCTGGGACAAGTGATCCAGTTGGGTAGGTCCAATTTTGAGAGGGAGGTCAATCGACGAATCCAACTCGGCTGGGCAGCGTTCGGGAAACTACAAAATATCTTCTCGTCCAACATACCTCAATGCCTAAAGACGAAAGTCTTCAATCAATGTGTGTTACCAGTGATGACATACGGAACAGAAACGTGGCCTCTTACTGTGGGCCTTATAAGGAAGCTCAAAGTTGCACAGCGCGCTATGGAGAGGGCTATGCTCGGTGTTTCTTTGCGAGATCAAATCAGAAATGAGGAGATCCGTGAACGAACAAAAGTCGCTGATATAGCCCGACGAATTTGCAAGCTGAAGTGGCAGTGGGCAGGGCACATAGCACGTAGAACTGACGGCCGATGGGGCAGTAAGGTTCTCGAATGGAGGCCACGCACCGGCAAGCGCAGCGTAGGACGTCCACCCACAAGGTGGACAGACGACCTGGTAAAGGTTGCAGGAAGCCGCTGGATGCAGGTCGCTTCCAACCGGCCGATCTGGAAGTCACTGGGGGAGGCCTATGTTCAGCAGTGGACGTCCTGTGGCTGAAATGATGATGATGATGATGAAAGTGAAAATGCTTGTATGGAAGGGCGGCTTTACTTTGGTGCAGTTTTGAATAACGTTAACGTTGGCATTATTAATTTAACGACAAAATCATATTTTCTACGCTGACCATTTGAATTATTCAAGAACACAGCAATTAAACCAAAAAAAATACAATAATCGATGTAAACCAGAATGTAGAGGACCATACGAATAAAGAATATAATATATATGGGAAATATTGGATGTAGGAAATATTCACAGCATCCGTTTCCACTAACCATACGTCAATCAAGCCTGTCGATGTTTCGCCCCCGAAGCGAAACGCAACAATTTATGGCTACGGAAATGACGAACAAAACAAACGAAATACTACATTACTACAAATATTTTTACATGAAACTTACTAATCAAGACTAGGTACCTACCATGTTCATATAATGTTATTTATAAACTAGCGACCCGCCACGGCTTCGCACGGGTGCAATGCTTATCAGCATTTGCATATTATGCATGTTTTACATATGTAAAATTTCCTCTTGAATCATTCTATCCATTAAAAAAATTGCACCCTTGCGTAGTTTTAAAGATCTAAGCATACAGGCAAAGGGACAGATAGACAGCAGAAAGCGACTTTGTTTTATAATATGTAGTGACTAGAGGGTGGCCGCAAATTCGTTCGCGTATCCTTCCTCTATTCTTTACTTACCCTTAGTCGGGTAAGCAGTAGTTTCCTATCCATCTAACCTAACCTAACCAGAAATCCTCGTACCAAAATTGGTTCAAATCCGTCAAGCCGTTTTGGCGTGATGAGAGGCAAAGAAAGATGGTGCTGCACGGCTGGTGCCGCGAGCCCAAACAAAACATAGGCCATCCTGCATGGCGCTATAAAACTAATTCTCAACACATCTAGAATTTATATTAGTAGGTATAAACTATAATGCTTACCCAACTATTTCCGCGTAACCCCCTTTTTCCTTTAAAAACTATCCTATACCATCTTGAGGGATATCCTCATGATGGCAAAAAAAAATTAATGAAAACGCTTTGGCGTCATTTATCAGCCATCGTCAAATCATGCCCCGTCTCCATAGAGTAGGTTTTTAATACGTGACCCGATCATTCGACGTGTGCGACTAACTAAGAATGTATGCCGTTTTTTGGGATAAAAGCCTAAAGTGGAGTGGTGCACCATGGTGCTTATACAGAACCGTTAAAACCAAATTTGGTTTTGCGAGCCACATTCAGGCACATGACCGACGCTCGTGAAGGTCATGGAGCCAGGTTCGCCATTGACGGATACGTCAAGGAGGACTATATTATATTAGCACGTCGGCTATTCGCGCGGCGTCGAATTTACGTTTTGTTCTAGAATACTTTATACCCATCTATGGCAAAGCAAAGGGTACCTATTTTGCACTGCAAAATAAGATTATGTCATTATAGTTACGTAACTTTCGCGAGGACATTATGTCAATAACAAAGTTGAAATTGTCAATTACGACGTCCGCGCTGAAAGTTTGGAGTGTCCTCGACGTTGAAGATTCTCTTGCAATAAATATCGTAACAATCGCTTATGTATCACCGACGAATAATAGACTACAAATACATGTAACGTTTTGTTTAGTAAAAGCTAGCAAAAATGTTATTTTATAGGTACCTACATTTTACGAAGGAAACAAAAAGAGCGTGTTGTACAAAAGTGCGGAAAGTAGTTTTAGACAAACTTAAATTCAGATACTCACAACAACACAGACAACACAGACTAAAACTGAACATAACATGTTGAAGTCTTATTAGCAATAATATTGTCTGAATTCCTGTTACTTGTTTCTGCTGCTATTTCCACGAAATATGGCTAAGAGCTATCTCTACCGACAATATTTTCGATTAAAAAGCTGCGTTATGTTCATCCGTTTGGAGTTATGATGCCACAGATAGACATAAAATTATAACATGCCTCGTTTTTTTGTCGGGGCTTATAAAAATGTTGTACTAGTGCGTCCACCAGTACGCGTAAGGGAAAAATAAATGAGATTTTCATATAATTATTTGTTTCATTACAGTCGAATGTTCGCGGTGAGGGAGCATCCTAAGATTCTAGCCATCTTAAGCCCTCATGTGATTTAACGTGTCATCCAGGATGGCTTAGTTAAGCTGAGCCAGATGCGTGAAAACGTAACACATCAACATGGAATGTTTGGGTGTTTTGGCGGAGCGAGCCCGGGACCTTCTATCGATTTTGCCCCCGCCCGACCCGCACGCATCGCAACTGTTGCTCGAGAGAATCGTCCTTGGCCGAGACGTACTGATCATGTTTCAAATGCATTTCTGGGCCACTGATTTGACACTAATGTCTATCCGAGATCTCTTTTAGGTAGTAAAAAATAAAAAATAAAAAATAAATAATAAATAAAGCAATTAGGTATACTACCTGCTTTATCGTAACATGCTCTACGGCGGTTACTGAAATTATTTTCTTTTTCATTGAGATGAATATTGAGAATCCTTAGAAATTGATTTATATCAAAGAAGAAGAGAATGTATCAATGTGTCAAGTATTCTTCACTTTAATATTTGTAATTGATAATTTGAATTCAAGAGAATAACAAAGTTTTCTCATCTATAGGTATAAAATTGCTTGTATTTATTTTATTTAGATCTTAATACAACGTACCAATCTAATTAAGTGATCCTTTTAAGTTTTATATAATATATTTAGAATGTGCCAATGTACCCAGAATGTGAATTAATTATAAGTAATTAATCGCATGTTTATTTCCTATGTTAGAAATATATAAACAAATATTGGTCTTAAAACATTATGTAATCATAATAGCACTTACTATCATAATATATGCCACGAATAAATGTTACTAGTACAATTGATTTAAAAATATGAAACTCGAAGTACTTAATTTAATCACATGTACCTATCATTTGATTGTTTCATAACTAAATGTACTTGAACTCGAGTATTCGTATAAAGTAACTTCAGTCAGTTCACTGAATTGAATAAACATATTGGGCTACATTTGGTTAAGTTTTAACTTTAAATCGTATTTGACTTCAGTAGAAAATACTCACGTACGACAATCACTCCCAACAAAAGGAATATTCAATTTCCGAACGGATCTACATCTCCCTAAAACAAAATCGTATCAGGAAACCGGGACTTGAGATAAAATCTGAAAATGGACTAGAATATTCCAAAAGTCTCCGGTATACGAGGCATATTGGAAACCAATAGATTTTATACTTAAACTAGGGGTGACAAAAAGCGTTACGTTTCAATCTCCGTTCCAATTCAATTCTCAGTTCCAGAAAAATAACTGTGAAATCTTTCTGTGATTTTGTCACGCCTGTAACTTGTCCTGATAATTATGTTTCTGTGAATTGTGACACTAGTATTTTACATCAATGTGTGTTCCAGATGCAATCATTTGACTTTTTTACACCGAAAATTACTTTTATTGCCGTGAGTAACCCGACAGATAACTGTCGTAGGAACGCAAACGTGACGCTTTGTAACGTCTTTCCTCAGTGAGAGGTCAGGTCAGTGATAGAGACTACTGCTCACTGTTACTTTTTTACAGTGACAATTTTTGAGTTAAATAGAGATCCCACCAAAAACATTTCATGCAAAATTGGCGGCCAAGACTCACATGATCATAACGCTTTTGTTATCAAGTATTACTATTTATTTACTTAGAGACGCTACGGCCCAAATAAATAAATAAAAATCTAGGACACCTTACAAAAAGATATGAGATCCCACCAAAAACATTTCATGTAAAATTGGCGACCAAGACTCACATACTCATAACGTTTTCCATGTAAAAAAGTTATCAGATCCCTGGAAAAGCCAAGCCCCAAGCCCTGAGTTTACGAATCCTACACTTTGGCTTCAAAAGTATGGCTTGGCCGTTTCATAGAGTAACGTAAATAAGTCCAACGGACCGTCTGGCCCTTACGGTACTTATCAAGAAATGAAGTTTATGTCTCATGGTAATATATATAAGTAAACTTCATTCCTTACCATATAGGATGGACAGTCCGTTAGACTTACTTACGGTGCTTTATGAAACGGCCAAGCCATACTTTTGAAGCCAAAATGTAGGATTCGTAAACTCAGGGCTTAGGGGCTTGGCTATTCCAGGGATCTGATAACTTTTTTACAAGAAAAGCGTTATGAGCATGTGAGTCATGGCCGGCAATTTTACATGAAATGTTTTTGGTGGGATCTCAAATATTTTTGTAAGGTGCCCTAGTTTTTTTTTTCATTTATTTGGGCCTTAGCGTCTCTAAGTAAATATTAATAATAGCAAAAGCGTTATGAGCATGTGAGTCTTGGCCGCCAATTTTACATGAAATGTTTTTGGGTGGACCTCATTTCTTTTTGTAAGGTAGTTTTTAATTTTTAGGTTCTTTTTAAAAAAAAATTGTGCTGTAGCGTTTCTAAATAAGTAGTAGTAATTGTGTATTTAAATGGAGGAAATATAATATACACTTTTATCGCCCATTATGGAAAACCCATACAAACTTTCATCCCCTTATTTAAAGGGTGGGGTTGATTTTTGAAAATCCTAGAATGTGTATTTTATTTATAACAATAAGTCCCAATAGGTATATATACATTTTCAGACCTCTAGTATCAAAATTTGCGAAACTCTCATGCAAACTTTCACCCCCTAGTTTAAGGGGTTGGGGGGTAAAAGTTCCAAGTTTCAGAATTATTCTATTGTTTGCATACTAAAACTAGCTTACATACCAAATTTCAGCTTTCTAGGTCATCGGGAAGTACCCCAGAGGTTTTGATACGTTAGTGTATAAGTGAGTGGTAAAATCGGCGTATTTTAGGTACCAATAAAACCTAAAGTATAAAAGCTAGATCAATTAAATTAGGTTCTTTTATATGTTCCCTAACTGCATCCTAACCTGTGAATTTGGGCGCTCTGGTGCTAACTAGGACGAAGCTATGAGAGTTTGAAAATTAGACGAAACGGTTTGAGAAAAGGTAGGTAGTGCCCCGTTTCTTTTTTGCTCGTCTTGGCGGGGGCACTACCGTGCCCCCAGATAAGAGAAGCTGATAAACACTAGAATACTAATTGCACAGCTGGAGTTTGAGAATTTCGTATGAGTACAATTAAAGTAGATATTTGTAACGCGTAACGGTTCTTAATAAGTATTAACTACTGACCAGAACCATACAGCGCATCCCTGCTAATAATAACGATTTCTCAAATCAAATTCGATTTCAATTTAGGTACAAGTAATTTTTAAAGGGTCTAGCAGTTATAGTAGAATCATAGCTTTTTACTGCGGGCAACGCAGCAAAAAGCGGTAATTCAATTAGAACTGAGTTGTTTCCTCTTGTTTCGCATTTCGTTATATCTTACGTAGTTAATTGGCTTTAATTATTCAATAAATTACCTAAAAGCTTCTGGGAACTGTTGACAGAAATTATTTGAGAAATGAAACTGACGCAATTTCTTCCATTTGATATGACAAATTATTGAGACAAATTAAGCAAACAATTTTTATTTAGAAGCTGTACCTACCCAACTTCACCCGCGTATTTTTATTTATTTCCCAAGTTTAACAAAAAGCAAATAAGTCTCCTATACCCGTCTTCGGATACAGTGTCACGATGGTGCCGCGCTTGGTTTTTTTTTTCTGAAATAATTACCCCCTCCATAGAAAACTGATTTTCAATAGAAATTTTATAATAATATACAGCGTGGGTAGGCATTTAATACTGGCATATATTAAAATGACGATTAGTATCGGACCCAGGGATCCTATTAACATTGATTTCTTTAGAAAATTAGATTTTTATTTGCATACGAAATAATTGGACACGCAATGTATTTGCATCCACATTAATTAACGTACCTAAACGTCATGACATATACCATGTCAGCGTTCATTTGTTGGACTACGTACATTGCTGCTTGTTTGGACTTTAAAAAATTATTACATCTGATTAAAAACACTATTTGACAAAATAATTATGCCGTACGATTCCTATGATTAGATACTATAACTGAATACATTATATACCCGTATTAAATACCCACGTTGTATATGTTCATCAGACTTTCGAGACATTTCGAGGCTATATTTAGTCGTATCTGCAATTCAATATTTTTTAGGTATGTTAAATTTATAATAGTTTTGACGCACCCGAAGATTCGGTCCGTGGTGGCCATTATTTTTTTATATTTCATAAATTATGTGTAGTGTTTTTACTAAGCCATTAAAGCCAAGACTTAAATTAATAATGTAATGAACAATGTTTATTTTTAACGCCTATCAAATTTATTTTTATAGCGTAACATTATGGGTCGTCAATTTTTATTTTCCTGATTTCGCAACTCACGGTAAGCCGCAAAAAAAGTTATGTTGTAATTTGTTTTAACACGAAATGTATACATATCACGTATTCTATCAGTCAAAAATTAGGAACTTCAAATTAAGACACAAGTAAATAATATGGCGATTACTCTAATAATTATATGTTTTTATTCTTTGTTAGTAAAAAAGTTTATAAAGGAAATCCTCGTATTTTCAGGAGGATTTGCCTTCGCCACTCGTTTCGGGCGTGCATTTGATGCTATCGGGGGGGCATTAGCATCTCTAGTGGTTTGCGCAGGGGTGCATAAACTCGTCCCAGTGTGACATAACACTTGATGGATCTTGCTTAATATTTTTCAGGGAAATGTCATGAATCAAAGATAAGTAAGAATAAGTAGAGATCTTGTTCAGACTTGCTGAATTTGATTCCTTCCGGATCGTGGCCACAATTATTATGCTCAACTGTTTGTGCCGTGGGCACTTTGGATTCCCTTCAGCACAACTGAGTTACCAACAACTCAACCCGGACCTATAAGCACAACTATAAATTATACTCAACTGGTTGAGTCAAAAGAAACTTAAAGAAGCACAAACCAACAAACAATATTTTTCATTTATAATTAAGGTAATACTTGAGAAAATTACACAAACACACCATGCTTTAACCAATTTAGCTTTCCTTAATTCCGAAACAATAATTGTTTTCCGAACATGTGTTTCACAAAGCCCGTGAAATACCAATCCTACACGAATGCGAAGCAATTTATATGAACATTCCAGAGCCGTATTCTGAACGTAAATGGAATTTTCTTTTATACATCATGGTCGCTACATGCTATATCATACAATACAAAACTGAACGGTTGCCATGACAACTAGTATTGATAAGAAATCAACAATCAAATTATCGAGTTTTCAAACTACTTATTGAAATTAGTTTTCCAGGGTCGTGTCGATAGAAAACTGAATTTACAATTTTAGAATTGTATATCTGGGGGCACGGTAGTGCCCCCGCCAAGACGAACAAAAAAGAGGCGGGGCACTACCTACCTTTTCTCGAACCGTTTCGTCTCATTTTTAAACCCTCATAGTTTCGTCCCAGTTAACACCAGAACGCCCAAATTCACCGGTTAAGATGCAGTTAGGGAGCATATAAAATGTACAAAATTTCATTGATCTAGCTTTTATACTTTAGGTTTTATTGGTACCTAAAATACGCCGATTTTGCCACTCACTTATACACTGACGTATCAAAACCTCTGGGGTACTTCCCGATGACCTAGAAAGCTGAAATTTGGTATGTAAGCTAGTATTAGTACACAAACAACAAAATAATTCTAAAACTTGGAACTTTTACCCCCCAACCCCTTAAACTAGGGGATGGAAGTTTGTATGAGAATTCTGCAAATTTTGATACTAGAGGTCTGAAAATTGGTATAGGGACTCCTTGTTATAAATAAAACACATAGTATTCTAGGATTTTTAGAAAATCACCCCCCACCCTTTAAATAAGGGGATGTAAGTTTGTATGGGGTTCCCATAATAGGGGATAAAAGTGTATATATATATGGGGCTAAAAGTAGGTATTTCTTAAATACACAATTATTACTACTTCTGTATCTACACTGACTTCGTATTTTAAATATTTCTTTATAAACCTACCAAAATGCGATAATAAATGTAGCACAATTAACACGCGGAATTTTATATTTTATATTGTTGAATCAATGATTTTTATATCCATCTTAAGCAGATTTAAGCGTAAGACGAATGCGTAAGAAGAAATGATATCAACAAGAGAAATATGCAAAGATAGAGCTCTGAAGACTGATGCTCAAGAAACGCTACAGCCCAAAATAAATAAAAAAACTAGGGCACCTTACAAAAAGAAATAAGATCCCACCAAAACATTTCATGTAAAATTGGCGGCCAAGACTCACATGCTCATAACGCTTTCACTGTAAAAAGTTATCAGATCCCAGGAAAAGCCAAGCCCCTAAGCCCTGACTTTACTAACCCTACACCTTGGTTTCAAAAGTATGGCTTGGCCGTTTCATAGTACCTTAAATAAGTCCAACGGACCGTTTGGCCCATTACGGTTTATATATTTACGGTAACCTATGAAACAGCCAAGCCATACTTTTGAAACCAAGGTGTAGGGTTAGTAAAGTCAGGGCTTAGGGGCTTGGCTTTTCCTGGGATCTGATAACTTTTTACAGTGAAAGCGTTATGAGCATGTGAGCCTTGGCCGCCAATTTTACATGAAATTTTTTGGTGGGATAATAATTTACACTATCTTTTCACAGTAAGTACTATTTCACTTCTACGTTATAATTGTTTGCTATATCTAATATTAATATCTATAACTTAAATTTTAAGTGACTTGTAAATGTTAATGTTTACCAATAAATGCTATGAACTATTAACTACGTATCTCCTTTGTAAGTCACTATGAAACCAATAATGAATGTTTATCTAGATAGTGCTTACTCATACTGGATTAGAAATAAAATTTCACCGCGATAATTTCACTCTCTAATAATTGTTCTCATGGGAAAAGCAGAAGTAAAGCGGTTGCTAACTAAACACTCGCCAGGCCCTTTTTATTCTGGTAAAGCTGTGTTACCACTTGCTCGCAGAGCGAACATTTTGTTTACGCTCTGCTTATACCAAACAAACAAACACCTAGAACTTAATATAAAGCATCTATTACACACAGAGAATTTGTTAAAATGGGGATAAAATAACCATTCGCTCGTTTTGTCTAAACCAACCGTTAGACAAATATGTTTGGTGTGTTGCCGATGTCCTTTCAGTACAAAAATAATCTGTTTTCATTATAATGCGTTATAATGCATTAAACAGCCACTGGTTTAGAACAAGACTACAACAATATTGTGACGTCATTTTCATTTAATGAGTCAGCGAGCCTGCAATTGTTTGGCGAGTCCAACCGAAAATCACTGAACATTATTACCTCGGTCACTAGAAACGTGGTATTTAAGCTCTGATCTACAAAACATGACACAGCGCAATACTTCAAAAATCCTGTCCTGCTAAATGTCATTCAAACTTTGTTCCGTTTAGAAAACGCATACGTTATTAAACCGTATCAGTGAAACGTCAGTTCAGAATCCTGACATTGCACGTCTGTGCCGTTTGTGCCGAAGATAAATTTATAGGATATATGCGTTGAACTTCGCCTGTTCTCTTTCTGTTGGATATTGCAAAACGCTTCGCGCTTATGCAAGCCAGATGCCTATAGATGAATTTTCATTGGTGAAAGTTTTAACAATTTTTGGACGTTTCTTTTTTTTTAACTTAACATATTGATAAAGAACCTGATTTGATTTGCATGGAAAACACTGCTGAAGCAATGTATATTGCACGAAAGAAAGTACTTATCGTTCAGAAGGCGGACTTAATGCCATAGGGCATCCTTTCCTTATATTATTTTTATAGAATAACTAGCTGTGCCCCACGGTGTTACCCGCTCATCCCAAGGGAACACTAAATTTAATGGGGATGAAAAGTATCCTATTACCTTCCCCGGGACTCAAACTATCTCTATACCAAATGTCATCTAAATGGGTTCACCGGTTTAAACGTGAAGAAGTAAGAGACAAACAGACACACTTTCGCATTTATAATATTAGTAAGTATGGATTTAATATTCCTACTTAACAAACATAACTTTAACTAAGAAACTTCAGGAAAATATTTTAAATCTTTGTTTTAATTAACACGAAGCATTGCTTTAAACTCTAGGTGCTAGGAGATTACCTAAGAACTAGGAAAGCTTTTAATGCTCGGCGTAGCTTAGTATTTGTTGTATAACTGCCTGGGTGAATTTAATAATGCTAGTACATTACGTAGAAATATAATATTAATTTAAAGCAAACACAACTTAACACATATTAATCACGGAGAGTACAAATAACTTACGCGCCAAAGAATTAAGTCAGCAGATAATTACAGTACTAAAGCCAAATGTAACGCTGACTACAGTGTAACTCACAAATATATTAATGAAAAATAAAATTTACACGTTTTTATTGCAGACTGTACTATCTGACACTAACGATAATTATTTATCAAGATCAATCAAATGAGCCCAAAAACGGTGGCTTTATATTGTACCGTTTAGGAGTTCATATGGCTACCTTCCACCTCCATCATCAGATCAACTCTAAGATACCAAGTTAATGTATTGCCATGAAAATGCAGTTTCATTTCTATATGATATTGTTATTATCATCAGAAGAAGAAGAAGAAATTTGAGGTAGGTTAAAATTTACTTTTAAGATTTGATTATATTGTTAGTTTAAAACTTAGTTACAAGTGAAAGTGTTTATAAAATAAAAAGTAATAATTTATCGGGTATATTCATTATGTCTTGATGTTCATAAAAGCGTGTTGAAAAGAATTCACAGCTACTGAAAAATCAACTAAATTCTCATTACCTAGCCAAATAAATGATGGGTAGAACTTTCAGAAATTAACTCAGTTGAATCTAAGCACGAGAATTGAACTTAAATAAATGCATTTAAATAAATTAGTGATAAAAGCAAGTCCTTGCAGATTGTCATGAAACAAATTTAACTCTAGCCTTGTAAAACTTTTTAGTTGGCAGCTCGCAGGCTTGCAATTCATTTTATTCAAAGATATCCAAATGACTCTCCCACGTTTCGGAAGTAAAGATTTCCAAGAGATACAAAACCCTAATTGGATGGAGTGTTCTAGGAGTAATTGGAACTTGGTATGCGCGGTGACGGCGGCATAAAATAAAATCAACTTCTCACCGTCTCAACCTCAAAACTCTTTTAAGAACTATTATGAAATATTAACCTTAAATAACAGCGCGCAAAGTTGCTTTTTAAATTATCTTTTTAAGTAAGTTACGAGGTGTAGAGTGTAAGACGAAATGAGTGTTAAAATTGAAACGAACGGTTATTAGGTCAGAGTTGAAAGCGGTTGGTAATTAAAAGATAAGATGACGGTTTCATTTGTATGAAAGAGTGTGTATAGCAATTATTCTTAAGTGCATATAAGCTTCCAGCTTGAGGAGCCTTATTTAATAAGTAGATGTTTTCCTGTTATTTCGCTTCTGTGCGAATTTTGTAACACGAATTGGGGATTTCTCTTCTGTAATTCCTCGAGGAGTATAGGGCCTTCATTAACCCACTTGTTACTATCGTCCTTTTAAAAGGACGTGAACAATTTAAAATTCTCACAAACAATGGGGGTACTTATCAAGCTTTTGTTTATACACATTAGAAACGTTTCAAGTATTAGAAGTGGACACCTAGTTGATTGTGCGTGTTATTTATAAACAGTTTCATATGCTATTTTACGTATTTAATTACGCTGATTACCGATGGAAAGTTCGAGGTATGTATTTCTAAACAACATTTTAAGCAATATTTTTATAAAAATAAGAATATAGCAAAAACAAGTGTTTACTTTCGAGTTATAAGTATTTTACATTGAAAATATAACTATAAGTGGTATTTTATACCGATTTTATGAGCCGTCCTTTTGTTCGCACAAACTAACAAAAACATCGTGAAAACGAACATTCACCACTCTGTTCGCACGTGCGTACAACTAACGTACATCAAACACTAGTATTCCGTGTTCAATTGTTCGTCTTCACCATGTTTTTGTTCGTTCGTGCGTACACGACTTTAGACTTTCCTTTCTAATCCACGGTAACTAAATTTACTTTAATACATTACACAACAGGAAGCGAGTAGGTATATGTATACATATACTGACGATTTAGTTAATACCTCAAAGAGACGGATTTACTTGCTAAACACGTTGTTACCGACCGATTAAAAGAACAAATTACATTCTTATCTATGAGAACAAAAGCCGAGGGGAGGGGGGGACTCGATACACTAACCTAAATAGATCTGCATATACGTGCTTTAGTACATTCACTTCATTTTGAGCCAATAGAAAATCAGCTCCGAATTGAGTATTTCGCGCGTGTTTCTGTTAGGCGATGTTATTGGAAAGTCAAGCTATGTTGACGCGTTCAAGTTATCGAGTGCACTTTAAAAACAGCATTATTCTCTTATACCAACACTTCAAAATTCAACCTAACATTTTCAGTAATAAAGTTGAATCTGAAGGATACAAAATGGGTATTAAGGACTTTTTGTGCGGTTGTTTCGCACCGTCACGTTGCTTAATTACCTGCATTGCCGGTATTTAGTACGCGGTCATATATCACGATGCATTACCCAAAAGCAAATACTATTACGCGTTGGTTAAACAGGATCAAATTCCACGTTTCTAAAGATATAGCTCTGAAATATAGCCGTTATATGTTACTAGCTTTTCCCAGTGGCTTCGCTCGCGCTGAGGGTTGAAAAATGACACTGTCGTTTTTAAGCTAAACTAACTAAGTTGCGTTGTGAGTATTCGCTCTTCTTCATAACTAATTACTTTTTAAAATTACTGTAAGGTAGTTTTCCACACCGTATAACTAGCCGTCTCCGTGGGTTTAAAATATTTTTAACATAAAGGAGATTTACCGCTGCCTGCCGTGCTACGGTAAAAGGCGACCTTTTGACATTTTGCCAAAATTGAGTTATTAATACCATCATAATGAGAAAAAAAAGCTGCGTCTACCTGTTTTATCCGTTTTTCGATAAGAGGCTTCGTTTTCAAGTTACTAGTAAGTTAAAAGAACGCATATGTCCTTAACTTGACAAAATAACTAGCTTAGAAGGCGGTAATTTATCGATACCAGTCTAAAAAAACGAACAGTCGACATTTTTAGACGATTTCTAAGATATAAACACGTATAACACATTTTACTGCCTTTAAATTAAATATCTTCTTCGAAAAAGATACGGCTCATCAAAACCTATAACACCGTATCCTTTATTTTTAGTCTAAAATGCCGAATCTATCCTTTTTACGTGCTTTAAGATTAAAAACCGAACAATTTTATCATAACATATAATAAATCTAAAAAAGCGTGTTTAGGATATTCGTACTTTATATGTAGTATTTCAACCGTGGTTATAGAAAAATATTGCTGAAATAGCCGTTAGTACTGCGTGCTAGTGTAAAAACCCGTATATGCGCCAACATCCGACATACGGTACTTGGCTCGCAACTCGTACACGAAGCCCACAGCGAGCGCGCCGGCGCGGGGGCAAGTGTGCGCGGGAGGCACGGTTGTGGACGCTGGCAGCCAGCGCGCCAACATTCAAATTACAAGTAGAATAAGAAAAAACAAAATGATTGTCAGTTTTCTTTGTTTTTTGCAAGTATTGAATACAGTTAACCTTAGAACGCATAAATTATCAGTTAGAGTAAAGTTAAGGCAGTAAAATTCTGCCACAAACAAGGTTGGACAAAAACAGATTCGGACTTTTAACTTAGTATTGGACAAGATTTTTTTACCATACGTTTATAATTAACTATACCTTCTAACTCGAAGTAACTTCTATTTTTGATGTCATTTATACGCACAATAGTTAGTAAAGGTGGGGACTTTTAACTTAGTATTGGACAAGATTTTTACCATAGGTTTATAATTAACTATACCTTCTAACTTGAAGTAACTTCCATTTTTGATGTCATTTATACGCACAATAGTTAGTAAAGGTCGGCTATTTTATAGTTTTATTGTTTTTTTATGGATAACAATGCCTAATGCAAGATTTGCGAAGAAAACACACACTTTCCCAAAACAAACCGTAATTTCGGAATTGTGCAGATCAAATATGTCTTTATTAATTTAAATTACAAAAGGTTTTCTAAAAATTAAAAAGACTAAGCTGGGTTAGGTTAGTCTTGTGCTTCTGTTTTTTCTTTTCCTGTATCTGCCGGACTGACATTCAACAGTTTTTAATATAAATACCTTTATTTTATTCCTAGGTACAGCAATGCAAAATATTTCATAACTCATGGCTTTTATAACTTACAACTTATGGCTTTTTTCAATTTCGAGTGAAATTAATGGCTACATTATGATTTGTATTACATATATATATTGTTCCGCTTGGTTTTAATTTGACGTAAAATCATTCCTTACAACATCTTGTGTTATTAAAATTACCTACTTTTCTGCATCTTGGTTGCAAATGTTCCCATTAAAGTAGTAAAAAGAGATGGCAAAATCCTTCGTTATTACACATTACAATTGATATCCGCCACGTCATAGCGTCCGGGAAGTAAAACTACATAAAACACGATTGACTAAAAAACATACACAAATTGGGGTCCTTTAAGTTACTTAACTGTACGTTACTGTACGAGTTTTACTATTTATTTCATAAAAGAAATTCACTATATACACAGCAAATCGTCCATAGGCACGTTATCAAAAATTAAGATTAAATATAATATTATGTAACAAAGAAATTATTTCTACAATTGTCGTACGTTTAAAAATTTCCTATTTAACCAAAGTAAATTTAAATAAATAGCTTCATTATCATTGCCACATATTTTTAAATTTGGCCGACTAATCGAAACTTTAAATAAAATTAAGGCAAGAAGTGAAACTTGATGATATTGATTTTTATACCTAAATTTAATATTAATTCGTCGCATATTTGGAGAAAATCACTATGTCTATATACATACCTCATACTCATCCACAATATGACTTTTCCAGCCTCTGCACTCTGCAGTAATACCTATACTATAACTGAACACAAAGATGCGAGTATAATAGTGACAATTATTGAGACGCTAAGTACTTCGTTTTGTTACCTCTTCTCCCATGGTTACTAACTTATAATACCGTATACAGCATATTTTTGGTAACGATACGTCATTTTATTTTAGTACACGGAACAGTTTTATTGTCAAAATAAAAAATATGACTAATTTACCTAACTTAAAAACCGTATCAGCACGATGTGGTCTTATTACTTTGACTGTTGATACGACATTACACCTTAACGCAAAGTTATAAGACCGTATACACCATATTCGGCAATTAAGCTTAGCTTATCATATTTTTAACAGAAAATACTAAATTAAAGAACCGTATAGTGCGTTTATACCGCCTTTTAGCTAGTTTTATATTTTACTTTATATTTTTACTGCTAAGCTAAAAATGTTTTTTGGGTCTGTAAAAAAAAGTAGTTCACTTAAAAAAGTGATAATACCATAAAAAATAAGTCCCAACACGCTGCTATGAAACACAAAAAAAAATAATCAAATATGTTGCACCAATTTCTAGAAATTGAATTTTGAATTTTATTGCACGTTTTTTGCGATTATCTCGAAAGTGACTTTTGTCAAAAGGTCGCCTTTTACCGTAGCACGGCAGAGCTACTAAATGGCTGTTTTAATATTGTTATTAACGTGCTAAAATAAATATTACCAACTTATTAGAAATAAATCAGAATCAAGAGGGTAAACTAAATAACGATTTTTTTTTAACCATATAAAAAATAAACTGGCAACTCTATGGACAGGGTAATGAATGTATTTCACACGTTTGAAGTTACCCACTTTTAATCAAAATTGTGTTCATACAAACTTTCAACTCCAACTTAGCCCTCTTATGAATGAATATCTTAAGAGGCCTTATTCCTTTTAAATAAATAAATAAAATAAATAAATAAATATTAAGGGACAATCTTACACAAATCGACCTAGTCCCAAACTAAGCAAAGCTTGTACTATGGGTACTAGACGACGATATACATAATATATAAATACATATATAGATAACATCCATGACCCAAGAACAAATATTTTGCACAAATATTTGCCCCGGCCGGGATTCGAACCCGGGACCGCCGACTCAGTAGGCAGGTGTCTACAAACCGAGCCAAACGCGTCGTCGTTTTAAAATGCTGATTGTTTAGATATGTTTCTCTATTATCAAACATGTTTCTTCACATATTATTGATGTTACTACCTAGAACAGGGCTATTGGGATTTATTGGTATATATTTGAAACCTACAGTTTGAATTTTTCATTGATAATTTTTGTTCAAAATACTACTCGAAATTGACAAAATTCATGTGGAAAATTCGTTTTTTCAACTTATTTTCGACTGCACGCAATGAAAGCATGAAATAGCTACGTTACTACCTAGAACTCGGGAAAAAGTATTATTCACTTCAAAAAGTTGGTTGAAATTATCAATATATTCGTCATAATATGAAAAAAATAAATTTTAAAAGGAATAAGGCCTCTTAATAAATTGTACCCTATGTCCTATTCTGATATCTAAGCTGTATTTTGAAGTTTTTGTTTTATGTGACATAGTTTTTGCGTTAAAGTAGAATGTATATTATTACAAACTTTCACGTTTCACTTTTCAACTTTACTTTAATTGTCACTTATTTTAGCCTGTTATGAAAAAATCGACGTAATTACAACAAATATTTTAAGTATAAGTATCAGGAACGTAGAGATATACTTATCATACACATGTGCATTCATAAAAATGTGTCATGTTTCAACAGTTTTCCCTGTTAATTAAGAAAAAACCCATCAACTAATGCTGAATTATATTCTAAACTTATTACTCTTGCTATGAAGAGCAAAAAACTCAACCTGCTTATATTGTAATTGTAACAAGAACTTAAAATGTTAAAAACTATACCTTAATTCATCATCATCATCATTTCAGCCTATTGCAGTCCCCTGCTGGACGTAAGCGTAATACCTTAATTACTTAACAAATATTTTTGCTTTATAAAATAGCCGTTCATATTTTTGTTACAAGTAATAAATTAACTGCTATCATGATCTCTAAACAAAAATAAGTCTACACAGAGAAAACAAAGCCGTTCATTTTCTAATCCCATAAATTTGTTCAGAGTTTTCTTTTATTACCAAGGAACGGGGTGGAAGGGAAATACGGTACTTAAACAGATTTTCTTTGCGAACAAGATTACTGCTACTACACAAAATAAGCTAAAACAGTAAGCTTGAGTTTCCTGATTTCGCGTATTTGTTATCCTTCGCTTAAATTGAAAGTTTAACTTAAGAGTCTTCAACCCAAAACGTCGCAAAATAAAAAAGAAACCCACGTTCACACTACGCTGCCGTTAAAAAAAACTTTTTAAATAAAAAATACAAAAGATGGTAAAAAATATGTATATTTGGCAATCGTGTGGCATCGTGAATCTTCGAATTTTCTACAATTCTTATACTAAAATTGGTTAGCTGAATTGGCATGCAACAACTATTAAAAACAAACAATTGTTTAAGTTTTTTTTCGAAATAATGATTTATATAAAACTGTTTTTAGATGATAGATTTTGCGAAGAAAGAAAAGGAAATATGTTTATGACTCCTCACCAAAATATAAAATCTCCGAACAAAACGGTTAAAAGACATCCTATCTCCTACACATACTTACATACATTAGCAAGAACATATAAACACGCCTTTTTTTACGAGCCGTATCATAAACAAAGCGGTGTAGCCCATAACATAACACATGACAATTTTGCCGTAAACAATTATGGGTAAAAAATAAACAAGATTATACGCAGGGGTTGTTTCGTTTTGACAAGATTACTCGTATTCCGCCGCGCAGCCGGTGGCTATACGAGTAAAATGACAAAAAATGCAAAATTAATTTAGGTTGCCTTTTTAGCCTAAAGCTATGATACTCGTACCGGTTATATTAGAGGAAAATCTGAGGGATATTGGAGATAATATTTTAAGACTATAATAAAATTAATAATTATGTAGGGTAAGAATGAAACACACTGATGTGTGTCCTTGCCCTAACATCATGTTTTAACCCGAGAAAAAACTTATCGTATTCGCTTTTTCGTGACCTATCCGTGTAAGAATATCTATACTATATTACCGTAAGGTCGGGTTACTTTAACCCTGGGGGGTAACATTGTCCACCCATTTAAATCCATTTCAATAAATTAGAAATTTTTAAAATCAGTACGAGCGATTACTCTAAAGTGGATTCATCATAAGATGTAAGTTTTTCAGAATTTACTTATTGAATAAAGTTGGTTTTTATAGGTGGGCAATGTTAGCCCCCCGGGCTAAAGTAACCCGACCTTACTAAAAAATCTAGGTTTGTATTGGAAAATCTTTTCTAAGAAGTTTAATCAATATTATCCCCTGGGCCAAAGGACAGAATAATAACAAAAAAAGTTAATCCACCCATATAACGAGACTTTAAAGATATAGTTAAATTCGAAAAAAAACCTGTTCTTTCTTTTGTACATTAGCAATAGGACTAACAATTTTACAAGCTTTTATTTAACTTGCATTGTATGTATGTATGTTTAAAGTATGTTTGTTCCGGTGGAATCTTGCAACTCAATTTTGAAGCAGATATCATCAAGCTGAGCTTTTTAACCAATGTGTTGCCAGTGATGACATACGGCACTGAAACGTGGTCGCTTACAATGGGCCTCATAAGAAGGCTCACAGTTAATCAAAGGGCAATGGAGCGAGCTATGCTCGGAATTTCCTTGCAGGATCGAATTCGAAATGATGAGATACGCAAGAGAACCAAAGTTGTAGATATAGCTCAGACAGTCGCCAAACTTAAGTGGCAGTGGGCGAGGCACATTGCTCGTAGAATCGATGGCCGTTGGGGCAGAAAGGTTCTTGAGTGGCGACCGCAGACCGGAAGACGCAGCGTTGGAAGGCCTCCAACAAGGTGGACCGACGACCTGGTTAAGATCGCGGGTAGAAATTGGATGAGGGCGGCGCAAGATCGATCGTTGTGGAGAACTTTGGGGGAGGCCTTTGTCCAGCAGTGGACGTCTATAGGCTGATATGATGATGATGATCATTGAGCTGAAATTTTGCATACTTACATAACTTTGATGACAATACAATAATATGGTACCATAGGGCTGATCTGATGATGGAGCCGGTAGTTAGCCATAGGAACTCTATAATAGAAAAAGCAATCCTACCGAGTTTGGGCTCTTTAGAATCATCTCAGTAAGCATTTGATGGATATCCAAAGAAAAGTAAAGTCGGCTATAAAAGCTTGTCACTAAAATGAAATTATTGACAGAAACTTATGGTATTATACTCGTTCGTCTATCGACTTCGTCCGAGGAAGTTCGTCCCAATGAGAAGAAATATGCCGCTGCGGTAAAAGTTGAATAGCGCATATCGCTAAGGTCGAAATACAGTGACGAGATCACAGATATCAGTATCTAACTATAGATTATTTAGCCCTAAAGAATCTACAATGCAAGTAACAATTATATACATTTACGGTGTTTAAAATTCGGCTTCCGAATGTGGCTATAAACGCGAGTATAAACGGAAATATATGGGTAAACGCTAGGCAATAAAACAGGTACATTATGGTGAACCACTTAAGGTTCTACTTAAGAAATGTGTTACATTATTATATGCGCTGTGAAGGTAAGTAGACCCAATAGACATATTAGGTTGTGTGAAAAGATTCTGCTTTATACTTAATAAAAAAAAGGCAATCATCTGTGCATGATTTGAGACACGCCAGAAACAGTTGACAAGGGGTTGCCGTTGACAGATACGCCAAGGAGAACATCATCATTACCACCATCATCATTATCTTTATCATCATCATCATCACCATCATTATCAGCATCGTCATCACCATCATCATCATCGTGATAATTTTTATTTAATTGACGATTTTATAATATCTAAATTGAATAATACCACAAAATATTGAATGTCTATGAGTAACTCTGGATCACACCAAATTACACTTTGATTGTGATTGATGTATAGCCATTTGATCATGAAATGTACGATATGCATCTATTTTAGCTATTCGATACTTGTTATTTATATATCAATAGAACACATTGCTAAAGTAGACCTATCTCTAACATAATATCATTGAGAACTTAGCCCCTAGATTCCAGAATCTTCTAATAAGCCTCCATTTAAGTACTAGCGAAGTCTCGAGTGATAAATTATAGCATAGGCACGTAGGATGATTTTCTTAGAGCCCCTTTTATTAGTGCCTACTCAGCTTTTCATAAATTCGTCACCTCAGCCGAAAATTGTCTGACAGTGTCGAATTTCAATTTTCTGTCTGAACAACGGTTGAGGACATACATTTTTGAAAAAACCGACTAAGTGTGAGTCGGACGCGCGCACCGAGGGTTCTGTACAAACACTTATCTTAACTGTCCATGTTAAGTTAAGTTAGCATCTGGTATGCATGGCGCCGGATACAAATGAGGTGCAAATTTAACGCAACCAATCACGTTTGTTGTATGGAGCCCCCTTAATTATTTATTTTACGGCAATATTAATAATACATCAACCGTGAAAATTTCAACTGTCTAACTATCACGGTTCATGAGATACAGCCTGACAGACGGAGCGACAGACTGACGAACAGCGGAGGCTTAGTTATAGGGTCCCGTTTTTTACCCTTTGGGTACGGAACCCTAAAAAGCCAAAAATCCGAATAAACGAATACGCTGAAGTCAGTGTAATGAAAGTTCCATCTGGCATCTTGGAAACATCACTAAGGAAGTTAATAGGGTAAATTATGCTCTCTGCCGTTATTTTAAATTAGCTTGCTACACTGGTTTCTCGAGAAAAACAGAGGATTGGTCTTAATGAATGTTAAGTAGCTGCCATTGGAATATGACACTTTACTATTATAAATTCCAGTTATCGTGTCAGTGTGAAGATAAACAATGTTCAATGGGTAATTTACAGACAAATTTAAGTACTAGGGCCCGAATTCAAACTGTTACAATGATATTTCCAACGAAGCAATATCTTGGACCTATTTGTATTATGAGTGTTGCCAGTAACTGGAGCAATAAATTTTAACAGATCTACCCTTCGAACTGAACAACATTTGTTAAGACACTTTTAAAAATAACTAGTTAAATAATGTTCATTCAAAGACGTAATGTATTGCGAAATATACCAAATAGGGTGGCGTTATAATTATACCAATGCTAAGGGGATGTCAATATGGGACGGCGAACATTGAAAATACGTTGCTGAAATGTTGAGCCGTTCGATAAACAAGTACAATATATGCTTTAATTATTTGCTGCTGTTACGGGCCACACCCGGTATAACGGATGCATACGGTATTCTGTTATTAAGGTATTAGCACAAATAATAATATAATCTGTACGGTGTCTACCGTACAGGCTTAATTTCTCCATAATATTAGCTTATATTATTAGATAATGGTAATTTAATTCCATTAAACTGTTTCAGATGAAATACAATATTCATACTCAATTAGTTTGATAGTAATTACTTAAATTAGTTTGGATGCTAAACGCGTACCTACTTAATCGAAATAATTTAGTGTTATTTAAGCGAATACCACCAATTAGATGCGTTAATATATTATAATTGACTATGATCCTAATATTATTTAGGCTGCCGTGCTGAGGAAAAAGGTCTACCTACCTACCAACTACCTACACCTACCTGCCTAGGAATCAAGATTGCCTCGCTACGATCAGCATTAGAATTAGCAGACAATTTTAGTAATGTAATTTAGCACTAGCCTATTACTACCTACTACTTTTGACGCTGACCGTAACAACAAGGTAAGGTTGTACCCCTTTACCATTCGTTTTGGCAAAAGATTTTTGTCATTTAAACTAAAAATAACGAATTTTACACTTATTATTTTACGTTCGCATTTAGTTCCAAAAATACAGGTATGAAAGCAACGCGAAACTACAAATGAATGCAAAACCGGTGGCCATTAGCGTTCTTGTTTTATATAAAAGAGGATATACTTAAAGTAAAAAACATTGTTTGTTGCAGTATATTTTGGGCGTGAAACATAAAACATAAGGGTCCTGCATAAACTGAGATAAAAAAGACGTAGTACAGCTTATTTGCTATTTATTGCATAACGCTGTCACGGTTCTCATCAGGTTTTATTATTTGTGTAATAACATCGCATCTCGTGTAAATAATTTCTTAGCACATTTGCAGTTTTATTATCTACTTTTCATATTAAATGTGAACGCAAATTGCTAACACGTACATTATGAGCTGCAGTGTGCCGGTATAAGTATACTGTATATAAATTTTATGTGGATTCAGAATAGGTAAGTTGGTACTTGTCATTTTAAAAGTATAAATGGGTTAAGGTCGGGTTAAGATTGCATTGGGACTAGATCGATAATTCAAATCACCAATGAAATAAGTACATTGTCATAAAAAGCAGGACTACCAAACTAGTAGAAAGTAGCCGAAACTAATTCATTGAATCAGACGTTATTTTTGCAAATCCATGTTATTAATTAAAACAAAAAATATACTTGGGCTAATGCGTGATATGATAGCGTGCTAGAGAATTAATGCTAACCTGTTATAGTTACTAGCGTACCCGGAACCCGTTAAAGTATTTAATGCCCATGTAAGTATAACGGGTTAGCACTAATTAACTAGCACGTTAATACATCGCGGATTAACAAAGCAATATTATTGTTTTGATTAATCGAACTTGCTTCTACTTGGCCTGACATATTATAGTTATATGACCATAATTTATGTATGTTATGTGTATGCATAAACTCATGGATAAACTAGAACTATTCCGTTAGTTACGTAAGTATAGTAATCGTTTACAAAATTACACTCAATTGAGCACGAAAAATCAAGTTCACACACATATCTTACATAGACTACGAGATAAACCGCAGCTTAACTTAATATAACCTTTATCATTTAATTTCCCAGTTGTGTAACTTCCCAAACCCAATAGTCAACTTGCCGCCCAACTTTGCCTATAAGCCACTCTATCTCCGAAGGCACTGGGTCTAAATTACTTGTGCCACCGACGTCAATAGTTTATGGTAATGCCAACTTGCCCAGTCTTTGGCTGGAACTGTATAGTTTGTGAAGTTACAGTCTAATATAGACGGATAGTGTGATTCATGGGAGTCTTTATTCTAGATCGTTGATCTTCCTCAGTCAACCTTTGACAACGGTAACTGCAAATCTCAGGGAGCCTCAAATAATTAAACTTACGCGATATAATCCGTTTAAATTATTTTATTCAAACGTGTGACAGTTGACAGAAACCGAAGAAAATATAAGTGTTAACATATAGTTACCCTATAGTTCTAAGGCGGTTTTCTGCTCAGTGTAGTCTCGCAAAATGTATACTTGACCCCCGAAACCCATCAAATCCAAAATGAAACCAATAGCAACAGTTTTATAAAGTTTTTTGTTGTGTTGTTTCTGGGAAGTGGTTTTTCTAATTGTCTTGGCTAACAGACATTCTTTATTATACATATAAAATAAAACAATATAATAAGAGCAAAACCCAGGAGAAATGATTGTACAGGTCAATGGTAGACATTAGAAGTTAGGATCAAATTATAAAATCTATAAATATTATTTGATCAGGGACCTAATTCGAGATTGACATTTGAGTGATCGCCAAACATCAAATCTCTATTAGATAACAGTTATATCACCATTGAACTGTCATTTAAATGCGATGAGCTTAAAAGTCACATAATATATCTCATCTCAATTTTGGAAATACGAAGGCGATAATGATTGTCAAAAATGTTATTCATGTATATAAATTTCTGTTTTGAACGAAACGTAACGGACTGATTTCACGTACTACGCGGTCAATTTAAAGTATGCGCCTGTTATTTATGCCGCCACATACAAAGGAAGCGAAAATTGACGAAGTTGCGATGTTCTAGGGATATCGCCACTTGTCAAGTAGGCACACGTCAAAAGTGACGGATGGCGATGAAAAGCAGAGATCTCAATTATATCTCTAAAATTGATCGAATACCCCCCCAGGTTTATGGATAACGCACACACACTTATGGCATAAAAAGCATTCTGCTTTCATTTTCTGTCAGTCTAATTTCAAAGATAATCTCAAAGAGAATCGGAAACAGGATAAACAAGCAACGACCCAATCCACGCACTAGGTCAGGTCAGGATGATTTGTATTCAAGATCCATGGAACTCTATTGATATTCCATCTCACAGATTGTAGGATTGTACGCAAATGTGAACCAAGGTAACCGACGTAGCTCACAGGTTTACACGGTTGAAGTGGCAATGGGCAGGCCATGTAGCCCGGAGAATGGATGGCCTTTGGGGCAGCAAATCCGAGGAAAGCGCAATGTGGGACGCCCGGACGGATGACTTCTTGAGGGTAGCTGGGAGTCAATGGATGCGGTTTGCAGGGGATCGCACTTTGTGGTTATGGGAGAGGCCTATGTTCTACTGGGAAGTCTGTGGTTGATAGATAAATAGATTTTTCATCACATTTGCTCGTAAAAGATGGTATTACATGCGGGTGTACTGAAGGACTAAGGCCTATATATAGTTCCCGCGGGAGTTATTAATTGACATAACTCCCTCGGGAGTTATGGTTTTAGTTTTAAAAATATAGTACGCACTCGCAGATTACTTCAGACTAAGGAGGTTTCAATCCAGCCAAGGTTTTTTGTTGTATCAACAAAACTTGCCTACCAGCAAATTGAATTAATACGGTATATGTAACTGCATTAATATTTATGTTTTACAATTATTTATGTGTATTCTGCAATAATTTTATTAAATTAAATTAAATTTTTAATTATCGTTACAATTTGGCAGTATAGCCTGTCAACTTTCTAAACGAAACGCAGTTCTTAGCATTATCAGTGGCAGACGACACAAAAAAAAGGAAAAAAGTTATAAAATTATTGGTTAGGAACTATTTAGTTTGTAACAAACTTACTGTTCATATTTAAGTTTTATAATACGCTGTTAATTATTGCTGCATAATATTGATAATTGTTATTTGTTTAATAATAGATGGTAAGATTCTGTGTACCTATATTTGTTTTCTGTTTTAAGCTGATGGCCGTTTTGCCAGTGCTTATAGTAAATTAAAAAAATATATACAGAAAAAAGTTGGTTGTCAATCGTTATCGTTTAATGTTTATTTTTGGCTTATTTATTTGTTATTTACTCCAAAATGTGATGAAAAATATTGTGTGTAAGGCGGGTAGTAAGGGGATTACAAACTCAGGACATTAAAAGCTTCTAATAGACCTTCGTTAGTAATCCCCTACTTACTACCCTTATGACACAATATACTATAATTGCGTTGTGAGTTAAAACATAGTGACACGACATCAAAGTTTGTTATCCCATCTGTCCAACCGTCGACCTCAAAAATACCTTGAATATTTCAGTACATTTTCTATATTATTTTATATCAAAATCAAAAAAGATTAGTAAAAGAAATGCCACAAATAATTTACTATTTTATAAACAAATTGAACAATAAACTGAATATATATTTTAAATGTAAAAATCTATTAGGATATTTAGGTAGGTGCTTATTATCTCTAGAAAACGTAACTTGCTGGACATATTTAGTAAAATCGTCACACATTCTAGGTTTTGGAATAATGAACTAGCGAGTTTTTTTCTGTAAGTGAAATGTAAATAATCAGGAAGCGATAAACAATATTTCCACCATAGTAGTTGCTTCGCAGAAAAACTAAAGTATATATAGATCGAAGAATCGCCGAACTAAAGTGGCCGTAGATCGGTTATTTCGTAGAACCGACGGTCTCTAGGGCAAAGGTTCTCGAGTAGCGACCACGTACTGGAAGAAGCAGCATCGACTGGCCTCCTACAAAATGAACCACCGTTCTTGTAAAGGTTGCGGCAAGCTGTTACCTGTATAGCGTTGAAGAGTGCCATTGTCCAATAATGTACGTCATTCGACTGAGATGATGATAAATGAACTTCGTGAGATTTAATAAATAGCAGCGAAACGAGAGATCAATACAGCGAACATCAAAAAATGCCACTGTCATAATTTTTCATACAACACGCCAAGTATTGTAAGCGCAGCGCTGGGTCGAGTTTTTAATTAAAGCGCGGAACACAGAACGACCGAGATAATAAATTATCATACTCCATACCCCAGTTTACAAGTCCTTCTGTTTACAAGTTTACAATGCTGCACTAAACGGGAAAACTCTATGCAGTTAAATTGAAACTTTGTTAGTTTCTATTACCCAGTGTCTTCAAGTGATTGCTTTGTTTTGTCTAGGGAGTTACGAGAACATTTTCAACTTTGATTTAATTACAAGAAATTGTCAATACTTCTGCTGCTAAATAAGCTAAGGTTTGTTTAGACGGCTTATGCTAAGTCAGACGAAAATTATACTTAAGCATTTTACGTGTGATGCCGGGTAATCAGTAATCACAGGATATATTTTTTTTAATAGGGATTTAGATTTCGATTTATTTATTTCATAATATAAAATGTCAATATAAGTTACACTAAGTCAATTTACATGTACTTATACTATGATCGTCACATATATTAATACTAAAATATAAAACATGATGACATTGATAATAAACACAGCGGAATTAATTATAAAACAGATAAAATAATTACATAATAAAGAGATTTTCACCATAGACATCTCTTGACTTGCAGTGTAATCACACTATAGTTGATTATGTGTATTTTTAACGTTTATACTCAAATACGGTAAGTTAATACTTACCGGATAAATATTACATCGCACTACATGAGACAAATGATTTAGTTAATAAAATCATGTTACGAGTAGGTGCCGTAAAACTATCCAACTATGGTTCACAACAGACACTCGATTGTGATTTATAATACTTTTTTTTTATTTATTTTTGTTTTATTAAGTTCTTCATCTTTGATTTTAATTGTCATAACTTGTAAAGCGTTTGGGGCAGCAAAGTCCTAGTGCGGCGACCACGTATAGGAAAGAGCCGCGTGGGACGGCCCCCGACTAGATGGACGAATAACCTCGTAAGGGTAGCGGGGAGTCAATGGATGCGGTCTGCACGGGATCGCACTTCGTGGCGAGCTATGTGGAAGGCCTATGTTCAGCAGTCGACGACTGTGGCTGATAAATAGATAGAATTGACATAAAATTAACATTAACGAGTAATATTGGAGTTGTGTGGACTGGACTAATAATTAGGTCGGTAGCTTTACGATATATCCCTTACAGGGATAAGTTCGCCCTTGTACACATGTATTGTTTTTGAGTTTTTGTCATCATTGTTTTATGTGCAATAAAGTGTTTACATACATACATACATATATCATATTTTACATTAAAAAAAAATTAAGAGCTACGTATATAAAATGATTGTATTATTTCGTTAGAGATGGAGTAAAGAGTACTTGTAATTGTATTGTAATGTAAGTTGCTTAGTTCAACAATGAAAAGCCTTTGTTTTGTAGCCATTTTGCAAGTGATGCTATGAATAGAATTGTTTTACATCAGCGTACGAGTCCGTACAAACATTAGGTTCTAGAACTTCTTCCATCCGCTAAATCGCCTGACGTCAGGACGGGACTAGAACTTGAATAAGCACTGGGGGTACCTACTTCTATACGTACTTTCAACTATTTTAGTACACCTACACTACACAACGAGATGTTTACGTACAATTACTTGTCACTACGCCTTAAATCGTAACATAGCTAATGTTAAAATACTTAAACGGGTTTACTCACGTCGTCGTCCTGATGATGAATCGCGTACCGATTCGAAACATGTCGAGCGTTATTCGACTTCTACGACGTGAGTAAACCCGTTTAAGTATTTTAATATGTCTGAGACTCACGATAGTTTTCTATGTAAAACAGCTAATGTTTAAAGGAAACATTCTTTAATTTTTTAAGATGTACCACTAAAATCAGCGAGCAGCGATTATGAAAATTATTGTAGTAAGATTGAAAAACTAAATGATTTTTATGAAGAAGTCGATATTTGTATTGTCGGCGACTTCAATCTACCAAAAATTAATTGGGTACAAAACTTTAACACTAGTGAGCTCACACCCTCTACTAATGACCTTTGCCCCCTAAGTAAACTTGTTCTGAACGCCGTAAATATGTTAGATTTAAAACAGTACAATAAATTTCTGAATGTCAATGAAAGGATTTTAGATTTAATATTTCTGGATCAAGCATGTGAAATCTCTGTCCCAGAAATTGAATTATCTAATATAGACAGACACCACCCGGCTGTTCAATTCAGTGTCAACCTCGATCCTCTGCCTACTATTCCCATAAAGCGTATACCAAAATATAATTACTTAAAAGCTGATTATGATGTTGTAGAGCAAGAGGTAAGCAAAGTAGATTAGGATTCTGAACTCGCCAATTTGGAACCTAATGAGGCGATCGAGCAGTTCTACCATTTATTATTTTACGTTATCGACAAGTGTGTGCCTCTGAAGCGTATTAAATCTGAAAAATATCCAAAATGGTTCTCCTCTGTCCTTATGGCTACTCTAAAACGAAAAATTAAAGTTTGGCGTAAATGGAAAATATACAAATCTTTGGCTGATTACCGTGAATTTTCGCTGCTTCGTACTCGTTGCAAAGTCTTAATGTTAAAGGATTTTACTAATTATACTGTGAACACAGAAACGTCTTTAAAACAAAATATTAAAGCATTTTGGTCTTATGTCGCATCGCTCAAAAAAGACTCTATGGGCTATCCTGCGACGATGTTCTACGAAGACGATTCGTCGACAGGTGGTGAACAAATAGCCAATATGTTTTCAAAGTTCTTTTTGTCTGTTTTTGAACCCAAAGATAACTTAAATGATAACGATTTACTGAACTTTCCGGTATCTGATAGGGCCCCAAATTTGTCTGACATCTATATAAAAACCAGATGTCCTAAAAAAACTTAACAATGTGGATATGAACAAAGGCACTGGACCTGACAATATAAGCCCCGTCTTAGTAAATAAATCTGCCAAGGCGCTAGTTACTCCTTTGTATATTATCTTTAATAAATGCTTGAGCTCGGGTATTTTTCCTGATAAGTGGAAAGTATCACATGTCACTCCGATACATAAAAGCGGTTCACGCTCCCAAATCACAAACTATAGACCCATATCAGTGCAGTCCTGTATACCGAAAATATTTGAGAGCCTTGTTCATGATCTTATTTACCCAGCACTTCAGTCTAACATCTTGGAAGAACAACATGGTTTTATGAAAAATAGATCCACCATCACTAATCTTATGCTTTACAGTAATTTTCTATTTGAATCAATGGACAGAAGACAACAAGTAGATGTGATATTTACAGATTTTAAGAAAGCCTTTGACAAGGTCGATCATAGACTCCTTCTTGAAAAACTGGCGTATAATGGTATTCGCGGGAACCTCCTGCGATGGTTTGCATCGTACCTCGCAAACAGATCGCAAATTGTGGTTGCAAACGGTTTTAAGTCTGATTGTACCATAGTCACATCAGGAGTAATTCAAGGATCTATATTGGGCCCGCTCCTGTATACCTTATTTATTAACGATCTAAACTTATGTTTTAAAAATTGCAACTTCCTTATGTTTGCCGATGATCTAAAAATATTTAGGACTGTGAAGTCGATTAATGATACCAGGCTAATCCAGGATGATCTTAATGAGTTCTTCGAATACTGTCATAAGAACAAACTACAGCTAGCAGGTGACAAGTGTTTACACATGACCTTTACGAAAAACAAAAAACATATTTTTGATTCCACTTACAGGATCGGAAATTCATTAATTAAAAAAGTTTCTTCAACACGGGACTTAGGTATACTGTTTGACGACAAACTAGATTTAAAATATCATATAGAACGTATCACCTCCAAAGCTTATCAAATGCTAGGTTTTGTGTTGAGAACTGCAAAAGTCTTTAAGAAATCGTCTACATATTTGCTGTTGTATAAATCGCTCGTTCGACCACACCTCGAATACGGGTCAGTGATTTGGAATCCACTATACCTAAAATACTCAAAAGCCTTAGAAATGGTGCAGAAAAAATTTCTGCGTATTTTACATAGACGTTTGACTGGAAAACAAATGCCCTATTCAAACCTACTGCATCACTATAAGTTGCATTCGTTGGAGGCCAGGCGCCAATGCTCAGACGCAACCATCTTATACAACATCTGCAGCGGGCATTATAACAGTATTGAGCTGTTGGAGCGGATTCGCTTCAGGGTGCCGGCACGCTGCACCTCGCGCTCGGCCGCCGTGTTTGCCGTCCCCAACGCTGCAAGTAACGCCGGGGTACGTGCTCCCTTACGCCGTTTGTGCAACACGTACAATAAGATGTTCACATCGGTGGACCTCTTCAAGTTAAGTCGACCCAATTTCCGGAAACAGATTCTGAACATTCTTGCCCCCGAAAGTTAGTATAATGTCGTCATTACTTGGTGCTCAGCATCACGCTCGTTTTCATCTTTATATAACTAGTAGGTAAAAAAACTAGCTGGTGGATCTTTTGTTTTTTTTTTCTTTCTTTGTTTTTTTTTATTCTAGATATTTATTTCGTGTTACTTAAATGGTTCACGCTAAGTTATGAATTGTTATTGGCACAGTGTACCTAGAATGTATCGTAGGTTAAGAATATATTTATCAAAATGTGTCTTAGTGAGAGCTGTCTAGGAAATAAGTGCATGGTTACTGTTTAATTATATATAGATTGTAAGACTATCCTGTACTTGTTTCTGTTTGATCTCCAATAAATAAAATAAAATAAAATAAAATAAATTCACAGATTTTGTGAAAAGCTTACTTTAACTAATACAAAAAAAAACACTATTCAATTCTGTATAGGTTTACCGTTTACTAAACACTATAGTTTGATGGATCGTTGTTATGTCTTCAATTTAGCAATGTCTTGATTTTAACACGCGTTTCTATCAAAAACGTCATCTTGTTTAGCTGAGCTATATTTTTTCATATTAACAATTTTGCAGGTTAACCTGGGAAAAATAGTAATTTTAGATACTATGTAGCGCTCGTCATTTTTATTTCAGAATTTTACGTTGATCAGAAATGAATATACCTTAATGTACCTATCATCTCAATGAGAACGGAAATGTCATTATGAATAGCGTGTATCCCTAAAGTAGATAATAGTACTTAATGAGATCTGGAATATGTAGCCCGGCTAGTCGTCGGGAATAAAAGACGAGCCGTGGTAGTGTAAAAATATATAATAAAGAATAAAAACTATATACAATATAAAGAAAAACGGTATTCAGTCAGTACGCGGCACTAACGGGAAACACTGGCCTTAATGGAGCTGGGCAGGATGGTGGGAAAGGCTGGGTTTCAAGCGTCTGCGTGGTTCCAGCTTCCACGCACATCAGGCAGGAACAACCGCCGGTAGAGGTGCGTTTACCACAGCACGCAATCTTCAGCCAAGTAAAAAGGGCTGGAACAATATCTCACTTAGTTGGTGACACCAAACCAATCCATGCCTTATTTCGTATTTGTCAAGACCAGTGAGAACGAAATAAGACTTGGATTGAGTTTAACAATTAAAAGAAAACAGAGAAAAATAAGTTTATATACAAATATTACCTGCAAAGCGGCAGCCCTTACAAGTATTTGAGTATTATATACAGTTTATTATACAGCGTCGTATATACAATATTATGTACACTTGCGGTTGACTCGTAACACCACAAAGGAAAAGGAATATTACATTTAATCTTTAAATGTACAAGTAATACATAGCTTTCTTCAGACCCCGGTTCATTCAACACAAGTCCGAGCGTGTCTGAGAAAAAAGACAAAAGCCGAGCGTGGAACGCCTGTCTTTTTTAATGGCGTTTGTAAGCGGCCAGTGCTGCACCATGGAGGTTTGCCGCGTTACAAAGTCAGTGTCATACTTCGATTCAAGCTCTGATATTATAATGTAAGTGCCACAAGTTCTTTTTTCGGCTACATGTGAGTAAAACCGAGACAAAAGGTTACTTTTATTCTGGTATGTTTGTATACATTTGGAGAAGTATTAAGCAGTAAATACCTCAAAACAAAATTAATATTTATATGGCTTGATGGATTGCCTTAGGCGTAAGCAACCTTCAACCATATAAAAACTCTGATCAACACATAATTATATCTATGCAGTTTCCAAAATATTTCCTAATTGTTTTCCCGCGGTGTTGCTCGCATATCAAACAGTTTTTCACTGGTTCATTTTTGTTTTTCCAGACATAATTTAGCTCACATCACTTGCCGCCCTACATTTATTTAATGTTATGCATAACCATAGTATGGCAAATAAAAAGTTTTTTTTATTCAAATAGAAAATAATGTTTTTAGTTAAGGATACAATGTGCTTAGGTACTCTCTATTCTTTTTTTGCAGTATTTAGATTTATAGACAATACAAATGAAAATATCTGGAAAAAATTGTGTACCTATGGTAAGAATCGTTCTTTAGCGATAAGACCACCCATTCTGTACCGTACTACTAGCCTGTGTATCGAACTAAAAAAAATTTCAACAAAAAAAAGAACCGACTTCAGTAAAACTAAAAAGCCAAAACAAAATAACCCGTTCAAGTACAGATTACATTTGACTCACCCTTCGAAGTCGGTGCCAAACCTCGCGTAAACTATAATATATAAATATAAGAACTAAGTGGTCCCTGAAGTGGTGTGGTGGTTACTGAAGTCGGTTCTTTTTTTTGTTAATTTTTTTTTTTGCTTTTTAGTGCATCATATAATTGCCCTATAATTTCCCAATATACTCTTGACAAACAACCACTTTCTCGCACTCAATCCATCAAAGACCTTGGGGTAGTGTTTGATCCTGGACTCACATTCCACGATCACGTGCGTGGGTTGGCAGCAGAAGGTTTCAAGCGGCTAGGCTTCGTTACTCGTAACTGTGAAAACTTCACACATGTAGGAGCCATAAGGTTGCTTTACTCTGCTCTCGTAAGATCCAAGTTAGAGGCTAGTTCCTGCGTATGGAATCCTCATGAATCAACCTATGCCTTAATGCTTGAGAAAGTGCAGAAACGTTTCTTGCGCTTCCTATTTAAAAAAGTTGGCGGCTATTATCCGTTCCTTTACCCTACTGCCTAGCAGGGCACCCTGGGCTACCATTCTCTGGCTACGCGCAGACTCTTTGATCAGTTGATCACTATCCTCCGTATTTTGCGAGGTCGTCTCGATTGCCCAGTTCTGGTTGGCGAAGCCTGTCGACTATTCGTCCCTGACGGACGGACGCGGTTTCGCGCAGATCGGCAGCGCCTGTTCGCGGTGCCCCCCGCGCACACGGTGGCGCGCCGCAACTCTCCCGTCTGCCGCGCTCTACATGCCCTTAACGGGCTTAGCGCGGTGCAACTCTCCTGCGATTTGTTTGCGGATGGATGGACGGTCGTTGAAAGAGAGTATCTGAAATTATCCGAGAATCTTGCCAATTAGTCTGTGATGTATGTATTTAATTTAGTAGTTGTATGTGTAATAATTTAATCTTATTTAATGTATCTGTGGAATAATATAATTTAATTTTTAAGAATTTTGTAATGACTTGGGTGTAATCCTGTAATGTTACGATTTTCTTCTAATCTAAATAAATAAATAAAAATAAATAAATATAAAAGTTCTAGTGGCCATCTGTGGTGTTCATCATCAGTTTCCTTACAGCAAATCCTATTTACTGAATGTAAATTCTTGACTTTATCAATAAATTACCGAAAGCGCCGTACATGTCCCTATAACATTTGAAGAGTTCCCTCGATTCTTCCAAGATTCCATCATCAGATCCCAACTTAGTGCCAACGGGACCAACTCGAAGTTATACCCTTTCCATTAAAAAAAATAAATTGAAAATCGGTTCACGGTTCTCGGAGATATCGAGTAACATATACATACAAAAAAAAATTAGTTCGAATTGAGAACCTCCTCCTTTTTTGAAGTCGGTTAAAAATAGTAATAAACGCAAAGTAACGCCTTATTCGTTTAATTACTGTGTATCCAACATTCCACTAACTTATTACAATCGTCATGTCTTTTCACACGAGTCAGGATATACTTCCTTACTCGTCGAAAAATAATCTTATAAGCACCCTCGTCACGCAGACTCAGAACGGTATAACCATAAAGTATATCACGTTTATGGAACCCGTATGCTAACAACGAGAATATTTTACTGCCACGTCTATAATATAATAATAATATTATAGCGACTGTCGCTACCACGTTTGGAAACTTGGAATACAGCACATACTTCAAAGACGTGACGACAGTATATTTCGTAAGCGCTAATACAATGCAGTATTGATATACATATAACCAAGAACGACGAGAATGGATACAACGTGAATGCAAATTCCATATAAAGTGTGTGTGTTTCCTTTGGTTCCCAATTGTAGCAGTAATACGTACCTATAGTAATAAAATAAACTCTCACACAAATATTTATTTTGCTTACTGAGATTATACACGGAGTCGACTGAGTTTTTACTAGTCACTTGAATTCGGGAAATATTTTTAGTAATTGCGAGATATATTATTGGAATCGTAATTTATCGCAATTCGTGACATATTTATAGGGTGTGTTTAAATAATTCCGATAACAAAATTTCGTCCTGCAAACAGGAAGAGGTGTGGGCCTAATGTCGACCCCAGGTGCACGCCTATCGTAATATTGAATTTAAGTATGATGGAAGCAGTGGAATGGATAAAATAACCCATTTTGGAAACTATAACACCGAATTTCAACATACTACTTCTCAGACATGCTTTTCTCTTTTAGCTATCAAAATAAAGTTTTCCAAATCATCATGTAATCCTTATCTAAAGCCTTTTTAAAACCTACGACGTGATTTTTATTTTCTCCCTGATTTATTCGTATAATGTTTGGCTGTATTTTGTCTCTAGTCTACGATAATTTCATAGTAAATGTGATGAACAGTATTTGTACCTATTTTATAATTAAATGTGAAGATGTGTTATGACAAGCTGGCTGAGATACCGGTGATGTAGTGCCGGCTGCAGCCGCAATCCGCGTGACCCATTTCATTCTGCGAGAACTTTAATGATATTATCTACTTCATAGCACTTTTCGTAATAAATTGCCTGTTCGATTCCCATTATGGCACTCACTTTGATTTAAGTAAAGGGGTCATTCATTCCCCTAAGAAATAATTTGAAAACCCGTGAAAATCTCCAGGCATTTTAATTTAACAATTACAAAATAAATCAAGTAAGTAAACACTTTATTGTACACAGTTAATTACAAATAGGTAACATAGCCACAAAGACGAACTTATCCTATACTATAAGAGATCCCTTATAGGTACAAGTTCGTTTTTTCAGTTAACCTTAGAGAAAATGAGTAGGTACGAGTCAAGTCTTTTTCTGTTGCGCAGTTTATATTTCCTTTTTCGAAAACGATTGAAGTACGTAAACGGATATATTTATTATAATAATAACTAATAAAAACCAGCATTGATTTTTATAAATGCTGAAAATCGAACACACCACTTATATGTATACTTTAATATCAATGATAGCTTTAAAAAAACGAAGGAGTTAAGTCGGTTTTTCATTTCCGATCATCATGCAATGTCAATTTAAAGCCACCCCTCTTTTTGCAATCAGAAAGGTCTATTTATTCTTCATCACTATTCGCATATTCCCCTCTTCAATAATTAACTTAAATGCTGGAATGACATTCCAGATCCATTCCCAATTTACACCGCCGAGGAAACATTGATTAATATACCCCACACCGGATATTACCAACGCCGGCGACTGTTCTCTGAATGGAAATACTTCCAAGTATTTTACCGAGTATTTTCTGAATATAAACGCCTTGGTTCTAGACCACGCTTCGAAATAGGCAAAGCCTTGACCTAATACGCGAATCCAATACGGCTTGGGAAGTAAGAGATTTTATTTTGTAATGTAATAGATTATTATACGTGATGCCTTTTATCGCTTTCAATGTACGTATTGTGAATAATAATAAAATAATCATGCCGATGCAACAGTCACACGATACTAATCGAGTTTCGTATCTTGTATCATATTTATAACATCTTAATCTTGAAAATCAAAAATAAAATTGAAATCCATACGTATGTACTTAAAAAATTCAATCACAAAAGCGATTGAAAAAATTAGTTATCTGCGAAATGTCAAGAATAATATTATAAAAGTTTCATCTATTACATATTCTGCACCAACTGCTAATTTATCTTTGGCCCTATGGTTGGCTGGTAGAGAATGCATCATGGCATCAAGTCCGCCATTTGTACTATTTACTGTTTTGTATTCTTCAATAAAGTATAAATAAACAAAATAAATAACTTGAACACTTAAAACACTAACGCGCTGATTTTATTGTATCGATGCAATCTTACTGAAAGTAGGCTTCAAACCGTTTGTAAGTAGGTAATTGTAAATAAATAGCAAAGAGAAAAAGAGTGAAGCTGCACAATCATCCTTTAGGCTTTTATTTCAACTACTTTGTCTCAATTTTCATCTTTCGGTCAATACGTTTTTTCTCTTCTAAATTGTTTGTCATTTATAGAGGAAAAAATATCACGTCAAAATAACGTGTCGTCTGGGCTCTATTAAAATATCTGGGGGCACGTTAGAGCCCCCGCCAAGACGAGCCAAGCGAAGCGCATTTACATTTCTCTAAATGGAACGAATTGTGTGATACTGGTATAGCCGACTAGCCGTGACGCCATTTTAAAACTTTCAGACAGCTGTCAGAACCTTTTCCAACAATAGTGGTCCCCAACTAGAAGTCTGCAGAGTCTAAATATGGTCCGCAAACGATTCGAATTTGTCCCCAAAAAACAACAAATAAATTAAATTAATCCCTAGTCGAGGACAGGTTAGTAACTACTGCTGTACAATAATCGAGTACTTGCAACGCACTTACCGACCTCTTTTGTATATAATTATTTTCGCAGTCACTAAAAGTTTCGTAACTTAATGATGTTCTAAAACTTGTAAATCCTAACTATCCATAGTTTTATTCCATGTTGCATTGTTTGTTCCAAAGTTAACCGAGACGCAAAAACTCTAATCTCTTAAGTACTTAACGCTCGCTTCTAATTAGTACCGCTTTAAATACTCGTTTTAAGTGGAAACGATTATTTGAAATGCTACTCAGTATTTTAGTGTTTTCAAAAAGAAAGCTATAAACTGAACAAACTTCAGTTTTGCTGTATTTGTTGTAGTTGTTAAACCAGAAATCCTTTCAAACAAACGTTATTTGATCAATGAAAATACAAATATTTAATATACCCTAGTTTGGAGTTAAAAAACTGTTTACTTTTTTTAAGTATAAATCCAGGCGTGTGTGCACACTGAAATATAATTACACCTTTAATTACGCATATTCTGTTTTCTTCTATTCGTGTCAATAAACATACCTATTAATCCCAAAAGAAATGCGACCAGAAACCCTTACTACGCATGTTTAATGCCTTCAAAGCGAGCAGAGAATGACCCATATACCCTGTTATTTGTTATAGTGACCTCTTTCGAGTATTCGTGCGTTTAAATGATTAAAATTACTTATACAGACGAATAAATGATATATTTACGCTACGATGGGAAAACATTTGACTTGAAATTACTTCAAATGCTAGATTTTTTTTATAATGCGTGTTTTATCGGTATTAAAGTAACTGATAACGGTTTACACTAAGATTTTTTTGTTAGAATAAATGTGAATGTATACAAATGTACGTATTTAGAACCAAAATGTTATTTTTAACTTTGCAAAGAACGCGTTGACAAAAGAGTCTTTTTTAGTATTTGGTTAGCCTCAGCCGAAAGCACGACTATAAAAAAATCAGTCTCAACAATTTGCCTACCAGATGTGTTCTAGCAAATACGTAAGTAGCGTGGAGAAAAATCTTGAGTGGAAGCCAAGAACGGGTTGAAAAATGAAGCAATGATATAGCCTAGTTCCCTGGGGCGGAGAATAATAATGAATATGATGTGGTAGAGATTTGAGCCGCCATTTTATTCTGAATTTAGAGTGCTATAAATTTCGCTGAAGCTAATTTTAAAACCAGCTTTATCGACACTGACGGTACAGTTTAAGTTGCGGTTTTTCCAACAAACGATTATCCTTTTGTTCGTAGCGGAGAAGAAAATTGGAAAAGTTTGATGTTAATGGTGCGGTAGTTGGCAAAAGTGATATTAAACTAGATCATACACTATTAATTTCCATCGAAGTTTTATTTTGATCAATTTACTGCTTTATCTTGAAAAGAAAAATTCCCAAGTAAGTACAGCACAGAATTTCAAGCCATTTTGTGGTTTTAGCAAGAAGATATGTTTACCTCATTGCATTCTTGAAATCTTCGTGGGTAGATGCAGGCGTTTCGTGTATTTTTTAACTGATAGAAATAGGATTCCTTTGTCGATTACTACTGAAACTCAAACAAAATGTATTTTTTTTTACTAGCCTACTTGTGTGATCCATGGCCTGGGCAAAGGCTTTCCCTGTTTTCTGCCAGTCGACTCGGTATGTAAAATTATCTGCCTTAAAATCGTAAGTTATAATTCTGAAACTATATATTAACTTTACTGGACCATTAGTTAGGTTAGTTTCGGTCAAGTTATGACTATCATAAATCTTGAATGGTAAATCAATCGATTTTATGACAGTGAAAGTGAATAGAGTCGGAACAGAACAGAAATACCGAAGCTTTTTCCTCAAAGGCTGAATACCAAGTTGGCAGGCTATCTCCGAAAAAAAAGATTATGATAACCCTGCTAAAAGATATCAAGTATACTTTCTAAGATTTAAGAAAATATACGTGAGTTTTTGTGTTTCAATCCTGTCTGGAATACATGGAGTATGTGAAGTTTCTCTTTGCCATTATATTTAGTAAACAAGATTCTAACCTCAAAATCGGTTTTAGGGTTCCGTAGTCAACTCTTATAGTTTCGCCATGTCCGTCTGTCTGTCTGTCTGTCCGTCCGCGGCTTAGCTCCGCGATCATTAGTACTAGAAAGCTGAAATTTGGTATAAGCATGTGTATGTATCACGCCGACAAAACGGTAAAATAAAAACTAAAAAAAAAATTTTTTTTTTTACACATAAAGAGGGGGTGATTTTTTTTTCGTTCCAACACTAGTGTGTGGGGTGTCGTTGAATAGGTCTTTTAAAAATAATAGGGGTCTCCGAAAATTATTTTTTGATAAAGTCAGCAGTTTTGTAAATATTTGCTCCGAAATTAAAATAAAATTGTGTCCACCCCCTCTAACTTTTCAAACACGAGTCAAAAGATTATTGAAAAATTCATGAACATGAGACCTTTTTAGTACTTTCAAAGAAAACTATATTGAATAAAATCGGTCCAGCCGTTTTTGAGTTATTGCCAAAATTCATAATTTTCTTTAAAATGACGTAAGCGCCGCGCGGTGTCCTTATACTTCAAACGTTACACATATTAGTTAAGTGCCATACTACATTAAAACATTCCGCTCAATCTGGCGCGTATAATCGATGATGTGATTCCAGGAGGTAATAAGTAATTACAGTTACTTTGTCGTTTACGACCTTTTTATAGAGCTTGAAATCTTTCTCGTAATTTAAATCTTTCTAGTAATTTTCGTCTATTGTGAAGGATGGGCAACTACGGAACCCTACACTGAGCGTGGCTCGACATGCTCTTGACCGGTTTTTTAACACCAAAATTGCCTGTTTTCTCACAAGAAAATGAATGCTATTTCTAAAATTGACAGCATGATATCCAAATTTGTGTCTGAAGTATTTTTTTTTATGATAGGCCTCAAAGCCATACTTTGAGGTTAGAATCTTGTTTACTAAATTTGACAAATAAAAACGTACAGAATTTAGTGTCCTGAACAGTTCTTAGCGAGCGAGCGACCGAATGTTTCTTCAGAACGCTAAGTGAAAACGCACCCTAAGATAGCAGCTTGAGCTTCAACGTCAATGTTGATCAATCCCGTCCAAGGCAGACGTGTTCCAGTTTGGAATCCCGTGTAAGATTAATCCCTTATGACCTATGGCTGTGCTTAATGTTATTGTATAGCTTAGGCTGCATTTAGCCAAACTATTATTCCAAGAATAACGCTTACTCGAGAGCGTTATTAATTTATTATGTGTATTAAGCGTTGTTACCCTCGGATAGTAATGACAAAACCCATATTAGTTTGACATTGTTACCCTCGGATAGTAATGTTAAAACCCATATTAGTTTGACATTGTTAGGTACCCTCGGATATAGATAATGTTAAAACCCATATTAGTTTGACATTGTTACCCTCGGATAGTAATGTTAAACCCATATTAGTTTGACATTGTTACCCTCGGATAGTAATATTAAAACCCCACATTAGATTGACATTACTATCCGAGAGTAAGCCTTATCCTAGGAATACAAGGTTAGTCGAAAGTAGCTAGTCTTAGTTACAGTCATACATCGCTCTCTTCGTAGAGTTTATGTTTTAACAGTTTTTGGAAATGTGACAATAGTGTGAATAATAAGAAAAATAAGTATGCATTACCTCTAATAGTCTAATTTCTTTTGAATTCCTCTTGTAAATGCGTTTGAGTCGTTGCGGTGCTTTCAACAGGTCTTAGTAGGTAGATGCCCATATTCATAAAGACAAACTAAAGTATAAAAAAAGTTTAGGCTGGTTTTAAACAAAACGCTTCAACGATCATACGAGTTTGACACTACTATCCGAGAGTAAGTAATGTCAAACTCGTATTGGGTTTTGACAGCACCATCCGTGAGTTTGCTAAAATCCAGCCTCAGTGTGTTACATTTAGCTTATTGAAATATTTTCCTTTCCGAGAAATACTGATAAAATGATGAGGTATATCAGTATTTTTATTGCTCAATTTTATCTTCATAAAATTGTCACAAAATATATTTTTCAGAGATAAGAAAAATTCGCGAGCGACTCGTAGGACGCAGGTGCGAGAACAAACGAGATGTTCCGAGTTTAAAATTCAAGCATAGTTGGGATGCAAATTTAATCAACATGCTTTAAAGTAGACGATGTTAGCCTGATCAGCAAGTTTATTTTAAACTGTTGCGTGGATCAACTTTTGCTATTTGTTTTTAACAGGCGTAAAACGATTAGGTATTTATACAAATTAAAAATATATAATGTTCAGAGAATAAAAAACACGCATTGTCGTACCTAGTAAATAGTAATAGAAGGGTATATCACGAGAAGGGCTATCCTTACATGGAAATTGCAAAATTATGTCCAACAATCTTGATTTATTAACATTCTTACAACTAGTTGTAATTTCCAGCACGACCAATCTAACGTTACGATTCTGAGAGTCGATGGATTTACTAATGTATGTCTGTTGCAATTAATTATTAAATTAGGTGGATTACGTAAGAGCCATAATTTGTCTTGAGTAACTGCTGAACCTGACTGAATTTATTTATTTAACTACCTTTTTCATTTTCGATTATCTCTTTAACCCCTTTTATTTTCAAACCACAATAGTTTTTTAATAGCTTAGCAAGGTCGTAACTGATCCTATCTTTTTTGGACACGAAACCTAATTAATTCTCTTAAATTTACCGTTTTGGATAAAACACAGTTCTTAGCTTCCAATTAGGTTTTCAGTTAACTATTAATCTACCCTCTAAAAGCAAATAAACAATTTGTTAAAAAACTTAAATTTTGGTCAGTGGAAGTGATCTCCATGGATTCGGTGTAATGTTTGGCCACCGAAATCAATAAAATTGACTGATTATACACTATTTATTATTCTAATTTTACTGGGCTACTTGTCGTTCACCGGCATCTCATTGGTATTTTAACACCTGATTTATCCATTTCTTTGGACTGGTATTTTATAGTGTTATGACTCAACAGCTTGGCACTACAAATATTCCCAAGGATCGTCATTGTAGCGAGATACAAGTCCAAACTTCTAGAGTAATGGTGTTCTTGATTTCGGTGATTGTAAAATCTCAAATATCTTCGAACCACTAAGTGTCTAAGAAGGCCAGTGCTACGAATATTAAAATTAGGCTAGTTTTCAGATTTATGTCACGGTTCTTAAAAACTTAAAAAAAATTGACCACCGAAGTCAAACCAAATAGCTCGGCTCGGAGAATCGCCCATTATAGCGAAGACTACTTAAGAATTTATATTCGAAACTTCCTCCAAAATCCGTTTTATTCTCCAAGTACGATGCAGTAATGAATAAATTGCATATGTAAATACTCAGTTACTCAGAACGCGAGCACAACTTTGCTTATTCATCGTCAAGAGCCATGAAATTGTGTTGAAAATCCAGTCTAAATTGGCCCCCGTTTCGTTGCGCTAGATTAGTGCATTCGCACGCGAATTGTAGACGCTTACCACGGTACGTGCTTGGCCGGGTCTTAACCAACCGCACGGCATGGTTGATTCGACCCCCGGCTTTGAGCTCCCGTCTGAACCAGGCTTGCGGCCGCATTGAGTCCGAGCCACATTCTAGTGTAAAACTTCTCCGCTAGGGGAAGGGAGTGTAGTAGGACTGAACCCGAGTTGTAGCTATATGGGAATTGTTTTGTGCTGAATTAGGTTCTGCGCTGGTAGGTACATCCAGTAAAAACATACATGAAAAACAAACTTGTATTTGCTGTGTAAGTTTTTTTTTTCCATATTCCGTACAATTAATTACTGTTGATAATCATAATGCACGACTATAAATATTATCATTTTTACACAAATTTATTGCCAAATTAAACATACCTACACAAAATCTAAATTAAAATCTCTAACTTCTACTGAGCCGGCGGTCCTAGATTCCAATCCCGGGAAAAAATTGTGTGATGAACTCAAATATTTTTGCCCAGGTCATGGATGTTATTTGTATTTAAGTAGGTATTTTTTATCTATATAAGTATGTTTATCGTCATCTAGTGTCCATACCACAAGCCTACTAGAGTTTACTGTGGGATTTGACTAGATCGATTTGTGTGAACGTGTCCGATGTTTACTTTTTTAATTATTTAATCAAACCATAATAAAGATACTTATTTTTTCCGTTGATAGAACAATCCGTTAAATAATATCTACAAAATTAAATGAAATTAATATTGAATAACCGGCCAAGTTCATAGCAGCCCCATCAAAATGCGAACTTACCCTAGCAACGAACGATAACAGTCTGAAAATGCGTCTAAACACCACGTCTAATGCGACTCACACTCTGTTGAGGTCAATTAATATAATTAAAAGTAGCATCAACCCGTGATTGTGTAACACCCCCATCCGCCCTCAACCCCCTATCAATTTCCGCTACAGAGCCCAGTATACCAAATTGCCCCTTTGATCCGTATAAGGGTTTGAATTTGTTAAAAGAATATCTTCAGTGGAATACATACCTACTTGATTAAATGATGCTTGAAATCTTCGCGTTTTTGCAATTCTGATAGCTACACTTCATTCGCGTCGTGTTTTTGATTTTGTTATAGTCATTCGCGCCTACAGTCGCCGCATAATACAGCCTGTATAGTCAATCAACTTTTTTCTATTGCTTGTTACCATGGTAATGTCCCCTGGGCCACTCTTTAAAGCTACGACTAAAATTACGATTTCAGCGGTTAATTTACCAAAAACTTTGTAATTGCAACAGTTATAAGCCCATTCTTATGTAGACTCTCTCCTGACAATACCATTAATATAAATTACCAACACTTTTCTAAGAAGTTTTATCATTTTACCCTTGAGCCACGGGACAGAATAACAACAAGAAAAAAGTTGATCCATCCATATCGTGATTAATTGAAAATATCGCACAGCTCTGTCGAATAAGGCCCCTAGACTGTAGTGAGGCAGGTGATTTGGTCGCACCGTAGCAATGCACTTTGTTGACAACAATATACTTTGTTGATCCAGTCAACAGGGTATGCAAATTATTTAGAGTCGGTTGGAAAAATTATCACTTCTCATTTTACTCTGTAGAGTAGATAACTTTGTTTAACTGTAATTAAAGTTAGATTTTATGAAAAATTAGTAAACAGCGAGCCTATAGTGGTTGCTTGTATCACGCATCTAAGTGAAGCACTGTGTTGCGCAGCCAGGCGAATGGCAGAGGTATGATTGGTTCGGGTCTCTCTGCTTCCATCTCCGAACTACTATCATAGGCCCCAGGTCATGTTCCTTGTCGTATGCTTTAATAGGCAGTAGGCTGATCATAATATGTGTTGCAGAGCCGACGACTACTGGGCCAAACGAGTTCTAAAGTGTACTATGAAATATTCTTGGATTGTACAAGAAATAAGCTAAGCACGGAATGTTTCTTGTCGCCTTCTTTGACGTTTCCCAATTGACCTACTAAAAGAAACAAGATTTGCTTGTCATTGTAATTAAGGAAACACTTAATCTAAACGTTCCATAATAGCGAACCCAAAATGACGTCTTATCGCGTCAACCATCAGAAAAAACCAGGACTATTAATTTGAATGTACACGAAAGTATTCCAACATTATCTGATAAAAGCAAAAAATTCAGTAAGCAATAAAGACGGTTGATTACGATGTAAAAATTCATATTTAAGAGAACAATGCTGAGCTAATTAAAGCAATGATGATCGCGTTCTTTGCGAAAATACTCGCAAAATTTAACACAAACAGCCGCCTTAATTATAATTATTCAACGAATAGGTACTCTTCATGACTAACGTTAGGCAAACGTATATTTTAATGAAATAGAGTGCATGTCCATTTCAATTCAAGCTCTCATGGCGTACGTGGTCATGTATATGCAGTAAAAGCAAATTCAATTACATATCACTTTGTCAAACTACATCAAAAACTCCTTTTGAACCATATTTCGAGGTACAGAGGATAAAGTCGTGACGAATAGGAAGGATAAAATATCGTCTGCACGATGTTACAGCAATTAAAATCTTCTTTAATTCGCATTTAAATAGTTCGTCTCTGATGTAGTTATAGTTAGACACGTGATGTTCAAAATCACGGTTCAAACAGATTGCCAAGTTTTACTTAAGAAAAAGACAAGGGCGAGATTTATGATTAGTCGCTTACGAATAGTTATGTCAAAAGGAATTTTTGCGGCAACTATCCAAGTGCCTCTGGAGTCTAATATGACAATAATATTGTAAATATCAATGCTATACAATTCACCCTTTAAAAAAAAACGCTGTTCGTATTTTTTGAAAATAACTTATTTGAATAATAATAAAATCAATTTCCAAGGGTGACCAGAAGGCTGGCTCATTCCTATGCCAAAGAATAGCCATGGCTATTAAACGTCGTAATGCGGCCAGCGGCGACCGTGTTTTAGTTATAGTTAGGTTTACATATGTTTATTATGTTCTTAGTTTTAATTTTATATTTATAATATCTTTAATTTTTATTTTCTACAATGTTGTTTTTACTTAGCAAAATCTTACCAAGGATTCATAAGTAGTAAGTATGCATTTTTGCGTCATATTTTCCCCGCGTTTAGTTTTAGGCTAGGGTGCCAAACAAAACAGTTTAAATTTCCTCCACCCTCAGCACAAAATTAGGAAACTGCGGTTGGCGGCAATAATCACCGCACCAATTCAGACTCTATTTTGAAATAGAAATAACTCCTTTGTTTCACTCGTGTCTAACTGGAATAGAAGTTAAGGCCTAACAAGTTGGGTATGGCCTGGGATAGTAGTGATACAAACAGCTTTCATATGGCAATAATAATACGTTATAAAAATGTCAGTAGCGGTTTGTCAACAGCCAAATTCAAAATATTGTTTACCGGAATACTGCTCAATCCAAAGTTCTTCTGCTGAAATAAATAATGAATCGTACGGAAACAAACTTTGTTGCATTACTGTGGATAGTTTTGGTTTTATTTGGCGAAAATTACTTGAAATTCGTGAAAGACTAATATTGTTTTGTTAGTTTTCATCAGTGAGTTTGATGACTTAAAACACCAGTTACCGAAAAGTAGTGCTTGTAGTAAAATAAATTAGCACCACTAAAACTCCAATATTGCGTGGGCTGAAAAGTAACTTGTTGGAGCCTAGCCTATACCATTTGTGACTGAATACTACGGACATGAAGCTTTTGTTCCCATACATTTGTCTATCATTATTAAATGCGAGAGCACGTTTCATTTACAGTATATTCAATATCGGGGTATACATACGTAGGTCACGTTTGTGCGATTAATTTGTTACGTTTCACATAAAAACTGCTATTATTGTAGTAGATTTTTGATGATGTTTATTTCTCTATTTCAAACTCCTAAACTTTTACGAACGTTTTTTCATGCGTTCTAAGAATTTGCTGAACGTCGTGAAGGCCGATACAGGGTCACAGAAGAAGGAATGGCAGGATTATTCCAAGTGGAAGAAAGGAACTAGAAAAGAGATAGCGCTAGGTAGAAGAAGAAGAAGCGATAAATGAATGTACCTACGGAGTAAAAAGACGCTATCTAAATCCTCACGCAGAAAAAAAATATGTTAGCAGTAGCCCAAATGTTAGCTGCTAGTTACGGAAATCGGAGGATTGACAAACTGAAGGCTGCTAGTAACCAAAATAAGATTTGGAAAATTAGCATAATTTTAGTTACTACGTAGCACAATTTGGCAATTTCTTCAGTAGTTAAACTAGTTGAGCAAATTTTTTTTTCAGTGCATTAACATTCACGACTCTTTCATTTTATTATAAACTTAGGTAGTTTACTGCGATAAGTATACCAGAAATAATTATTGTGAGAATTTTTGTAATATACTTTCAGTGTTTGAGGAGGTGTGTTAAAAATCTCATTTCTGTGTGGAACGACGTCGTTTACGCGACGCTGGTGTAAAATCTTTTACATTCAGGCTTCATAAAGTATGTTTTAACCTCCAAGCGACGGTTATTAACACGCGTAAAAAAGTAAATTAGCAGACTATTATATTTAACTTTTCAGCCACTAACAATATAAGGTGGTAACTTGCCAATCGTTCTTTTTAAACAAATTGCCATGTATGTTTACCGCTTTGAGTGTTTTATATTTACAACTTTCTAGTTGTAAATATATATCAGTAAAATCCGTCCAGCTCTTTCGGTGTGATGAAAGGACAAAGAAAATTTCACCAACAAATGGCGCTGTAAGACCGGTGCCACGCTGCATCGTGCTGTTAACATTTTTCCTATAATAATGACCCTTCTCTATAGAATACTAATTTTGGAATACAATTTTCGAGTTTTAAAGTATAGCTATTGCAGTGCAACAGGACATTGTAAGTTTGCTTAGTGATTGCCGTTCGGACTCCCTTTGAAACCCGAATGTCATGATTCCCATTACTCCCAAAGTGACGGACCCATCAAAAAACTTTTATAATATCCAACAAATCGGATCCAATCCGCCCCTCCGAGTGTTCGTGACAAAATGTCTCGTTTCGCGCCTTCACGCTTCACTGATGAAACGGAAATATTTAGAAGGATTTCTATCTGAGAGCCGTGATTTTCAATGCTAAGTTGGTATATAAGCAGCATTAATGAAATTCGGGCTTTCAGACTTCGTGAAAATGCGCATTTTTCGTTTATCTAACGTCGTGGTATTGATGACGTTATGTTTTATAGGTTTCGATAACCCTGATATTTATTTCGTTTTCGATTTAACTATTTATAAGTAAAAAATGTATGTCATCTCATAATACACACTGACACTCACAGAGTTACATATTTACGAGCTTACGAAGTTAATGATCCTGGGTTCGAATCCCGGCAAAGTATTTGCGTGATGAGCTCGAATATTTTGTTCCTGGGTCATAGATGATAAATAACTTAGTAAAAAGAGCTTTTACGTTAAAACTTTCCAAATGTATACTAAAAGTTAAGATGAAGCACTAAAAACTAATGGCTGACGAAAGTTACAACTCCTGTCCCAATTAGGATTTGCATTTGAAACCATTTAAATATCTTTCTGTTTGCACGGTGCACCCTCTCCAATAGCTTAGTTAGTATGCAAAGTTGAAGCGATTCTTTAAGACTAAACTTCATCAGTTTACAAAGAAAGCATCTATAGGCATTGTATGATTTAAATCGAATTTTCGAATTTTGGTGAAAATACTAGGGATATTGCGAAAACACGGAAAGGCCATGACTATTCCCCAATAGATAAAGTTTGTTAGGTATCTTCAAATAACTAACAGGACAGAAATAAAGCCGAGATAGCGGACTCCATCGATTAAGCGAAAAAAACTACCTCAGACGAAATCAGAAAGTAAAAAATAGAAAATTTCATAAATTATGTACGTTACTTTGAATAGAACAAGTCGTTAAGGTTGTACAGTAACGGGATCTCGGCCTATATCATTACAAACGTTGAATTTAGCTACAGCAGTAGATCATTGTCAATGATATCGTTATTATTTATTATGAAAACAAAGAACTACAGAGCATAAAGGTTCCCAACGTGATATTAAAAAAGAAAAAGCCTTTACATAATTTCTGCTCACTCCAGATTTATATTAAAACATTGCTGTGTACATTTATACATGTAAGTGTAATCCCATTTCAACCCTCACATCCCAACCCATACAATGTACACCCGCAATAGCGTTATAAAAATAACTTTGTAACTGTCACAAGCGAAGTACCTCTTTACAACCTTGTCGTACGAAAGTTGCATATTAAGCTGGTATTATTATTTTATAACCATAATAATGATACACCGATAACGCTCAGTGTCTCGCTGCTGACGCTTAAGCCTTTATGAGTTTAATCTGATTTAAGCCGGCTTGAGGTTGTTACTGAAGAAATAGTTTTATCTAGACACTATTATAAAATTGTAGATATCATTGGTCCATGGAGAGGGGTCATGACAACAAGAAAAATCTTAATAGCGCTATGCAGGATCGTCATTTGTTGTGTATGGGCGCCAGGCGCCTTGCTTTGAGCTGTAGGCCGTGCGTGTCGTTTTTGAAATTACTAATGATATTTTTCCGTATCCATCCCCCAAATAAAATAAAAAAACACAGCATCAAAAAAAAAAAATATCATCGAACCTGCTCATCAAATTTCACGAGAACCAGTTGAGAAAAGATGCGACCAGGCGGAACAGCCGGAAATCTGGACATCCGGATATCCGCAATTCGGAGATAAGTATAGGACTTTTTGGCCAAGCTGTAACGAGCGGAAACGCTTCACTCGGTCAATAATGGGCTTCGTCCAGCTTCGCGTCGGTGCACACACTTGTAACGTTACACTGCTCTTTTCCAAACCCGTCCAGTTTGGAATTTTGCGCGTCAGCATTATCTATTTGGACTTTTAACATAAAATCAGCCCTGATGTCAGTGATTTTGCTATTGATTGTGGTTATAGAAATACTTTTATGTGGAGTTAGAAGAGGTTGGTTTTTCTAATTACTTAAAGTAATCACACTAATATTATAAAAACGGGCTATGTGTTAATGCAGGGTGACAGCTACCTTCATAACAAAATATATCAAAATTGCTCCAAATGGTCACGCTCTACGGCGTGAAGAAGTAACAAAAATACACATAAGCACATTCACAAACTTTTCTGTAAACCATTATTAACTAATGATTACATGCGATAAATATTCGAAGTTCATGTGAATAACCGGCACAGAAGGAACATTTTTTTTATATGTGGCCAGTGTTCATTATTATGGGTACGGGTATAGAAAATGTATAGAGATGTAATTCAATTAAAAAAAAGACATTGTTCTACCAAAATAAAATTAAGCAAATACATTCATTTTGTAGCTTATTAAAGAGGCTAGCTTTGGTGAAACATTTGGAGGTGTCGCTGACATCAAAGTAATAAAAAAAAAAAAAAGTAATTGTATTTTTTTTCTTTTTTGTAGGGCGATATATCCTATGATTGATGTCATATTATTATAATTGTCTTTACTATATGCACATTATTCGCGACGCACGTTATAATCGGATGGATAGAAAAAAAACATTGAGTAAAGATCATATTTCGTTTTTTTTTTTTTTTTTAGGAAAAACATAAATTTTTGGGGTCTCTAATTTTGCATAATTGCTACCAATATAAAGCCACATCATCGAAAAAAATTACAAGCCAAAACTCGCTGGGGGTAGATTTACGTAGCTTATCCTGGCATGGCCTTTCAGGAGAAACCATCAAACCAGCTAACTTATTCCAAAGCTTAAGCTTATTTCAAAATGTTCGCCGTAAACTCAGGACCCTGAGAAAATGTTGCCATTTTGCTGAAATAATTCGAGTCAGAATTATCACTTCTGTTTACTTTTCAAGTTACGAAACCACACAAGAAGATTCGCTAACTTAATTTCCACATCTGCTGTCGCCACTTCGGAAATTTTCCACGCTTATTCGGAGAGATTTATTCGAACCCCATATACTTATGTAAATGTTTTAGAACTCTGTGTTTAGATAGTCGGATTGGGAACGATGAACTCTGTTCAGTGTGATCAATTTCCTAATGCTTTTTACTGTTTTATTTTTATCTAATAAATTACTAGCCAAACAACTTGGCAACGAACCTTGCTAGTTTGTTAAGTTCTTATAATATGACGTTTGTAATATCGTTCAGGTGGGGAATATAGTCATATTAACCTTTTGGTTATTTTATAGTGGTCAGGTCAAAATTATAACTGCCTGTGGATATCAAGCGAACTTAGTACTGCAACTGAGAGGCCCTTAGCTGTATCGTGTAAGAGTGAGCGAAACAAGTATAAAACTCGAATCACTGTAAGCTCAGGCACAGTACATGAATTCAAATATTGTATATGTACCTTCAGACTGTTAATTTCTATACAATTGTGTAATATAACAGAGAAAATATTGCGTCGTATCCGTTTTCAAATAGCTGAAATTACCAAATCCAGGACAAAGCCAACAGTAATATGAAAATATCTAAATGTAGAACTTTTGTTTTACTTCCTCGTACAGGTGTTTGAAAATAGTTGTTTAAAACGGCTCTGAAATATGAGAATTAAAGTCGCAACGCGACGCAGAACGTGAAATATACCCCGTAGAGCTGTGCGACGGTAAAAAGTCGTATATTACAATCAAATCCATATAAAGATACAGCCTTTTACCGCCGCACGGCAAAATCCGTTGTGTGGCGGTACAAAAGACGTATCTATGAAGTAGATACGACCTTTAACGAAGCACGGTTAGAAATGCTTCTTGGCTCGGATTTTAGGAACATTGTAGGTTTACCGCCAAAATCCATTCATGCGGACGGAATCGCTAAATACCGAGAGATGTGATATGAATTAAGATATTTTTGGAATGAAAGAGCTAACTTGTGGGGACTTTGGATACGGTTTACTGAAGTACAGAAGATGATGATTCGATTTGAAGAAAAAAATGCTTTGATAATAATAATTAGTTATATTTTTAGGATCAAACTGTTTCCACTACTAATGTTTTGATAATTGTAAGTGTCGAAACGAAACTTTAGAAATACGTCTAAGCAGTCATGCTTCCAGGCTCGAGTTTAAGGAAAATGCGGACGGAATTGTGAACCCCAAGAAATGTGATATGAAACAAAAGTATTGTCTAGCGAAAGAGGTAAGTTGGTGGAACTTTGGATGCTGCAGCTCTAGCACATCTGCAACAGCGGCTTCTCGGTCGAGAGATAGTACCTGTCTCTTTCTATGTCGTACCGTGAGAGAGTGACGGCTGTGTTTAGCGTCATGGAAGGAGCTTCAGATGAGATGACTCGTCTGCAGAGGACAGAGCAGAAGCTTCCAAAGAGGGTTCAGCCCTGAGATGCCATCGCTACAACACTCAATAATGTGTGAGATAATGGAATGATGGAGAATGGCATAGCATAGCTCAATAAAAGTAGAGTTAAATGAAAATAATTATCAATATTTCGTCAACGGTTGGCGCAATTTGTAGAGCACCTGCCTACTGAGCCGGCGGTCCTGGGTTCGAATCCCGGCCGGGGCAAATAAACAACCAAACCTCACTAAGATACCTTCTCGAAACTAATCTCATGTTTCCGTATTAATGTACTAAATAAATACGAGGTTTGAAGAACAGTGACAGTAACAGTGATTTTTGTTGTCACTAGGCGATTTATTTATTTATTTAATACTACAAAATCTAAAACCGCTATAACGATGACAAAGAAACTGCGACATTCCAAACGTCACGTAACACCACGCTTAATAGTTTCGCTCCTTGTTAGTTGCGACGTATCTTATTCCGTTTGCTTTTTCCTAGACTGTTATTTAGTGGGGAGCCCCCAGGGCCGTATTTCCAAGTTCGTGACTTGGTTTATTCAAAGGTTCCGCTATAGTCAATTTGTGCTAGTGATAATGTAATCATTTTTACTTTGTCAGCCTTTAAATAAGGCTCCGCTGAGACCGTCTGGCCTGAATATTCCAGGTATGGAGTTAAAATATAGAACTTTTTTCAAATGATTCGTTTCAAACTAAACGCTTTGTCTATGATTTATTCGCAATAAGTATTAATCTAATAATACTTTGAAATTCGTTTTCTTAAGGATAATTTAACTTGCTTTGGGGTTGAGCATTTTGCTAAAGAATGCTTACATTTGAAAGAATATCAAAGAAATCAATTTACGAATTGTGTCTAAGAAATGAGGAATCTTGAAACCCGTAAAAGCTATGAATCGTGTTCTGCTTTTACGTCAAAATTGTTTTCAAAAGTATAAAGGTACAATAAATGTATCAACTATATACACATACCACATTCTGGCTTTGGCGTACATAAAAGACGTACACTCCTGAATTCATGACCGTGTATAATTAAATTAGCTTTTGAAGAAGTAAATGTTCTGTTAACGCAATGAAGAACCAATTTAAAAGTACTAAAAAGCTTTACCTATGTGCGTTCTAATCCATAGCACAACTTCAAGTGATGTAAACATTAAAAAATAAGTATTAATGTACCATTAACATCAGTTCAGCACAAACGTGACATCACTTTTCATTTTGACTTTACCATTCCTATTTATTCCCTTTCTGAGCTGAGTAATTCCACAGCAATGCCCTACCTAATTTAGCTCGACTCGGCACAACTTCATGTAACTAAGAAACTTAAATCAAAATCAAGCATCCTTGCAAGAACATCTTTAGTTAGAGTACAGATAAAATCTTGTAATAAATCGAGTGGCTTTTGATCTTTAGTTTAGAGACGGCAGCTAAGTTTCTAGTGTAACCTTAATCCCCGAGTCTAGAGTATCTTGAACTTAAGTTGGACGACAGTGTCCTATGTAAACTAAACAGGGTAGATTGAGATTGAGTTTGAGGCTTAAGTGGACAGCTTTGAAAAATCGTCTTTCAGAATAACATTAAGTACATTCATCGACTGGTAACATTGTCACTGTATAGAAAAAGTAGAGGCTATGACGTGAGTTCGACTTCCGTGCAGTAATTTTATTTATTTGACTTTGACTTACGTTGATTATTTAATAAACCTTATTTTCGGGTCTGGATAGTACCTACAGGAAACAAATTAGCTTAAACCCTTGGACAAAAAAGAGGATACATCTGTGTATGTCCCTCCCTCCCATCGGATGATCCGATATGACTGCGGTTTTTTTTTCATGGAAATCCTGCAAAATTTTTATTAGCTATGTTTGGTGAAAATAATCGCAGCCGTTTTCAAGACACAAAATCAGCATTATTTGAAACAAGTTACAGGATCTCAGGCAATATTGAAGAAACTGTGATTACCTATGTTCAGAATTATTTTTAAACCACTTATTAAATTAGGGTCTCATTAATGTCAACTACTTGGGTTGAGGACTAATTTTCAATTCAAGTTATATTTTATAAAGGAATAAAAAAATACTGGTGTTTAAACTCAAATTTCAATTAAATTGAAAGACCTTAATTTTTATCTCCCTTAAAACTCATTTACCCGGCTGCCAAACTATCAATGCCCTGATTGATAAATTATTTCTTCATCTCTTTTAATGCGCTTAAAGAGGTTCTATTCAAAATCAGTGTGATCCGCAGGCTGTGAAATTGTACCGACGTCTGCCCTATATGAAAACCTAGTACGTGTCTGAGACCAAATTTTACAGGAGCATTTAAAAACACAAAACACACATTTTATTTTTATTGGCTATACTTCTTATTACCATGGGTATAATATGTATGTATTATAAATGGAAGTATCGATGTAGTATCCTTGGATAATGGATAAAATATTAGCTTTAAACCACCTTTGACCGCTCCATATGCAAACACTTGCTAGGTTTTGAATTAGTCAAGCTGTACACTGTACCAGGTACAGGAACAATGCTTATTAGGTTCCACGAAATCAAACTGACTCCACTACTCATTGTCCAAGGGCTAACTAAAGTCTGAAAGGGTGAGAATAGGTTAAAAACTTATTTGTAAATTTGCCGCTTACTAGGTTTTGAAGTGAGGCAGCCGTGTAGCTGTAGTATGTTACCGTGAAATCCGGCAAAGCGATTTGGTTAATGCTTGGGAAGATTCGTTGATAGGAAATTCAAAATATATCCCAGATTTTCCTTGCGCCTAAATCAGTGCGATATATAGAAAATAAATCTGTCACCGTGTTATAGTCCAGTTAAGTTTCAGATTCACTGAGCTCGATATTTAATGATGTCGTCTTGGATGCTGTTATAAAGTTGTAAAAATGAAATATCCGTAGGTACATTGTCTGTACGAAAATATCACGTATAGAGAAGATCTTTTTATTAGGTATTTTCGTGATGTATTTACGTCACTTTCGTCTCTAAGTTGGGGAGAAGAAAACCCTTGCCAATGTACCTGATATCTTTTTTAATACTTGTTCCCGTCTACTCTTCGCAAGAAGAATTTGGAGCAACAAGATAGGTCGCTATTGAGCTGGCGCATCTTGGATGGAGCGCGTTCGTAGCCAGTCGTAGCGGCACACATAAATCACATTTTAGACAACTAATGAATAAATAGACGACTTTTACGAAAATCAAAAGATACGTTTATGTACTTTTTAACCGACTTCAAAAAAGGAAGAGGTTCTCAGTTCGAACTAATTTTATTTTATTTTTTTATATGTATGTTACTCGATATCTCCGAGAACCGTGAACCGATTTTCAATTTAATTTTTTTTAATGGAAATGGTATAACTTCGAGTTGGTCCCGTTGGCACTAAGTAGGGATCTGATAATGGAATCTTGGAGAAATCGAGGGAACTCTTCAAATGTTATAGGGACATGTACGGCGCTTTCGGTAATTTATTGATAAAGTCAAGAATTTACATTCAGTAAATGGGATTCGGTGTAAGGAAACTGATGATGAATACCACAGATGGCCACTAGAACTTTTATATGAATCACTAAAAAGCAAAAAAAAAAATTTTTTATACAAAAAAAAGAACCGACTTCAGTAACACTAAAAAGCCAAAAATAACCCGTTCAAGTACAGATTACATTTGACTCACCCTTCGAAGTCGGTGCCAAACCTCGCGTAAACTATAATATATAAATATAAGAACTGAGTGGTTTGGGATCGACTTCGAAGGGTGAGTCAAATGTAATCTGTACTTGAACGGGTTATTTTTGGCTTCTTAGTTTTACTGAAGTCGGTTAATTTTTTGTAATTTTTTTTTTGTTTTGTTTTCCTGCCCGCTAACACACCTACGCTTCGTGACTCATATCGCGCGATATAGCATCGCCCGTCGCTCTCTCACAGTACAGCGAAGAAAGAGATAGGTAATATATCTCGCACGAGAAAGAGTCGCGTGTCACAGTTGTGCTAGAAGTGCTGGTGTACGAGTAACGTAAATGATACGATCGTACTCAGTCACTCTTTTCTCAGCACTCCTTTCGACCACAACATGCAAGGTAACTAAGTAGCTTTGCCTCCTAGTGTAAGTGATCAACTGACCACACATTAATAATGTAATGTCGTCCTTCTGCTTAGTGAAATCATGAAATAATGAACTTTATTCTGCAAGTAGGCCACAAGGGCACTTTTACATGTCTGAGTCTACCGGCATTTCACAAGAGGAGACCACTTAACCCTTATACATGATGATGTATATTTACACGTTACTGAAATGACACACGTCAAAATCAGATTATTGTTTTACTTTGTCAAGTCAAGACTGTCCCGAAATCTCAAACTGACTTGAATGTCATTGCTAATTACATCATTTTAGAAACAAAATAAGGGTGATTGTATGGATTTAAGGGTTAATAATGTAAGAAAATTCAGGAAATCAGAACTCTAATTTCTTTTTACTTGTACCTAACCGAGGTTCTCAAGGTCGCAGCAGATTAGCACCGTCACAGTTTTAGTGACCCCGACGGAATGATGTTTATGAGAACAAACCTCAATTTAACGGCGGTAATAATTTGCCTTTAGTACCTGCCTTGGCTTACTAAGCCCTAGGGAGGTATTATACAGATAAAACAGATAAAAAATAATAAAAGCCCATTTAGATATCTGGTACAGCGTTTTCTTGATGTTTATTTGTTTGTTCGTAGTCATTTGCGCCGTAAGAAATGGGAATCGAATTCTAATTGAATTGTAATACCTAAACTAAACCCAAGCTATTGTAGCTTTTGGCGATAACAAGATTTTCCTTTCAGTTGGTAACCTTAAAAGTAAAGTATTGAAAAAGTATTAGAGGTGTTTAATTCTGATACATACGCATTGCATGAACCCCAATTATTTTTTATTTATTGATAAATTATGACGTACTACGGAATAGTGTAACTGAACATATAATATTCTCATCTGTAATTTTATAATTAATACTACTTTCTTAAAAACACATAAGGGTCACTTTTCAAATGCTCGAATAATAATGATCCATAAATGTACATACAACATATTATCAGCATCGATCAGCGTCATTAAATAAACTCAAATGAACCAAATACATCTGAGACTACGGTAAATATGCAACTACGCCGAAATATAAGATAATAAAGGCAAATAAGAAATAATAAATAAATATCAGACAACCTCACACAAATCGATTGAGTTCAAAATTAAGCTCAAGAAGGCGAGTGTTATAAGTAGGTACTACACTACACGGCGATATACATACTTACATTAAATAGATAAAAATATACTTAAAATACATAGAACAACCACAAATATCGAGTTAATCCTCACACAAACATTTTCCTTAGCCGAGATTCGAACCCGGGACCGCCGGCTCAGTAGGCAGGTGCACTACAAACTGCGCCAACCGCGTCGTCAAAAATATCGCGTACCCGTTATAATTTGTATTAATTATGTGACACGAAACAAAATCATTGACGCTAAAGGCTACCTAGGTAGACTATATATGTATAGGTAGAAATATAGGTAAAAAAACTACCTACATATTTAGGTAAAAAAATACATAAGATCGAGAACGTCCTTCACGAGTTAAATTGATCGGATAACCTTTTCCCGTCGGTTTTCAATCAAGGTAAAGCAGATTATACATGTAAAAAAGTTAGCAAGCGGCCACGCGCTCCGCATATCCGGGTGGGTAAGCAGGCTTGCGCAATGAACCGGGTAAATTGTTGCTGATAAAGTAAAATACCAATGAAAATAGCTTTTAAAAATGTTAAGAGAGTATTTACTTATCATGGTCAGTGTTCACGACGTAAAAAAAGGAAGGACGATTATCAAAGTTGTTAGACCTTTGGATGAATGAACCCTAAGAACATTTTAAGACGGCAAGTCATCTTTATTTTTACTGTAGGAGGGAGAAACAATATCATAATTTTTTTTGTATGGGATTTTGACATTTGTGTGTATCAAATCCTATTATGTTATAAATGTATGCATTTTTTAAAAGCTTTTATTTAACTTGCATTGTATGTATGTAGGTATCTAAGTATGTTTGTTCGGGTGAAATCTTGCAACTCAATTTTGAAGCAGATATGGTCAACCGATTGAGCTGAAATTTTGCATACTTACTTGACTTTGATGACAATACAATAATATGTTACCATAGGGCTGATCTGATGATGGAGCCGGAAGGTGGCCATAGGAACTCTATAATAGAAAAAGCAATCCTACCGAGCTTGGGCTCTTTAGAATCGTCTCAGTGAGCATTTGATGGATATCCAAAGAAAAGTACAGTCGGCTATAAAAGCTTGCCACTAAAATGTCATTTTTGACAGAAACTTATTTAATACGGAAGTATCGAAAATTCTCGATTCAATACGCTATTTGACAAGAGTGAAAATAAATTGTATCATTGAAACCACTGTTTAGCCACTCATTCAAAAATACATGGAACTAAATAAACTACCACTCACTTTTGGTCATTATAATTGGATAAAAACTAAAAAGAAGACGTGTTTTGACTGCAAATTTTTACGACATCACAAGCCAGTATCTTCATTCATAGAAACTTCATATTAACGATATTAACAGATCGTTTTTGACATGTCATAAAGAGTAGCTGATTAGTATTCTAAAATTTTGCGGTTAACCACACTCACGCAGCTTAATATCAATTTAATATTCCTGTCCTTTTCAGTTCAATAATCGATCAGATCAGGCTTTCAGTTTTTTCTGAAAACTACGCTTCTCAGTGTTTTCAACAAATTAAATGTTAAGTACTTTAGATTCTACATTGTCCAAATGTAATCTAAGTCGACGCGATATCAAGATGTCTGGTTCGCGACACATGTAATTTCAAGTTTCCATTGCTATTCCCTCAGTCATATTATGTTATTGAAACTCGTTGAAAGAATTTTATTTTCAGAGACGTCTATTGACTTCGGAATGATAAGAGTACAATTTTATTTAGGGTTTTTAACTCAGAATAAATACGCCTAGTTTTCATAAAACAGATTTGCGAAATATGAACCCGTTTTTGGTTTTATGTGTGCGTATCTACGAACCAATCATAGGGACGTATTGCTGGTGATATTGACGTTGTGACAAATGCGTATACGAACGAAACTGAGCCTGTGACGGGCAGTGGCTCACCAAAACTGGTGAATATCTCCCGGCTTTTGCAAAAAAAAAGACAGTGAGTGCGAAAGCGACGGAAGACGATATATTAATCAGAATCAGACATTTATTTGTAAACATAGGTACATAATCAAGTCTTACATTTAATAAAAACAGTGTCACCATGTCTAGCCATTAGGCATACAAATATTTCAAGTCCAGATGGAGCATGCAGTATATTACTTAAAGTCGTTATCTATATAAATAAAAGAATAATTATAAAACTCGCGTAAAAACTTGTCAGGACCGTTCCTAACAAGTCCCAACATGTTATACGGACAGCATGTCCCGGATAAAAAGCTTCACATGAGTTCGAAACATGTCAGGCCGTTCCTGACGATTTTTACGCGAGTTTAAACCGTTTTTATAATTGCTATATCATTTATTTATAAACGTGGCCATCATTAAGCCCTCTGTAGTGTTTTATTCTGTGTGCAAACCCATTAACCAAGCCGCCCAACCCATCCAAAAAATGTAAGAGGGTGTTTAAGTATACCATCTCAACGCTTAAAATAGCGTGACTGTACATATCTTAATAACCACGCTTAATAATTTCCGGCATCCAGGATTAACCCTCTTAGTGTCTTATTACATTTGTTATTCACATACATTAATCCCCATCAAGAATTCCATGTGTGCTGCTGAAGCAAGGTCAAGCAGTGTTATCACAAATGTTGTCTGTTTGCTTGGGCCTATCATCACGTAATACAACTGACTGGCATACGGCCAGTATGAACTGCTGAATTTATAATTTACTTAACGAATGAAAACAAAAAACCATTTTCAGCGGTAGTTGGCTCTGAATGCTCTATTAATTTCTGTCAAGGGCCAAAATCGATTTATATTTTACGTATATTGTAACCTTAGCGATAAACATATTTATAATCCACGATATGGCCAATACATGACAAGTTTTGATACCTATACGTGCTGCGTTAAGTGATACTGATGAGTTGCCATCTAAGTAAATAGAGCACGATGCTCAAGTATCTTAATTTTTCATTGAAAAAGTCGAATCTGGACCCAACACAGCCGTCGCTCTCAATTGACTTTTTTCTGGGACATAACACAAACAATTCTAATCATTCCGGTGAAAAGTAGAATAAAAACTGAAAATAATTTGTATTTATTTGCTTATTTATAAAATCTTTTTAAAAAGAAGAAATTTATTTGTATAAGCAGCTATTAGTTTCGATTGCTGACCCGCAATCCATCTTGATAAAGCCAGCACATCAAACCATTACATTTGACCAAATATTATTTTTGCTACAATATCCCAATTGAAATCAATCAGCGCTCGTGAATAATTTATTAGTTCCACAAATTCTGTTTAATTCAGAAATTCATTCTTGACTCTGGATGCCACCCAAAATAAATACGTGCTGAATAAATTTCGGGGTTAAGCAAATAACGCTAAATATTGCATTTTGTGCCCAACAACCACGACGCGAAACCGCGTGCTAGCGACCAGCCTGTCTAGCTCCACTTCTTTTGTCGCACGACTTCGTTTCATCTGTCGCTCTCTCGTAGTACTGCATAGAAAGAGATAGGCAATAAACCTCGCGTGAAAAATATTTTTATGTCACAGGTTGTGCTAGGGGTGGTATATTGAACATTGAAAGGTGACCATCGACCCATACCTTTGCAGAATTGCTGTTGAAGAACGGTTTGATTAGCCTTCCAAGGTAACGGGGTCACTGAAACCAAGTCACTAGTCGTCTATTTTAGCAATGTGCTTTTTTTTACCTTTAAATGCTTACGCAACGCGCTTCATGTCGCGTTGGGTAGATATCTACCCAAAGTTTCCATGTTTCCATGTTTAAACTTTATGTGTTTTTGTATAAAAGCGACAATTATTATTGTATTATAACTTTTCGCTTTTCGCTCACTGTGTAATCTGTGTAGTCGTAAGTTATTGTAAGTTTTTTTCATATAAGTGAAATGTAATTATTTTGAGAAAAATTTACAATATTTGAACCGAAACAGCAAGTTGTTTATCTCATGTTATAATGAGAACTCTAATAACAAAAATCAATATATTTAATATAAGTATATCGATTCCATGCCCCCCAGTGTATTTTATTCAGGATTTCAAGAATCAAAATTTAATGGGAAAGTGGTACATCGCACAAAATAAAATCCAAACAGCGATCATTTCGTGACTTCGAATGTCATTGAACTGAAAATGGAGGTTGTAATTATCGAAATTATGATTAGTGATTAACCATTTTTTCCTTGTAATTACATTACTTTTAACGAGTAATTTTTGACTTTAAAACAAAATATCTAATCAGGGTTTCTAATCTTTTTTTCAGCGAATTATTGCGATAGATATAATGTTTTACGTACATAAGTCTATTTTAGAATTTCATTTGATCTAAATTGAGAATGCTTCCTTAGCAACTGCGAATTTCGTACCCACGCCTAAATAATATATATGGAACATAATTTGATATTGAGTTATTCTGTTCTCTAATAACTCGCTTCCCAAATTCCAGCTAAGTATAGCTTAAAAGAAAGTTAACCTTATTATGTAGCTAAACTTTTAATTGGGTTAGTTCCCACAACTTGTAGCGAGCGTGTATTTCACGAGCCTATAAGACGTGATTTAACGTTATTAATGAGTTCAGAATGTTCCATTTAGCTCATGGCTTCATATTGCGTGAAGTGCTTATGAAAGTAAAAATATTAAAAAGCTTTCTCGTTAACCTTGGACGCCTTTTTTCTATTAAAATACCAAACCGAAAAAACTACACAGGTCGATTTGTTGCACTAAGTTATATTTAAAAGTCAACATGTATCTTATGATTACAGGGAAAACCGCTTCAAATTGACATATGTTATCTCTTTCTCATACTCATACTCATTTATTGATAAAATGTCAACATTTTACAAGTCAGGTCAATTTCTATCTTTGATATTTCAGATACGTGTAACTTTTAATATGTACCCCAGTTTATGGGATACATATTTTTTGAGGTCATGTAACCCGGAGAACGTATGGCCGTTGGGCCGGAGGGCAGCAAAGTCCTGGAGAGGCAACGACGTATAGGAAAGGGCAACGTGGGACGCCTCCGACTAGGTGGTCTTGTGAGGGTAGCGGGAAGTTTATGGAGGCGGTCTGCACATAATTGAACCCTGTTGCAATGCAAGCTATATGGCAGGCCAACGTTCAGCAGTGGGCATCTGTAGCTGATAGATAGATAGATAGAAACCCTTTAAGGGTAGTACTGTTATTTTTGTAAATTTAGCGTTGCATTTTCTCGATTAAGATCGTATTTATTTTTCTGTCCTCGTACTTTAGTTTATTCTACTGCTATGTGAATGCAAACTTACTTATCCGAAACAAAACGTCGGCAATACATTGTTCACTACATCTGTTATAAATAAAATAAAGCACTACGTGATAGTGGGAAATATAGCCATTATTATGTCTGCGTAACATGTAATGATACGAGCAAACAAAGTCGCATACAAGCTCGAAATGAACCGTAGTTTGCATCTGAAATGACGAGTCACGACAATATCACGGCATTGTAAAAATACTTAAGTGCCATTCAAAGTCTAATGCACTTACGTCGTTTCAGGTTATGAGAATGGAATGGTGCAGGTAAATACGGTGGAGTGCAAGTCAAAGCTGCACTTGGCGCTCTCGGGCCTTAATTATGTTTTTTTCATGAGGCGGATAGCATGCATAATGCTGGGATTTTATTTTATAAGCCAGACTTTGAGCCCATCGACTCATGGTTAAGGTCAAGGAGTATTCAATTACGCTTAAGAGCAACTCCTGTGGCGCGGAGATAATCCCATTAGCAGGTTATAAATACTACCACTCATAGGTAGTGAGGGCTAAACAGCTCTGATACAGTTTAAGCTATGTTAAAAAAAGCTTAAGAGCACGTAAAGGTCACTTAATGAAGCTCGGACAGCAATAATAGAATTAAATCGAGTATATTATGCCACTGTGTGATGTACCTTACACATTGCTCAAATGGCTATAATTAAATGTCTCATATCTCTTCAATGCTATCAAGTTTAATTGGTTGCATTGACTATGTAGCTGTAGAAGCAAACATTAAAACATACACAATTCAGCACGTTATTACAACAGCGAAAACGGAACTTACGGAGTTCAACATTTTACTGAATTACCTTTCGTTGCTAAAAAATCTTCTCGACTACCTCCCCAAAGTCTCGCGTCGACTTTTAAACAATGCAAGGTAATTAAATAAGATTTATAAGCAATAAATCACGTTTTCGTCAATTGATAATATTTCTACTGAAGCGACCAAAATCCGGGTACTTGAAACGTATTTGCTTAATGTGCAATAATACAATTATTAAGTCAAACAGCGCCGTTTGCCGAATTCGGAACACCTGTCACGTATGTATAATTTAGTCCAGAAACTCTACCGGAATGTAATTTGTGAAAATCACTGACGTAATCCTGAATTTAAATTGACACAAGTTAAATACGGTTAGCGAAACACCGCCAATTTACAGATGAGATTGTGGTCAAGCGAAAGTACGATTTTCCGGTCACTGGTATGGAATGAATAAAATATTCCAAGTGCCATTTTGAAACTTTATCGTCTTAGACCGCGTCTAGTTCCTTTCTGATCCTGATCCAATTAGATACGTGAAATAATGATACATTGATTATCTCATCCTATGGCATACACAGTGATAACGATAACACACAGCTCGATTGTACTTAACATTACAAAACAACATTAAGATTTGTGACTCATATAATGATACATAAAGTAATCATACGCGTGACGTAGTGTACTAGGTCCAAATATAATGGTCCATCAATCTGATCATCAAGTTTAAGTAAATAAAGTAACCCAAACCTCAAGCCAGAAGGAAACGTATATAATATGGGTCCTTTAAGAGCAGATGCTAGGTACGTTCGTCAATACGCGATTCATAAACCAATAACCGATATTCATCTTTTTGGCCATACACGGTAGCAGTGTCGCAACAATTACATAATTCAGTCAAAGGAAAATGAGCATGATTTTGTGTTGTGTAAACCTTAGAGGCCTCTTATATGAAAATATGCCGTGCAAACTCGAGAACCTTCATAACATGTTACACCATCCAGGCTAGCACAACTAACCGCAACACTACGTCGTTGTGGCACGACAAACTATCACCCATATTTGTCATTTAAAATTGTTAAATGGGAAATAAAAAGCTACATCGAACTATGGCTTTCAAATTCGGGAAAATGGGAAATATCCATATCCAGATATTTTAGCACTTTATTTCAGCTCTTTCGGAAAATTTCAATCCTTTTACGTTGGTTCGGATACATTCAGAGCACGTATCAAAATTTTAGCATCCTGTGACACGAATAAAGCTTTTAAAAATCGTGTCATGGTGATTTATTTCTCTCAGATTTTACGGTATTTGGAAGCAGAATCATGTTAAAGTTTTTTTTTACTTTACTGTGATCGGCGTAAAAGAGTTAGGTATTTGTCCCTCGTCCTTTTTTTCATGAAATAGGTCTGTATGTGAAAATATGCTGAGAATTAAAGATAGTTATTTATTATTTATTAAATAAAATGACAATGATTTCGGGGCTAGTATATAAATCATAATGTTGCTCGATGATTGATTATTTTCATGCGAGCATCTAAATACTGCGTAGCTCCTGATGAGTCCATTGCACAGAATTGTAAAATTTTTAGGGTTCCGTACCCAAAGGGTGAAAACGGGACCCCATTATTAAGACCAATGTCCGTCTGTCTATCTGTCTGCCTGTCAGGCATCTCATGAACCGTGATAGCTATACGGTTGAAATTTTCACAGATGATGTATTTCTGTTGCCGCTATAACGCCAAATACTAAAACCAGAATAAAATAAATATTTAAGTGGGGTTCCCAGACAACGCATTTTTTATGTTTCATGGTACGGAGACCTTCGTGCGCGAGTCTGACTCGCACTTGGCCATTCTTTTTAAAGGTGAAGCACAAAATTTTCAAATTTTTAGTATCAAACAACCCGAATTCAAGTTACATGATATGATTCTTCGCCGTTAGTCATGGTAATATCAACAGTAGATACTGATATGTTTACATTCTCCAGTTACACAAGAATCTTGTATTACCTGTAGGTATTATATTCCTTAGCTAGCAATACTCGAAAAGTTCCACCTTTTCGATGTAGCCTGGGGAATAGACGTGCACTCTGCTTACAAGAGGCGGGTCACGTTCTGAACTTCAACTGTTTTGATTTCTTTTCCCAACCTTACTGTTCGTGACTTTTAAAAACACGTATGAAAAGGTGTTTTCGACAAGCATTACCGTTAAATACGACCAATTTATTACCACTCCTTTTACCTAAGACTTAACTTTTTTGCGTAGAAATATTATTAAAGACTATTAATGATTATAGAAATAATTTCGACGTTGGTTCTAAATAATGTTTCCTCTAGGGGAACGCGACATGATTTGGTTTGTAAAAGTAGGTAGGTTACCTAAATTTATTTTCTCCATTAATGCTGAATGCATAATATTATATAATTAGATACGTTCTTTCTTAATAATGGTTGTCTCTTGGGAAACGTGGGTAGACTTTTGTAAAAGTAAAAAGGTAAGTTACCTTAATTTATTTTTTATTTGATTTTAGGTTAGACTTCTTGTAATCTTGCATAATTTTACATTTTAATTGTAAAGAAACCTAACTTAAGATTAAAAATGAATAAAGGAGATAATAATAAGAATAGTAAAAGTACTGACTGAAATACAGAAGAGATATTGTACTTACTACTTTTAGGACCTTAGCATTAAAGAATATATCTTGTATTTCGGGTCACTTTTAAAAAGCAAATGCTTAAATGTTATACAAGTATTATAAGTATTTTAGATAAAAACAACATATTTTGATAACTTAATCTGAACTCTAGTGACTAAAGCTAAATCTACTTATAAGTTAATGAGACACGAACCCAAAACTAAAAGAAAAAGTAACAGTTGCCACAATTCCACGACTTAAGCAATAGAAAAACGTACTCTAAGAAAAATACATGTAAGCATGATGTTAATTTCAAGTATGCGCTTTTTTTTATTTGCCTACAACTAAGACTAAAAACTTTTTTCTGGACCAAAATTTGTTTTAAGCCACGTTTGCGGCAGCAGTTTTTATTTTTCTTCAGAATGATATTAATTCTACAACTTGTTTAATAAAGTAGATTTAAAGAGTAAGTAAAGTTGGTAGTTTGAACTAAGGTTTATACTTACACAGAGCTTTTGAACATTGTACCTATACCTAAGGCTTTGTTGGAAAATTTCAAGTCTGAAGCAGTCTACTTTTTTTTTATTATTACATAATGTTTTAGTAGAGAAGTTCAATATACGATATTATTATCAAAAAATCAAAAAAAATGTTTTTACAAAAACTTGTCGAATCCTCCTTTTAAGTTTTACACTTGTGTTAGGAGGTATTATAAAGAAAGGTTTACTCGTACTTAGGAAATTAAAAAGAAATCGGGAAGCTAATTTGACAAAATTCTTCAATTTAGCATCATTACGGGCAGACACACAATTAGACGATACGACATCGATTGATCGCATGATCGCCATGAATTTCATGCGTCATCTTCCTTTACCTGTTGAACATCGAATGGCGCCGGCGCAGGATTATAACGTTACTTTTAAAGTTACCACGTGCCATATGGCAAGTATTTTCAATGTACGTGTCCAATATTGACATTCCCTGAGCATTGACATAGCTGTCACTACTAATATCGCACGTTTCGCAATACATTGCTTTTTGTCTAAACATTAAACATTATTCTACAAAATTATCATTTAGGGTAATACACGTTATTTTCAGAAACTGCTTAACAAATGTTGTTCAATTTGAAAGTCTATGTTTAAATTTAGTGCTCCTATTACAGGCAACACCCGGTATATATATATATGAACACCATCAAAACGAGAACACAGGAACCGATTGGACCAAAGTCACAAGTCGAATAATGTCGTAGTCGCCTTTAAGCCTAATTCATCACTAGAACTACGAGCGTTGGCCGATACAAAATACATTGTTTCGCCGTCAGTATTGTTGGCCCGTCAGTTCGTGATTGTGACTGTTACTTGTCTATCTCTTGGGAACAAAGTGATTGTCTTCAATTTTGAGCGAGAAGTTTGTGTAAAGTTTTGCCAGAGAAAGGGGGTTCACGATGAAGATGATCGTTACTTTGATGTTTTACTTACCTGGGCGAACTGGGTGTCCTGAACCGAAAATATTGTGTGCCTAATTTTTCTTTTGCCTTGCTGTTGTTTGAATTGGCTTTCCATAAATTTTTTAACATTTGAATGGGCAATTAAATAAAACTATTTATCGCGTATATATATTCATTATTTGAGCCTTCCTGAAGTTTCGGTGCCTTTGCAGATACCGTTGTGAAAGGTTGACTCTTTAAATGTATGACAGGTAGCGGAAACCGAAAAAAATATTATTTGAATGGAGGTAAAATAAATTATATCCATCTTTTCGATTATTAATTTATTAGGTTTTAAATCAGATATGACCGCCAGTGATGATCAACTGGTTTAGCGGTACTGGCTAAGTTTTAGCGGTAGTCAAGTGCGAGTCGATATCGACATTAGTTGCCTCTCTCGACTGCCAAGTCTTTTTTTTTTGAGAGCCACTCATTTTTAGGGTTCCGTACCCAAAGGGTAAAAACGGGACCCTATTACTGAGACTTCGCTGTCCGTCCGTCCGTCCGTCCGTCCGTCTGTCACCAGGCTGTATCTCAACAACGGTGATAGCTAGACAGTTGAAATTTTCACAGATGATGTATTTTTATTGCCGCTATAACAACAAATACTAAATATAGAATAAAATAAATATTTAAGGGGGGCTCCCATACAACAAACTTGTTATAGATTATATATATATATGTATAGGTACGGAACCCTTCATGCGCGAGTCGGGCTCGCCCTTGCCCAATTTTTTTTATTTTTGTTAATGTTCGATTCTTTGCGATATCTCTCCAGATAATAGATGCGCAGAATCTAAAGTTCATAGATTTAAAAAAATATATCAAGATCAAATCCGCAAATGACATTCTATTTAGCATGAAATTTATATAATAATAATAATAATCGTTTTATTGGAGGCATAAATAATCACATATAAGTCTTACAGCTAGCTTAAATAGTTTAAATAGTAAAATATATCAACCGGAAATACAAGTCATGGTATACCTACTCGCTATTTCCTGTTTTCGTTGTGATGCACAGCCAGCCAATGCCTATTGCCTAAAAATATGACTGTCTCTGAAAAATATGGGTTGTCGTGAATGGTAGTTGACACGTATAAAAGGTCTGACAATATGCCTTGAACAATGTTATTTTAACATCATCAGAGCAACGGCCAAATTTACGTGCCAACATGTTGCTTCGGACGGACAGCGCCCTTCTTTCCCGCTCTATATCCAGGTTATCGCTTAGGTCCTCGGCAACAATATGCCCCAGATATCTGACCGACTTCGCAATCCGAACCGCTTCTCCATTTAAGAAAACTTGAGGCACCCTGTCCGGACCTCTTTCACACCTAAAAACTAACAACTCTGTCTTTTTCGCATTATAAAGCAGTCCATGATCCGCTGCATAACGCTGACGAATCTCCAGCAGATCGCTGATACCATGAATCGAGGGGCTGAGTGGCACCATGTCATCAGCGTAACTTAGATTATTTAAACAAACATCACCGATATGACAGCCAACCCTGGCGCCCCTCAACCTCTCGATCAAGACATTCATGTAGATGTTGAAGAGATCCGGAGAGGTAAGCCCTCCTTGGCGTACGCCACATTCTAATCTGTAATCATTAGAAAGTGCGTCACCCCAACTTTACGTTGTTAATTTGGTTTTCGTACCAGAACCTCAGCAGACTTACGACATTCTGTTCCACGCCAGATTCAAGCAGTTTCTTCCACAGTATAATAGTACATAGTTAACCAAGTCGAAGGCCCTGCTTAAATCTAGGAAGCACGCATATACCGATGTGCTCCTCTTAGTATAGTAGTTCACATAGTGTTTAAGTGCAAATATGGCTGAATCCGTCGAAAGTCCTGGCCGAAAACCAAACTGAGCATCATTAATCGTTTCTCATCAGTTCGGGCTGCAATAGTCTCTCCAAAATCTTACCCATTATGCCACCTAGGGAGATTGGCCTGTAATTATTGAGGCTGGATAGGTCCCCAGTCCTATTCTTAGGCACAGGCGTGACAACAGTACGCATTAGGACTTGAGGTAGGTAACTGAATTTGATACATAAGTTGAAAAATGCCGACAAGACATTAAATATTTCATCCCCAGCATAGATAATAAATATGCTCAACACCTAGACCATCGAATCCCGGCGATTTACCACGCCTCATAGATTTTACGGTCTTCTGGATTTGTTTTGGAGTAAACTCCAATTCTACACCCGGAGGGAGACAAGGTTCTAAAGTGTGGACCGCATTATCAACTGCAGGCCGTGGGTCGATTTTAAAATGTTGCGCAAATAGGTTCGCTATATCTACCGGATTCTGACAATTGTCTATGCTTGTAGGCAAACGAGTTTTAGGATCTAATTTCCTGACCGAGCTCCAAAATTTGACAAAGTTTTGGTTGGTCTTGTGCGTTGCTAATATGTCTAATTTAATCCTAGCCTCATTACCCTGACAGCACTTTAATTTATTTTTCTCCAACTTGCTTGGAAATGTTCCCATTAATGTAGTAAAACTGGACCGCGAAATCGTTCGTTATTTTTAGAAGGCGTTAATACAAATTAAAAATATATATATTATTGGCCTTAGCCGGGAAATCAATATTATTTAAATAAGACGATTAAGTAAACACACACCTTGCGTTTATGACGTCTCATACAAATGAGGGTAATCTTAATTAAGCCGGTTATTGCATTTTTACTTTTAATTTTTTCAAAGACTTTGATAATTCACCATACAGCCAATTGTCCACTAAATTTAAAAAATAAAAACTAACATAAACTTTTTAATTGTTCTCTGCGTTTAGTTCTTGCACTGGTCATTTTTCTGCTCTGCTACTGTCAATGTATTTTAAATGACGACAAATTTCGAATAACGGACAAACAATTTAAATAATAATCTTATATGCGGTTAATTTATTTTCATGATTCTTAGTTATTTATTAGAGATTTCTCACGAAAGTTTTAATTTTAATAATATGATGGTATTTAATGAGTGAGTTTAAAATTAGAAAGTGTACCAAACGTAAACAAATAAAAAATAAAACAGAAATGATTGTGTCCAAATCAATATAAGTTATTTTGAACTTATGATCTTCTCCGAATGATAAATATGGTATGGTTTCTAAAAAAAACATTGTGTTTAGAAGTTGTTAATTCAACTAAAATTAATAATTACCTATGTGCATATTTTTTGCTATTGTGTTTTCATATATACCTATGTAATTATTATTAATATATTCTGTTTTAAATGAAACATATGATTCGGACTCGAATTTTTATTCCTATTCCGAAAAAAAAAGTACCAAATGAACTTCATGGTACTATATATTTAATTAAAATTTAGATTGGTGATTATTTCCAAGCATATTTGGAGAAAAGCACTACATATACAAGCCTCGGCGGGAATGTCAGTTCGCAGATTCGTATTATTGAAGGACTCGGCTACGCCTCGTCCTTCAAAATCATACTCATCCACGTACTGACTTTTCCCTGCCTCGGCAGTAATATACTATTTAAATTGCTTTCTACTGTTAGACATCTGTAAGTGCGCCAAGCCTGAGGAAGGTTTACCACACTCTAGCCAATATTTGTAATGAAGTCGTGCCCTCTCATGTAGCTTTTTAATGTGGTAATTCCACCCCGTGACGTGGCGGCGCTTACTTATATCACAACGCGAAACGGCGCTATACCTCGAATATTTTTCTCAAGTCTTAAATTCTGAAAAAATCTTTATACTAATCGTTATGATCTTTCCAAATTACATCAAAACAATTCATACGGATCCTTAAAATTACCTTGATCCCGTTTTGCGTTTATATTCAAATGCGAGTTTATCTTAGGACCTAAATAAATAGGAATCTATTCCTCCCGCTCTTATCGGCAAGACTAACCAGGTAAAGTAAATAATACTAAATTTATGTAGTCATACCACTATAACTTAAGTAGCTACATTAAAATATTAATTTCGTAAACATTAAATGGGTAATAATTCGCGCGTTTCAAACACTTTAAACACTTTCGAGGTATTTTGTTTTTCTCAAAATACCAGCAGATTTCGATTAGTTTTGTGGCATAGATGGAGACACCAGACTTCTGATAAATAGGTTGAAAATGGCATTAAATGGGAAACTGCTATAACAATACCGCCTTTAGAAAAAACCGCGTGCACGCTCTAATAATTTGTGATTACCAATATTAACTATTACTTTAAAGATCGCCGGATGGGGGCAACGCAGTATCGGTAGCGTTATTGTTCTTAGAGGGAGGCCTATATTAATCTTATTAAAACTTTCGTGATACATTTAATTATTGTATTAAGCTGTTTACATTCACGTGAAATTGTCAGGGACGGCCCGACCTGTTTCGAACTCATACAGAGCTCTTCGTCAGGGACTGCTACCCGTACAGCGCACCCGTGACGAAGCCCGCTGACAATTTCACGTGAGACCTATGTATATTGCTTATAATGTATACAGCAGTGGATGTCTTTGGCCTGATGATTCTGATGATATTATCAGTCCAGAAGATACTTATCTGCAGTGGGTAAGGTAAACCTATAATCTCCAGACATGTAAATTGCATAGTGCTTTTATCAAAATATCGTGTATAAATGAAACTCCTTACCCTGTGCGTTGCACTTTATGGCTGCGAGACATGGACCATGACACAACGGGACACAGAAAAGCTTGAGGCGTTCGAGATGTGGCGCTGGCGAAGGATGGAGGGAATAAGCTGGACAGAAAGAGTCATCAATGAGGAAGTATTGGAAAGGGTAAAGGAGAAGAGACATATACTTCATACAATAGAAACTCGAAGAGGGAAAATGATAGGTCATTTGATACGACACGACGATCTAATACAAAAAATAATGGAGGGGGAAATTGAAGGAAGGAGAGGAAGAGTAAGGCCGAGGATTAACTATTTGGACCAGATCAAGAAAAAGGCAGACGTCGGGTCGTATCGGGAAGTCAAAGAACTGGCGTTAAGTAGAACGGACTGGAGAGAACTGCACCGACAAGAGTGACTCTTAAATAATAATAATTATTAATATACCCTGTGCGTATTAATTGAGCTCTCGAATCACTACATTTTGCTGCATTACCCGTAACTATCTTGCGATCCTCAGGTGGCTCGAAGTGGGTCAACAATATTTAAAAGTCGTAACATGGTTTTATTACATCTGCCAACGACTCGCCGAGACGATTCTAAAGAGCCCAAACTTGGTAGGATTGCGAGATTTCATTACAGTGTTCCTATTCTCATAGTTATGACCACATTTCGACCCCATTATTAAACTCATATAGCAGCCATGTTACACTGTATTATCATCGAAGATACGTTAGTAAGTACACTAAATTTCAGCTCAATCGGTCTTCGAGAAGGTTGACGAATTGATTACACAGACATACTAACAGACACTGGAAGAGGTGAAACTAAATAATAGCTTGTAAGAATTAAAAATAATTTAAGCAATATCTACATTTTACTTATCTTTACTAATTTTACTTATCCTTACAAGTAAATGAGGTAAAATGCATTTTATGTTCTCACTCAAAAATATACTAGTATAATAAAAGGTAGCAAGTTATTAACACAACTTTCGTCAAAGGTTTTTATTAAAACGGACACTAAATATGGAATAAAACCAACCTGTTTCAATAAAAAATATAACAACAGGAACCTGTGAGCTAGTTAGAATAATAGATCATAAAATATCATATTTACTTAGAGATCATAGTCGTAAAAACCGTTCATTCACTGGATTTTGGAATTACGGTGTGAAAGTTTATTGGGTAGTAAATTTTCCTGTTCTACCGGCGCTTTGTGATAGTGAAAAGTTTGATTCGGATAACAAAGGGTATCGCTGTTTTCTGGGAATAGGCAATTTTATCTGCATAACAATAAAATGAAGACCGCTTGTGCCTTATCGGATTTTAATAGAAAGTAGCCATTTTGAGATCACCTGTCTCAGCAAAAACGTTTTTCTTAATGTTAATTCTAAATTTTGGTACAATTTGAAAATCGATTGTTCAGAAGAATCAACAGTATCATGTATTTTTATAGAGGCTTTTTTTATCAAATAAAGGATAAAAAAATTAAATAGTATCACAGTTTTACATGTTCGAAAATATCGTTATTTGTGATTGAAAAATTCATTTGAGAAGTTCCGCACTTCTTTTCATGAGTTGTGACAGTAAAATTTTCCACAAGGTGACGTCATGTCACGAACCGATTCTTAGCTATGACGCTGCTTCCAAATGTTTTAAATAAAAAAAATATTCAGTATAATCAAATAAAAATTATAGTTTTGGGTTCTGTGATATTAAGTTAATGAAATTGAACTCAAAAACTGTATGAAATTTTGAAAGTTTTCTTTTATAGTGTTAAAAAGTTTTGTTTTGAAAAGACATTGATAATTTACATAGGTAAATACAATGAAATCACATATATAAAGTTAATTATTTTACCGATTTTATTTTCGTTTATAAAGTGAATGTTATCTCAATAATCGTTGTTGCTCTTTATGTATATAGTTCAGCGCTTGTAGGTTGCGTTGTTGGGTACGAACTTTCTACTGTTTTATGCAGTAATTTTACACTGACTTTGGTTCTCTTAAAAATGGCATATGAAATAATTACAGTCATTGATTTTCTTTAGTGCTATACCCATTAAAACAATAGCTTTATGTACTAAAGAATACATTAGTCACGTTTAAGTTAAATCCATTAAACCAATTGACATCTGACATCTGATCCGGTCGGGAAATCGTGAACCCTTTTCGGTAACTTGGGAGATACAAGAGTTGTCACTATTATTAGGTACGAGCTTATATATTACGACTGCGGCTAACGGATCCTTTTTTATCAGAGGGTTAGTATAAGACATCTTTTTTCCTGTAGGAAGGCTTAGTGATTGGGTTGTATATCCCTACTACAATTTTTAGGGTTCCGTACCCGATGGTTAAAATCGGGAACCAATTACTAAGACTTCTGTTGTCTGTCTGTCACCAGACTGTATCTCATGAACCGTGACAACTCGATTGTTGTTTTTTTTACAGATGAGGGTGAAGACCAAAAAGTTTATCACCTTAACTCACTTAATTAATATTTGTATCAAAGTCTCCGCTGTGCTACGACAGTTAACCTTCCAATAACGTACCTTAAGGTTCTATTTGAAGGTTCCTTATTGTATTGTTAATTTTTGTCGCATGACGGAACTTCCAATCACTTTTATTTCCTCGTTTTGTATGGCTACGCCTTAATTTCATCAATTTTTTTGGTCCTAACCCATGATGTATTTCTGTTGCCGCTATAACAACAAATACTAAAGCAATAAAATGAATAATATTTAAGCGGGCTCTCATACAACAAACGTGATCGGTTGCGCCTCACCTCATTATTTTGTATCCGGCGCCATACAAATACAAATACGCTTTATTTCACACCTCAGGCATCAAGGAAAAGAAAGAACTACATAATAATAAACAATAACGTTTTCATTCACCGATAATAAGGAACTTTATTACTGATATAGTACTTTAATAAGCGAAACACTGATATCCATAAAAGCTCTTTCAATTTAACCTGCGATAAAAATGAATGTAAGATTATGGGATATAATATGTGTTGGATTTATACTCGCGTAGTATAAAGCGTGAGCTAAAATGAGCAGGCTTAGCTTCTACGTGATTCAATAAGTCTTTAGGTGAACTACGGTACAAATTCATTCTGCGAAAGTCGTTAAATAAAAAAATTTCCGCGGCGCTGTCATCAAGCGTACATTTATAGATTTCCCGCGGGTACAACGTTTTTTTGTAACATGCTATTTGAATGTTGTCGCGTATTAGGTACCCAAAATACAAAATACCTACGTTAGTATGTAATATTTTATCACTTAGGTACTTAAACTAGAAGAGTATCTACTATCTACTAGAAAAGATAAAGAAGATACCCCCAAATATGATAATTATTATAAAAAATAGGAAAGGATTAACCAAACCCCGAATAGGACATAGAACGCCTATTTTTTTTTTTGCCCCGTGCCGTTTAAGCCAGGGTTTTGGCATATTTTATTTAAGTATATAATTATGTTATTTACGTTATTTATTTATATTTGTTATAATAAAATATTGTTTATCATTAGTTAAAATAGTTTAACATATATATTAAACAATTTTGTAGAAATAATTAAGTGTTCAAAATAAGCGTTGGTTAAATTTCATTGCAAATCTTTACCAACCTCGCTCGAAGAGCATGGAATCCAGTTTTAAGCCCGTTTAAGTCAGCCTAGCAAAATGTAGCATAATTTACCTACAGAAGCATTCCTTAACTTGTCCCGAATAGCGCAACTTAAGGCGGTTTGCATCCTTCTGTGCAAAGTTATACAATTCAAAATAGACTGCATGCTTCGAAGAGAACTTGGGCATTTCGCTTCAAAGATATCAAAGTTTGTCTCGTAAAGTTTAGAACGCATTGCGAATTATTTAGAGTGGAATTCCGGACACTTTTTATGTGAAATGAAAAATAAAGCGATTATTTTTTTATTATATTATATTCGGATCGTCCGGGGAAAGATGCGGTTTTCCTACCCCAAATGTAGGTACGGGGTTTTTTAAGGCCTTGTCCGTGTTTGGCGAATTTAGAGATGGCACACTGTGGAAGCGCGCCGAACTAAAATGGCAGCCCTAAACGTAATACGCAAATAATAGCGCCATCTCTGTCGCTGTCTTAACATTTTCTGGAGAAGCAATAGGGCGGAGAATGTTGCGTAAGCGCACGTCCTACAATTATGGAGAATGCGCTTAGCATTTAAAACAATAAGTGGTAGTTATTTTTGTTATTATATTTTTATTTTGACGATCATGATGTGAATGCTTATATTTTTGACTAATGCAAATGTATACAGTTATTTTCACATGAAATAAATGAATCTGCATCTGAATCCGAGGGCGCTTTGGCGGAATATAAAGTTTAATCTCACGCGATTTACGTAGCCGCGCGGCAGCTCAGGAGTTAGAGCACTACTCCGGATAAGTAGCGGTCGTGGGTTCAATGCCCACCTGCAATCTAGTGGAGTACGTAACATTTTGTTTGTATATTCAGCTCCTGTATCAATATTCATAAAAAGATAATGATCAATGTCTAACAATGAAAACCTAAAAAACCTAACAAGTCATATTCGTAAAGATTAGTGCACGAAAAAAAATCGGCTTAAAGAAATGATGCTTATAGACATTAGACAATTTAAGCTAATAGTGATTATGCGATACAGAAATTATAGAATAATGACATAAAAAAAAATGCGTAAACCATATCACGGATCCATTGCCGCGATAAAGACTTATGTCTGTGTTATTTCAACGGTAAACAGAGCACATCACTAAAATCGAGACACAAATTATATTTCTTGAAATGTCAGCGTCGAATAGCCCCAACTTTTTCGTGTCCTACGCTTAAGAGACGATTCACTCTGAATTTCGTTGCCATTTTCTTGTTGGATGGCCCGCTTTCCAATCTCGCTGGGTGTTAAATTAATTGAAATGTGGACTGTAAAGCTTGATATTTCTTGCCAACAAAGTAATGGCGCGGACCGCATAAAATATTTAACGGCGAAAAGCTTTAGAGTGCAAATATTTATGTCGCGAAACTCTCCTATTTCCGGATATTTCATCGACTTAAAAAAAAACACTTTTGGGGCAGAAAGTTTCTCTAGAAGCGACCACGTACTGGAAGACTATTACACCTTACACGAGTACACCTTATCGATCTAGTGAAGCTTGTGGAAAAGCTGAGAAAAGCTTTTACTATACCTCATAGTTATACTTCATAGTTTAAAGCATTCTTATTTGTCGCTATTTATGTAATTGTGTTTTGTCCCAAAATATTATTCTTTTTTTTCGCAAAATATAATATGTGACGATTACTGAGTATTTACTTACTCAAATGAATATGAATTACTTTTATATCATTATAACATAATAAACATTTTCTGTGCTTACTTTCATTAAAAACTGTAGGTACCTACACCTTTTATTCGCAGCATTTTTTAACCACACGAGAACAACAAACCAAAAACACACCCGACATAATTCATCAAACGTAATCCGCCTGTGCGTGTCTATCTGTATAAAACCTAAAACAAACGCCCATCTATTGAAAAAAAAACAACAAAAGTCCGTTTATCAAGCTGACCCAATTCTGCGTCTCATTCCATCTACAATCCTAAACACGTCAACATAATACAACGCCATCTATCAAAAGAGGTCGTAATCGCAAGGGCGATTCGGGCGTGATAACGCGGGCACATTGCATCTGGCCCTCGCCCTATGAATACAATCCTCTGTTACGAGCGCGACCGACATAACTTAAACAAGAATGGCGCAAAACGTAAGAGAAAGCGTCTTAGAATGACAACTAGCCAATGTTACTGAATTCACCTCCAATAACAGAAAATAATTCAGCTTTATCGACCATATAACTAAAATGGCTGTGTGACTGGCAATCGAATAATGCCCCTAATAATCACACTAATATTATAAAGCCGAAAGTTTGTGAGTGCGTTTATGTGTATGTTTGTTACTTCTTCACGCTCAAACGGCTGGACCAATTTTGATACATCTTGGTATGAAAGTAGCTGACACCCTGGATTTTTAGTGTTCCCGAGGGATAACACCGCGCGGCGCAGCTGGTAATAAAGTCCGCAATGAGATAAGAACTGGATATGACAGTTATTTCATACACTTACGTCGAAATATACATGAAATGCCAGTTGTTAAAATCTTTTCTCGTCATTATTATTATTTGACAACTTTCTAATTTATAATATACGAAAACGCTTAACGCCTCAACTTCAACCCAAATATACAATGTGACCAAAGATTTATTCTAAGCACAATTGCTATGCGCTGTCTCGATAACCTTATCGTAAAACAAACGTTTGCAGATACGCTCGTTTATTACACAACCCTTACAGAAGCAATTCGGTTTAAGTATGAAAATACAAATAAAATTGGTGACAGGCTGCCAAATGAAACACGTGATTCATTTCGATGTGGTTTCACAGCAATAAGATAACTGAGTTTTTTTTTTTTTTTTCATTATTGAACAAATTAAGTACGATACGGTATTTAATGACAGCTGGAATCAGCTACTCTTTATGAATTGTCAAAAACGATCTGTTAGTATAAAGACTATAAAGTTTCTATGATATGACGATATTGTCCCATAATATTTATTTATAAAAAAACAAAAAGTTAATGGTAGTTTATTTGGTTGCGTATATTTTTGAATGAGTCTTTAGTGGTTTCCCAAATGATACAGATTATTTTCACTATTTAAAAAACCGTATTATATACGTCAAATAAATTCAATGAACAAATAAACTGAAGACATCTGGAAGGTTAACTTTTAACAAAGAAACATTCTGAAAAGGAATTCAAAGAAACCTTACCAACGTTTGTGACTGCGACACCCTACAAGCAACATTGTTTCTTTATAATTATCATAACTAATATGTATATTTAAATGTCGTGGGTAAAATTGAACTTTTGAGTAAATATATTTTTGTACTACAAGTCAATAAGAACAACATCGCTAGTTGAAGTTATTAATATTGTGCGTTTGCATATGATGTGTATTTTTTTAGTGCCAGAGCAAATTAAGACACCAACAGTTTTTTCCCCTAAGGCCACATGGCCCGATCAGCATGTCTGGTCGATCATCATCGGACAAGCCGATCGGAGCACGTAGCCTAAAGGGTCTTTACACCTCACTTCGGCCATTCATACATCTGCCAAGCTTCTGATTTCGTATGCCGCACTCGTATTAGCTATCTGAAGACAATGTTGTCATCCTTCATGATGCTAATAAAATAATAAATATATCGGACAACCTCACACAAATGGATTTAGTCCCACAGTAAGCGCTTGTAGGCTTGCGTGAAAACATCTATGACCCAGGAAAAAATATTCGAGTTCATCACACACTGTTATGAAGTCTTTAAAAAGACTGAAAGACAAATATAAAAAAATAGTTCTTGCCCGGGCGGCAGAGTCCCCAGGTTGGTTTTATTATATTTCACAGTTTCTACCGACCTCGAATCGAATTTAACTCAAAACTTGTCAATAACTCAACTTAAAGCCTATTGACCACTTTGTAATCTGTTACAGATGCTCGGATCCTTTGAAATAAACAATAGCCACAAAGGTAATATTACAAAGTCTGCGAAGCAACTTGAAGAGCCTGCGGTCGCAAAATCACTCGAAAATAAAAAAAGTTATTGAGGCACAAAGAAAAATGGCTTTCATTAGGTACTTATTTCATTACTCACCCCGCGGCATCTTGACTCAACATTGCGTGACGGGTAAAAAAGTAGGAGGAAATAATTGTTTTTTCAACATGTTCCTTTTCATGAGCAAATGTACTGGTTATGATAACGTTTTATCAAGATACAAAAAGATTTTTATTCTGTAAAAACTCAAGGTTGCGACCTTTTTTGTGAGGTACTTTTTGTTCCTTTTTGTAAGAATAAGAAATGTATTTCTTTGTCATCGTTGACATACTTAAAACGCGTAAGGACACCATTCAAGTAAATGCGTTCCAAGAAACACGTCTGAGCTGAGGTTAGATGACGTTATAAGTCCGATCCGCATTCGTATGATGGTCGAAACATTTCGATTATTGTCATTCGACTTGCGTTAACTTCCACTGACAAGTTGTCATTTAATGGTAAATAGATAACAATGTTTCACAACATTATTTTAACAAAACGGGACTTAATCGCGTCCAAAAAGGTGTTTATTCAAATACCTCGACGTGTTACGTCCGTGCCCATATAGCAAACAAGCTGCAGAAGCGCTTACAGCCTTTATTCAGCTTAAATTAGCAGTACTGTAAAACGGGGTTACTTAAGGAAAATTTGAGGCTACTCTGATAGATTTAAACTGGTTATAAAAATGCAAATATTCATAGTGCGATTGAGCAAATGAAGTAAAAGATTAGGTTATTGTTGAAGGTAGGTATTGCATTGCCACAGATAGTAAAAAAAGGATATGGCGTAAAAACACTTTTCCAAAGTAGCCCCTGCATTTTAAAGTAACCCGTTTTACGGTATACGAGCTGTATAAACGCTTCTGCAGTTTGTTTGCTACTTGGTCTCGAAGACTGGAGATGGTCCCTTCGACCGTCAACCTTCAAGTCCCATTTCGTTAAAATAATGTGTAAAAATCGTGTAAGCCTAAATTATTAATATTTTATAAATTATTTAATAATACAAGTTATTTTTAAAAATTGCTAAACAAATGTCAACATTTCATATTTATAGCAGGTGGAAATTAATATAGAGATCGACAGGGCTTTATGTCGTGTACCTTAAAAAAAAATATTTAAATTTATTCTTCTGTGTTTAAAGAAATTTAAGAAAATACATCAAATAACTGCAATCTAAGACAATACGGTCTGAATAGGGTTGTTGTCTAAACACAAGGGCAAAAAAATATTTTTTTTTTATTTGACGTTGAGAGATGACAGATGCATACCGAGTGTTATTAAGTTTTTTTTTTTTTATAATAAAACCGACTAAAGTAACCGTTCCATTAAGTTCTGGTTTTGGTGTTGCCACATTTTAAAATGAGTATGTTTTTATAAATTAATAATAAAATAAATAATCATCTCAGAAAATAAATAAAAACACAGATTACTTCATCTTCTTAAACAGAATTCAGAAAAGTAATAAAATGATAGTCTTAAAAATATGAAATGTTGTCAATAGTGAAACGTAGGTGGTACATTTAAATTAACGTTCTTTGGATATCATGTTTACTAACTCGATAAGCCCCGTCGGGTTCATTACATAATTCTGTTATGGAATTTCTGCTGTACAAAACCCGTAGTAAAAAAGCTTATATGTCTCTTTGGTTAAGCCATTAGTGTAATCATACAGAATTTTTATTCCCAACTGAGTTGTACTAATTAAAAACCACAAAGTTAATATAATTGTACGATCTTGGCGCACATAAGTTTTAAATAAAATGTATAATGCAATTTGAGAATACCGCTGCGTAAATCAGAACGCACATTACATCCCCCAAGTTCTGACCATATTTGTCTATAAAGTTCAGATAATTCTAGATCAATGCAGATTTATGTATGTTTGTCTGTAACGTCCGCGGGCGAGCTCCGAGGAATCGGGGGCTAAGGATCGAGCGGGTGTGCGCTGACTAAATCACAACTAGCTCATTACATGACGTGGTTGGCGCAGTGGTTAAGCAACTGCCTATTGAACCGACGGTCCTGGGTTCGAATACCGGCAAGGGAAAATATTTATGTGATGAACTCGAATATTTGTGCCTAGGTTATGGATGTTATTCGTATGTAAGTGTGTATTTATCTATATAAGTATTAAGTATGTTTATCGTCGTCTAGTGTCCATAACACTAACCTTAGGTTACTGTGGGACTAGATTGATTTGTGTGAGGTTGTCCGATATTTATTTATTATTTTATTACCTCCACATTCCTTATCATTCCTCGCGGACTGTATGTATACGTCTTTACGGCTTCATGATGAGCCTAAACAGAAAAACCGTTGTCAATATCTTTAGTACCTACACTGCCCAAGCAGCACAGAAACTGGATAAGGGCTTACATATATTATACAACTAATTTACGCTGAATAAAGGCTGTATAAACATTTATGCGGCCTTTGTGCTACTTGGGTGGTAATCAGGCATCCCATCCACACATGGTTATAGGACACTACATACTTTGCAGGGCACTACGGAGATAGGAAAAAAATGACTTTGTTTTCCACGCCCTAGCTATCCATTTATATATCAGTTAAGATATAAATAAACAATGGTGCTTGTAGTGTTTCGCAGCCGCACGTTTTGCTATTTTTTTCTTTGAATACCTCTTCAAAATGTTTCTAGCCATCTACTCGAGAGCAAAAGTAACGGATACAAGTCGTATGAAATTTGTATACAACGTTTACTATCTATTTTATTTACTCTTGCCTATACTCTTATTCTTATTAGACTTCGGATTGAAACCAATACGGAGCAAACGACGGAAAAGTTCTTGCTCTTTTAAAGGAGCTTAATTGTTTAATTAGTTCCCTTATACCATGAGCTTAAGAAAGTTCGTTTTTACATCGCGTTCTTATTGTCTTGTCGTTCTTATTCACTAAGGGGCCTGTTAATGTTTTCTTTCCGTGGACATTGCAAACGAAATTTAGTAATTTCGTTGCTTCAGTTTAAGTCAGTTTCTTTAGTTATTACTCGACTTCCAAAATAAGGAGCCTAACGTTTATAAAATTCAAAAGTTATCAACTCGTAATGCCATATGTATTGAACTGACGTTTCATTATTGCGTACAAAACAGTGCTTTAAAATATCTAATGTATTTAACTCCCTAGTACAAAAAAAAATAGGGCAAGTACAGGAAAGCCCGGACTATCCGATCGAAGTTAATCCGTCAGCACTAACGCCTTTCCCAATAAACAGGGTACCGTATCTGACTCGGCTTTAGCTAAATCGACGTATATCTTCCTTTACCTCGTATCTAACTAATAGTCTTTACATCAAAGAACCCTCGGAATGATTCTCTTAGAGCTGTATTTCGCTTAAAAGTAAAATACTCGAATGAACTCCTAAAAGATAGCGCTAAAATACAGTTTGAAATAACTAAGTGCTTTTTCTATTTTCACTGTTTGTTAGACCCGTTGATTATGAAACTTTTAACATAATTTAAAGTAAATCTGTGTGAAATAGCTAAATCAAAAATAAGTTCTCTTTGCTGATGACATACCCTGTCGAATATTTTTGTTCACCTGAATAGTAAATCTTAAATAGAAATTGCATTAACCTGGTTCCAAATTTATTTGCGTCTCTTATGAAATTATGACGAATTCTCAGAGATACGATAAAAAAACGTATCTATAATTTTTAAAGAATCTTACTTTTTACGTAAATGATACGGACTATGATTATAACTAAAGTGACGGACGACACAATTTTTTATCATCATATAATAGCTAGTTATTTAACTATTTCAACGAATATGATTATTTTGTGGAATTGGTCATTGAAAGTACTACAAAGTCCAAAGGGTATCAAACGCAGGACAAAGGTTTTCCCTCAAGGCATCTATGCTACCAGCATCTTTCCGGAATACAACACTAACCTTGGGCCTTTCCACAAGTAAAATAGAAGTTAATTCCGCCAAGAAAATTAATAGACTCTATTCAGCGCGCTATAAAACTGATTGGGCTTCTTCGAGGCACTGTTTTGTTTAATTAATTCTGGAATACAACAGGAATGCTTCCGAACTTCTGTACTGTCGTATCTAATCGACAAGACCGTTGTAAATGCTGCCTTGCGTTCTGTAAAGTAGAAATCATATTATTTCAAAACAAATGGGATAGGAAAAGGATGTAGAAGCTGTTGTGTGTACTATTCAGTACTGATTAATTACCCCTTCTGTAGACCACTAATATTTGTAGAAACATTATCATAAATTCGAATGCGTGAAGATTAGATTACTAAATTTTGAATGTGAAATACGAAGAAAGCGAAGAATTATAAAGTTTCATTTATTGTCAGAAACAGTGTATATTAAATCATATGTCGTATAAGTATAAGATCCAACAGCTTGCCCATTTCGGGTGTACAATAATAAGTAATTATAACTTATGATATCATGCTTTGCATTGTCTCTTATCCTGCTTTTACGCAGCGACAAAATGACGGATATCAATTATCTAAACATTACAGTCATGACCTACAAATAAAACCCAAGGCTAAAAAATATTCCACGTCGATATTACGGCTTACTAACTACATAATTATTTGTTATTGTTACGTATTCTTGAAAGCCAGGCACACTTTTCCCGTTTGATCCATAAAGTTTCTGCTGGAACTCGCCCGAACACGTATTAGCTCTGGCCGACTTTAAAAAAAAGTTCCCCAGATTAAAAACAAAAAGTCATTCGCTAACTCGAGGGTCAGTTCGTAACTTTCTTGGCCTTACTCGATGCGACTGACTTTGAAAAAAGTCTTTTGTAGTTTAAGAATCAAATAGGCTTTGTACTGAATAAAATTTACGGAATATTTTCGAATTAATTCTCAAAAAAATTAGAATGAAAGTGTATATTTAGTAGATACATACGTAGTAATATTTTGTTAGATATATTAAGATACATAATCGGCTTTACTCATGTCGTAGAGGTCAAATATCGCTAGTTGTGTGTTTGTTTCGAATGACATCTTTCGAATCGGTACGCGATTCATCATCAGGAGCACACCGCCGCCGCGACTTATCGGCTCTCCTGATGATAAACCGTTGATGTAACTAGTTCAAATATGTCTGAGACTCACTGTAGTGGTCTATGTAAAATTTTGTTAGAGGTTAGGATCAAAACACAATCTTACGTTATGTTGACGTAGAAATTTACGTTTCGCAACGTTATTTCACGTTGCATCGACGATTTCAATAGTATATCTTATGATACACAATATACCTAAGTTAGAACATTACTCGTATTTTAGATAATAAATCTATCAAAGTTTTATTGACATTTGAGCTAAGCATTCAATCTGAATAGAAACTGCAGCCATAATGACCAAGTGCCATAAACGTTCAAACTGTCCTGCCAAACGCGTTCAGTCAAATTAGACGACTGCAAAACCAATTAGAGAGATTGCGGGCTACCGGATTGCCGCACTAGTCCACGAAGTACGAAATTAACGTCCATACGTATATACATGGAATTATAAATCTACCGTGTACACTGCAAATGTAAGTTGTTAATTGGACCCTTGTCGAAATGTGGATTTAGCTTGTCCGGCAGTTTTTTGGGGTTTCGCGGACACGTACAGTCATATTCGGCTGTTTATCCGTGTTCAGAACGCATCCAAACTGACATTAACTGAAGTCTCCAGCCCAAGTACGAAGATCGCCAACTATCGGGCCCTTGGGGTACAACTACAGAGTATATTGAATATATTGGTACCATTAAGTCCGACGTCAACGGGCAATTTTAAAATCATCTTCGGCACTTCTATTGTTTTTGGTAATTTATTTGAATTGAAAGTTTAACAAATTATTTTTTAATGAATATTCACTTAGGCTATTCCCGACTATAATTAACTATAATAATCAAAAGAACCTAGGCCTTAACGATCCGTATGTTACAGGTAACACTTGGATAATAGACGATTATATTTTGATTTATGAAAATATCTTTGATAAATCGCTATGTATTTTGGTAGTCTAATTGTGTTAAGTATATAAAAATATATCATTTATGAATGCTCTCCGTACAATATATTAACTTACACTATTAATTTTTACAAATTAGATTATTATTTAAATATACGACGTTTTGTTGCATACCGCTAGAAGAAAGTTATAGAAACACAGATTACAAAATATATCTTGTTCTTTACTTTTTCTTGGTCCAGCCATTGCCTATTTTTACTTTACGTTGGAAACATTAAGTTTTTACCACAATATTACCAGTAATATTTAGTCAAACCAGAAAACTTCCAGCAACCGCTTATTTCAAATTCATCCCCTGGCCAGTAGATGAGAGAAGATTTTATTGCCAGCATTTTCCACTGCTTTAATATTCATCCCGATGCGGAAAATTCGTTTTATTATATCAGTTCGAGACTGAACCTTTTCAATATTACCCTGGAAATAAAAGGCTACAGTTAAGACTTTTAGACTACTTTAATGTAGAATATAATAATAGTGATATATGCAGATAAAGAACTCAAGGAATGCACTCTTTGAATGTAGTGGTACCTAACCTACTACGCAGTGAGCGATACGGAATTATACTAGAATACATATTGGACCATCAAAGGTCTGTTCTATTCGCGTGCATTACCATCCCATGCAAAAGTATGTATACTCGTACATTTTTGTTTATACCCTTAACGATGTCACCGTCATTTTCATTTTCATATACCTAACATATTTACGTAAATAACTGCAAAATAAAGCTTTGTTTGAAATACCTCTGTTTCCCACACGTTCTGTTCTGTTTCCGGTTCAAAATCCCCATTCTAAATGTTTTATTAGAATAATACATGCCTTGGGTACACACCTCATATATTAGACATTTCGTGGTAAGGTTTATTATTTTGTTTGCATTATGAAATAATCCTACAAAGAGAGTTTCATAAACAATATGCTGCATATAAATGTTATCTTGGAAATGTACTTATATGTAACACTAAAAGTGATAATGATAAACTAATAATTATGAAATTTCAGATACAATTAGTAGACATGTTTTAAATCAAAATGTTGAGTACCACATTTCGATATTAACTTTTCGGAAAGTCAGTCAGTCATTGGTAAAATAATTGTATTTAGTACGAGTGAATTAAGGTATTGATTTTTGAAGAAATCTTAATTAACCCGGCGACAATTGGTGTGTGTGTAATACTAGTTCCAAGATTTTGGACAGTCACATATATACTGTAGGTTTTATTTCTAAAGACATACGGGTAAAGAGTGAGATTCTGATATAATTTATTGATTTACGGTCAGCATCAAATCGCATACTAAAATTGTCAGTTTTTTTTTGTTGCTGACTCTAGGTACTTTAAACTTTTAAACAGAAATGTCTTAATATAGCTAATGTAGCTCGTATTACCTAAATTAACTTGATATTTCGGATAAACGTGGAATTTCGGCTACGTGCTGTTCAAATGTTTGACTTCGACATATTAAAGTTGTCAGATTAACACTTTCCCGTCCTTATTATTTAGCTCAGAGCTAAAGCTGTCACATCAGTTGGCGGTTCACTGCCTCCAAATACAAGCGGATCCTATCTGTTCACAGATCCTATCAGCTCTGTACTGGATAGGAGACTAGCTTTATTAAATTATGCATTGCCATACTATGACGCAAATATAAATTATGAAACAATAGATAACAGAGTAAAATCATCTTAGTTTAGCTGAATGTTCCCATGCTCAACATTACATTGCCCCAATACGAGGGCACACCTCATTGATAACAATAGAGGAGAAAACAGACTGTCTATTATTGAAATTAGGGCATCGAATATTGGGATGTTTACCATACATCGCACTACCGAAGACAGCAGCGCTATTGATTGATTCAGTTATTCTTAGACATGTACCTATAGTATTCTGCTTAGGCTGGATTTGACAAAACTTCTAAAGCCCTTATAAAGTTAAAATATTGTTAAATCGAAGCTGAAATAATACCAGCAGACAAACTGTATAAACAGTTTTGCAGGGAACTGTATTATGCTGAAGTTGTATACTTTATAAATGTATGAAACATGTCTAATTTTTTAATGTGGGTACACACCACGATTTTCATTATTAAACCATTGATACAAAGATCAAAGCTCTCCAGTGCAAAGCGGTCCAGAGGACCGGCAATTCAGAGGTACCGAGTTCTATTCCCGGTCTCTTCCACCAGGTAACGCATTTCAATTTCTCTTTGAGCTTTGATCTTTGATCTTTGTATCAATGGTTTGTATACTTTAATTAATATACATGCAATAAGCACCCGGTTTGAGGATTTATCCATTGCAATATATAATATAATAGATAGAGCTCGCTTAGTTTATCATAGTTATTTTTATAGTGTCATGTCATAAATAGTATTCTGGTTTGGGGCAAAGCGGCTGACATTCTGACTATATTGGTGCTAAAAAAAAGAGCCATACGTTCTAACACTTTTAATATGCTTTCTTCGAGGACTACTTAGGTATAGTCAAGTACTTATCCTTTCTGAAAAAAATACTGACTGTTGAGTTTCTTTCGGCGATTCTTCTCAACAGTGGTCTCTTGTGAAATGCCGGTAGACTCAGACATGTAAAAGTGCCGTTGTGGCCTACTTGCAGAATAGAGTTCATTATTTCATTATTTCAATGTGATATTTCCTTGTGGCTTTCCAAGTAGCAAAAAAGCTGCACAAGCGCTGATACGGCCGTTATTCAGCTTAAATTTGCAGTATTAAGGGCTACATAAGCGCTTCTGCAGCTTATTTTGCCACTTGGGTTGACTTGTATTTCTATAAATGTTATTTGATGTCTGAACAAGATTCTGCGTCACGTTTCTCGTACAAATTGTAACAGCAAACCAAATTTGGAATTTGCTTAACTAACCTCTCGTTAAAGGAGTAAATCAAGACAAAGCAAGTAAAATAAACGGATTATTCGTTAGTTTATAAAGCAAGATACTACTGTTCCGTTGATTAGTTATCTATTGTTTCAACTAATTGATAATTGACAATGGTTCATTGCTTGTTGTTTTGATTCTAACGGTAAATAAGACTGCACGAATGTTTTGCAATTACAAATTGAATGTTGTAAGTATGTATTAGTGCTGGCACATCGCAGTACTGAATGCCTCGGATTTTCAGGCTAGTTATACAAACAAAAAAAAACGATAAACCTCGGACTGTAAAGTCCAGTATGTACATCATGACTGTGTGTGATCATCAGGCTTAGAACTTTTCATAGTACGGTAGGCCGTTAGAGAGCTATGGAAACAATTAATCCCAAATACGTAAAACCTAATCATACTCATATATTTATTCAATTCCAAAGATTATATATCTAATTATCACGATTTAAAATTGAATTTTTACTTTGCAGACGAAAAGTTAACAAACGCTCTTTAAGGTACACTGGAGAGTACATATAGGTACGTGTGAGCGTATGTGAACAGATCCCAAAGGATAGGCACATTTTACCAACTTCAAATATGATAAACCATTAAATGCCTACTTAAATCTTTAATGAAAAACACCTCACACTCTTTTAGTGGAATAGGTTTGAAAAATTAATAATAACAAAAGCGCGGAGTGTGGATTCCATCCTTTAAAAGCCGAGGCTTACTTTAGACAATACGAGAACAAGAGCACCCATTGCGCAAAGTTACAGTAATCGGCCTTTTGCGTAAAAGGCTCTCTCTGCCGTCAATTCTGGTACAACGATATGCGGCTGGGCCTATGTACAAAGGTACTCTGTGGGCTGGGCGCTTTGTGTGATTCCCCTTCAAAGGATTCCGCGGCCTAAGCATAGATGGCGCTATTCTCAACTGAAATTAAGATGGAAATGTTGCTCTTCATTCTGCATTTGCAGTGTATTTTGTGCGTAGTTAGTATGGAGTATAAAAGGGAGGAGCAGTATCTTCATATATCCAAAAATGTCCGCTGAAAGATGTTAAATTTGTAGCGCTAATATGGCTTAAAGTAGTTCCGTTGGTTAGCAACGGTTAGTTTTTATATTAAAAAAAAAAGCTTCATTATTCGTTTTTCTGTATATTTGTTGTATTTTATGTACTTGAATGAATTAAGTAGGATGTACCTACTCTGGTCAGCTAAAATATAAAAGTTTTACAGTCGACACTGTTCACTCCGTCTAAAACTTGGAATTTTTTCATAAGTACTTTTTTGCCACTCTAGTGCTTTTGCGGACGGCATTGGAACTATTATTTACTGCTTACCGCTGCTTATATTTTTCGAGTTTCGTACCTCAAAAGAAAAAACTATTTATAGGATCACTTTGTTGTCCGTCCGTCCGTCCATCCGTCTGTCAAGACCCCTTATATCGAACGCGTACAGTGGAGTTCGAGTTTAAAGGAAACCATATACTTAGGTCTACAGTCCCTTGAAGCTGTGAAAAAACAAAAATTGTAAGTTATCATGAAAAAAATATTATGACACCGGGTCATACCCTTTATGCCGCTCAAAACGTATATTTCGACACACTCCTTTAAAAGATTCCGCTCCTTCCTTTTAGACTCCACAGTAGTTAGTTTTAAAAATTATGAAGGATGAAAAAAAGTTCTATTCGATGTATAAGCAAGCCCAAGGCTGACTCTTGTCAATTGAACAATAGAGTCGTATAGGTATGTATAGGTAGGTATACCTTGTAATAGTACGTTGTTTTTTATGACCATTATAATATATTTTATGGCACAATACCACTATTTTACAACTTCATACCTTCATAATATGGATAGGCTAAGTTCAATCATGCTGTGAACAATAGTTTTGTTTTTTGACGCTTTAAGTATTTATTAAACTTGCTATGTATTCCATTGTAATTTTCCATGATTAACGCTGTCGGAACGTAGTCACAACTCGTTGTTTTCTATAAACTAAAGTAGTGGAACATCAAAATGATAAACAATTTAACGTTCAACAACTGTCCACACTAATGAAGCGATTCATTTATGTATCGTCACCAGTTTGAAGCAAATTACAAACAATCGGTGAAGGAAGGAAAACAAAAGACGACGCCCAAAACAATCAGTCGCCACTCGATAACCACTCAGCTTGGGTCGTTATTTGATACCATTCGTTAAACGTTAATTTGTTATTTAATACCTTTAATATATTTCCTTTGACTTAAAACATAAATAGTCAAAACATTTTGTCAAAATTAGAAGATATGTCAAGTGCATTTAGATGACCTGTTATACGACAAAAACATAAAAATGAATAGATTTATATTCAGCGTTGTATTCTGTTTTTACGTGGCATCAACCTTACAGGTAAGGGTATTTTATTTTATCATCATTTGGTAATATTCAATAGCATTTATTGTAGGAGGATCGAACGTAAGTAGATTTCACTTCGGTGAATAATAAATTAATAAGGAACGTATAAAAGTAATACCCAATGCCCTCGATTCCCACTTTGTCTAACTTTTCTTACTTTTTTATTTAAGTACCTACGTAATTATTTCAAGAATATACTGCCCGAATTTATCGTGACATGGTAGGTATGTTCACGAAATAGTGAAATAATTTTAGTAATTTTTTGCTGATGATCAATATTTATCGAGCTTGTGGTTAGTCAAAAGTAAGAACCTTTATCATAAATTTAAGCCCGGATTTAAGCCTATTAGGAGGTTCATTTTCTTTTTTTATATTATACCCGGATTATATTACTATTAGGAATAGATACAGTTATGCTTTATGTCTTATTCATTTAGGCTTAAAGAATTTGTCGGCCAACTATTCTGTTCTTGAAGGAAATACTTCCTAGCAACCGAAATAAAACCGGCAGTAAATTTAACTCAAATGTTTTATAGCAGTAAAATCTAACCTTGCTCAACAATGTTTGCACATTATTTCGTAGGCAAATTTAACGAATATGTAATAAGAACATTTATGTACATTGTACATGTGTATGTAAAAGCCGGCATTACGATGTCTAACAATCTCTTCTCATTAACTGTGTTCGTATTCGAAATAATAGACTCTTGATGTCCTTCATTATTTAAATATTAAACAGAAAATAAATCATCATACCCGGGATTTTTGGTGCACGAATGCTTTAGAGGGCGCCAACCCGTTGGCTAGCTCTCTCTCTCACTGAGCGTAAGCGTGAGCGAGATGGAAGTGCGTTCTCGGAAACGCGGAAATCATGTTTTTTGAGTTGTGTCATAAACGTGTGAATTTTATATTGAAAATAGTTTTACGGTTTTTGAGAACTTATAATTGTGCATCTATTAAGCTAAAAACATTGTTAAAAACGGAAGAGTTTTGGAAGATCCAACCGAAAATATCAAAAAAAGGGTTGTGTTTGAGAGATAAAAGTATCTAGAAAATTATTACCAATCGTGTTTCACGTTGACAAGATTGAAGAAAAACTGTTTAAGTTTCTTATTTCCAAAGGACAGATTTTTAATTACTATGGACCTAGAGATCGAGATCTAGGATCATTCACCTGACGAATTTTTCATGGGTGGGCTCTTAACACGAGGCCTACAGTTAATGGCGTCAAATCATTCCTGCACCGAAAGCCCCGGGTTATTTAAATCATTCTTACCAAAAACGGTTTCCATCATTTTCGCATATAAAATGGGTCTGCTCAAATTCATCTACAGATCCGTAACGAACATATTGCAAATGGGTCAATCAACTATTTTCTGCCACTCGTTGCCATGGTGATGACCCTGGGTCACTTTTTAAAACTACGATTTTCCTTGGTTATATTTAGCAAAAGCTTTGTAATTTAACCGGTTAGAAGCCCATTCTTATGTAGACTATCTCCTGACAATACCAGTAATATCAATTATCAACACTTTTCATAGAAATTTAATCACTATTATCCCCTGGGTCACGGACAGAATAACGGCAAGAAAAGTTGATCCACCCAAATAATTAAGTAACATAATTATGATAATAGATTTTGAATTCGGCTATTTCAATTAATATTCTCATGGAAACTGGAATTGTTTCCAAGAACATTCATACAATTATATTAGCAAACAAATATAAATATCACGTCCCAGCGGTCTCAATTTTTTGCTTCTTTAACGTAATTGCTGGCAATTTGGTTGTCATCTGACAATTATCACTTTTCAAAATTGTCGTGAAATTTAAGCCTGTTAGAAACTATTATTAAAATAACCATTGGTAAATTTAAAGTCTCTGTTTTACCGGTCTAACCTGTCAACCACTCCACCACTATTGGGGTCAAGGCCAGAGCCAGGAGATCTCTGCAATGTTTCCTATTAATGCTTTGTGTTTTAATTTATGAAATTTTTATTTGAATGGTTTACACTTTTCCAGGTCTCTACCGAAAGTTTACTTATTAAATTGTTTTTTCTGCTTTGATCTTTACTTCAATGGTTTAATAAATAAACTATGGTGTTTTATTTAAATAAAAATAAATAATTTAAAAATTGTTTTATTAACATGTTACTTTTTTAGACTGGAGACTTCCAAGAAAACTTAGTAAATGGCTACCGAGCACTCATTGCAGACATCCAACTCCGGACTCAGAAGTCACGAGAGGACATGGACACACTGGTCTCACAAATAAAACTACTGATGAAAAACGAAGCCGACAAGGCGATTAACTATATGACCGTGTATCTGGAGCAAATATCACTGTATTTCCAGGTATTTTTAAAGATTTAAAAAAATAAATGTTTACAATTCTTTATTTAAAAAAAAATTGGGCAAGTTCCGTACCTATACATATATATAATCTATACCAAGTTTGTTGCATGGGAGCCCCCCTTAAATATTTATTTTATTTTATTTTTAGTATTTGTTGTTATAGCGGATATAGAAATACATCATCTGAGAAAATTTCAACTGTCTAGCTATCACCGTTCTTGAGATACAGCCTGGTGACGGACGGACGGACGGACGGACAGCGAAATCTCAGTAATAGGGTCCCGTTTTTACCCTTTGGGTACGGAACCCTAAAAACTGGGATGAACAGTCAGATATTTTTTGTATCAAGAGCCCTGCCAATCCCGGGAATTTCGCGAAATTTGCCACTCTGTTAAATACCGCGTTCTTTTCAATTCGTGTCAGATTTAAATTTCCGAGAATCCGAACATAGGAGTAGGTATAAAAGTAGTAGTTTTCGCACTGAACTTTGCACTTAAAACGATTATTTCACATAGAAATCTCCAGTGAGTCTCAGACATATTAAAAACAAATGAGATGGGTTTACTTACGTCGTTCAAATCTACATAATTTCGCTCGACATATTTCATCTGTGATTCTGAGTCATGAGCTGCGTTTGGTCGTGACACAAACTGCATGTCAAGCTACATTTGACTTGAACAATGTGAGTAAATCCGTTCCATATTTGAATACATCATAATGTCCAAGAAAATCCACAATCTAACATTTCTACAAAGCATCCTAAATATTTGTTCACGAACAGAAAGTTTTATTTTCTTTTTCTTGTTTATGGCAAAAATGTAAACTGGCAACATTTTTTCTAAACGGCCATAGCGTGTTGTACCAGTAACAATAATATAATTTTTGATATCAATATTTGCAAACATGTTCTGATTATTTGTAGGTCATCATACACGACCGCAAACCTCGTAACGGGACGTATTGCAAAGAAACTATCGTCAAATTACTCGGCGAAAATCTTCAGCTCGCCGATGAAAATGTCACGTTATGCCTCGCCTTAGGCTACCAGCGAGTACAACGGTTACCAGGTTCGATATTCAATTAGTTTTTTTTTAGAACTAGCTGCGACGTGTGGTATTACCCGCATTCGGGAAAAAAGTAGGTAAGTAAGTAAGAAGTAAGAAACATACAAAAACACTCACAAACTTTTGCTTTCATAATATTAGTGTGATTATGTATTTCGTAGTTGTCATGACAATTTTTTTGATAAATTTCATCTTATTTCAATGGTTTACGAGGGTTTATGTAAACAACATCTCATCATATTCAGAAAGCCGAAATATAAAAAGGGGCATTTCTTTCTTTCTATATGAAGAGAGAATGCTTAAGTGCATCGTATATTTAATTTTCGCGATTATGTATTAAGTAGCTACTGATAAAAAATATTAGTGTTTCCTTCCTCACTTAAAGTAAGTCCTTTCACACTTCAAAATTAAATTTAAGGATCATGCATGGATTTCGGTACAGAAAAAGTATGTTCATTATAATGTTGTGATAAATCCGATATATTGGTAAACTAAGGATATTGCAAGGTCTCGTTGTCGAAGCCTAGATTTGCATTCTTTCAACAATATCGCATTATCGCTCATATCGTATGCGCTCAAAGCAAAGGATATTGTTTGGTTTCCGCCCGTTACCCGTTTCCTGCAAGCGTCAGCGAGAACCATTTTATTTTGGCCATACCTTCCTTGTTTATAGTTCGAAACGTTTCCGCCTTCAGCGCAGCCTTTCAAAACAAACAATATCGTATTATGTTGTTGTGCAAACGTTCCTGTTATACTGGAACAACATTTGTTACGACGCTGTCTTGAAATGTTTGTGAAAGGATGTTGGAAGGTTTTCAAAGTCAGCGATAGCCTTGAATATGCATTTTACATAGAAAACTGTCTCAGAAATATTAAATTCCTTCGAAACGGGTTTACTCACGCCGTAGAAGTCGAATAACGCTCGATATGTTTCGAATCGATTCGCGATTCATCATGAGGAGAGCCGATCAGTTACGGCGGCGGCCAACCGATCACGACGAGCTATATTCGACTTTTACGACGTGATTAAACCCGTTGTGTAGTATTTTGAAGATGCATTTTCAGGTTATTTTGAAGTTAAACTAACTGATAGTTAGCAATGTTTTAAGTACATTTAGGATACTATATAGTTAAAAGGAGCACTAAAGTACAGTACATACTATACTGGAAGAAATATACTCGTACCTATGACACTTTATACTTTCGCGGTTTGTACACATAATTAACACAAATTATAACGGGTCTAACTATCACACTCGTACCTACCTATAAGGCTCGTAATCTGAAAATAAATGAATTATCCTCCAATGTTACAGAAAAACTACAAGTACATTTTGAAACGTTAGAAAACCTAAAGAAGTACTCTGCATCGAAGTTATTTGAGTGCCAGAAACAGCAACAAGTTGGTGGCAACTGCTCTCATGAGAGCCAGGATCTTGAAAGGACTGTTGTAAGTATATTTTAAATTCTAATGGATTTTTGTATGGTAATGGACTTTCGTCATTATTGCACAGAAAACGGCCCATTACGAGTATCACCTGATTCTGATCTTTCAACTAGTAGTTTAATGTTATTGTAGAGTTTCACGTGTGGACTGGTATATAAATCGGAACCCTTACCACACCTCGGACAATGGCGATCAAATGTATGAAAGAAACGCGTTGCTCCGCACACAGTCTAAGCTCGTGTAGGTGAACGCGTACCATGCTTGTGTGAGTGAGATAAGACATGCTAGGGTTGCCGCCATTTTGAACGCACGTGAGTCGGGAACACAATGTGCAGCAATATGAGATGACCTTGTAATAGCGGCGTCGAATTAATTTTGTGTGCTTATAATTAAACTAATGTTAAACTACGATTTCTAATTCCGCCCGCGTTCAAATTCGATAACCTCAATGACTAAAAACTCATTGCGCGAATTAGGAAGAAATAAGAGTCATATTACGCTGTAAGGTGGGTATCTAAGCTCGATTTATACAAAAGTTTCCTATTTTGAATCAGTATAAACTTAGTAACTAAATTTTTGTAAGGAAATTCAGGCCACCAAAATATTACGTAAGTTGAAAACATGATTTTTTGTTCATATATATATTGTGTTGTTTTCAGTGTGATCTGATAGGTTTAGGTCGAAAACGGATAGGGCAAAAAAAATACTAAACATAAGTCCCTATTGTAAGTTGGTTTTCTACTAAAACATTTAAAACACTTTGAAAATAACTGGGTATGTACTTGCCTTGATTCATCCAATGGGAATCTGTAGAACTTTCTTTTATTTTTGTTGTTTATAGAGCTTAAACCACCGTACACAGCACAACACACGCCCATTACAAAAGTATTTGTTTAATATTTGAATATTGTACGTGGCCTCCGCTCTGCGCACCGACCGCGTCGTCGCGTCCTTGCCAGCCGGTAACTGCGAGGTAACCGAGCGCGGGTGGGCGGCACTTTCGGTGGGAGGCAGGGAGTGTCCATACTGTACGTTAGTACTCTTTATTATACTGTGCCCTTACTATGAGTTTACAGTGTCAGTACTCGCTGGCGACTCCGTCAAACGATTTGTAGTTCTACAAAACAACCGCTAGGGGCGCTGTGGTATTCTCCATACAAATCGTTTACGGTGTCGCTAGCAAGTACGGTCACGTCAACTCATGGTAAGGGCACGAATGCCTCGCGTTTTAGAGGCGACGAGAGTAAGCGAGAGATTCGACTAAATGATTTTGGATTTCACCATTTCGTTAATTTTGGGTCCTATAATAATAGAGCACTTTTATTAAATTTACAAAGTAATTATTTACATTAGACTATACGGTCAAGACGGGTTCACTATGTACCGTGACCCGCGCTAATAGCCTACATTTCAGTGCATAGGTAGGTACCTATACTCGACTCCACCGTACGCGTCCACCTTTTTTCAGACAAAATCGGAGCATAGCCAGTCATAACATACCTAACCATAACGGCACACACGCGTGGCTCGGTCGTACCGCCACGCCCCACGACCAATCCGGATCCGGATTTTGCACAAACAACCGACAAAATAGTTTTAAGTAGGCGACTTTATTTGTGAAAATCAAAAGTGGGAATTCTCCGTAGACTTAGTGCTCCTGTTAATCCCGAAAGGTTCCCAACAGATTAACAAAATTTCAAATGAACCTTTATGGCAGTGTGTATAAAATAGAAGATGCAGAAATCAATAGCGTGCGAATTTTAAAAGCAGTTCATTGTCTCCAAAGACAATCAAATTGCTGAAGTCAAACAAACAACATCTGTAAAGTTAACATAGCGTGCTGTTTGTATTCATGAAAGGAATTAGCGAGGGTGATTGACTTTTGCAATCGAAACACTGAATCATTTTAGATCATATGTAAACTCATGTAGTTGATTGATTACAAAACAAATGTTTCTAAAATCACAGTGATATTCTTCTAACGTTTTTCCCCTAACAGAACTTAAAAACGTTTCTAATAACGTCTGTTCAAAATATATCCTTACTATATTATTATTATTATGTCCAATTTAGCGACGTGTTCTATTAAAAGTAATCAAAGTTCACTTTTTACCCATTGAGATTACCTATATACTATAACATGCGAGTATCTAGTTTCATGGACAATTTTAGCATGTGTGTAGCTATATATCTCCCAAAAAAAACCCAGTTGAACATAATCTGAATTTCATTTATTTCGTAGCGTGGAAAAATGTTTAACATTTTGTACCTTGAAGCTGATAGAACTTTTAATTAAATAAAACTGTATTATGTTGAGTTCCAGACATTCAATTCTAAGAAACATTATTATATTTGAAAACGTGAAAACATTAGTCAAGACCTCTGAAGGTAAAGAACCCTTATAAAACAACATGCTCACATGTTCTCTTGAGAAATGGAGTATCAATTCCTCTTGAGAAACTTGTAATAGTCTCACTTTTTCACGAGTTTTTTTTTAATACGGATCTCAAGTATAAAATTCACCTGCGGTGAAGGTTAGCCCTTAAATTACCCATACTATAAGGGTGAACCTTTCATCTCAAGGCAAAGGTGGAGCGCCGAGTTTCATATTCATTTAACTAAATAAATAACTCCCACACACATTTAATTTGTCGAAATATGTGTGTGTGTGTGTGTGTGTGTGTTTGTTTGTCTGATAAAAGATACTCCATTAAAATTACACATGGAATAATGTCCCATAAAACCAATAATTGAATACGGCGTGTGGTTTACAATCCGTGCTATTGGTGATGTGTAGATTCCAATCTAATTTATCTCGTACATTACTATAAAGGTTTTCCTTTAAAGATTTTCAAAGTAGGTGGATTGTACCATCTGTTTGCATCAATACATTGGTAATATAATACATTACTGCAGACGCTGGGAAATAAGGGCTTGCCGGCTGAGTAGGTATAGACGGCCGACCGTAAGGGAGGCCGTCTAGTGATACGAAGCCGGCAAGCCCTTTTCACGGCTAAGGCATGTATAGTGCTTTTCTCAAACATATGCAATGAAATAAAAAAATACACCACTCAAAAAAACATAATTCAGCTGTTCAGCCAGTTCATGAACACAGCCGCCATGTTAAAAAAAAAAAACATTCAATTTTTCCCCTCCCCTCTATATATTTATTTCTTTAATAAGACGTCCACGTGTGTAGCGTTCGAATATTAAGGCCATTATACACAACCTGATAATAAGAATCTTAATTTCTATAATAAATAAAATAAAGGCAGAGGATTTTTAATATTGTCTATGGTCTTTGGTGACTTACGTATAGACAGTATTTTAAATTTATTCATCAACACATTGAATCATACAGATTTGTATTCTTAAAATCAGTTCGTGTGTACTAGGCATTAATGCGGTTATTGTTGGTCCGATGGCTGAATGGGTAGCCACTAGAAAAAAAAATATATGTATCAGCTATTTGTATAGAATCTTTTTATCGATTAATATTTTTATGTGGAAATACCACATTTTTATTTTTATAAATAATGGCACAAAGGTAAATTAAGAAAGAAAAATTTAATGTGATCTACTACAATCTAAGCAGGATATTATTATTTATATATATCAGCTGTTCATAAACACAGACGCCATGTTTACATTAAAATTAAAAACAAATTACGTCCCGGCCTAGGCCTTCAATTTTGTATGAAATTCCTTTACAGTTCTCTCGAATTGTTCCGCCCGAAACTTGACACTTCGAAGTCTGTTTTAACGCACGTTATGACGATATTTCATTGCATGTTTGAGAAAAATATATTATATTATCAGTTAAATGAGCAGGATTTTAATTTGTACAGTATTAGTCTATAGGAGATAGTTTGGCACAAAACTAAAACAGAACTATACCTACATCTTTTTTTTTTTGTTGTATTGATTTATTTACGACACTATCCTTAGAACTGTATTTTCATTAGTTTTCTGTAAGTGTGATGCAATTTATCGTGGCCCGTGGCGCCGCAATTGACCGACGCGTAAACGCGTATGAGTCAGCGAGCGGCTATGTACGCACGCCCCAAGTACCTTAACCATCCGGCCACAACTGAGATGCCACGACTTTGCGCGACCAGTGGCCGGCGAGCGGTTGAGCGAGAAATCCGAGCGCGGCGGCTGGCCGCGGCCATACGAGTGAGCTAGTCACACGTACCGCGCGCAGTTCGTCGAGCGGCGCGACGTGGGAACAAATAGAGCGGCAACCGCGCGCAGCGGCTCATGGCGTACTTCGTATATTGCTGTCTTTGCCGTTACCGCTCGTAATCGTGGCCAAGCCGTAAGAAAAGCGAAACCACTTACTAGGTAGGCGCTGTTGTAAAGGCTTAGCGTGCCTTGCGGCTTGTAGTGAGCTCCTTTTATTATTGCATTAATATTGTTATACCAATTTATGTAAGCATCGCAAATCACAAATACAAGTTTCAAAGGTAAACATGAACAGCGTAGCCGCCTGCGGGCTTGCTTCAAATTACAAGCACCAAAATTTAATATTAACGGCACCTGTTCAGTTAATCGAACGCTTCGACGCACTTTGATAAATGTTTGATGTCACTTGTGCTTCAAATTACTGTTCGAATTAATAAGGAGAATATAATATTGCTCAGTTTAAATGTAACACAGGGTATAGTCATATGGTAGCTCGCTCACACAGTACGCTTTATCACCTATGGCGCGAAGATAGTACCACACAAAGTCCGAGTCACTGGTAGTAAGGGCTAAACAGCCCTGATACATTTCAACTCATCTTTTCTATTACCTACACATTTCGTTTAGGGGGGGAGCAACATCAACACTAGCACTACTATTGCCTTTTTTTTCCTTTTAATACCATGGAAGACAAACGGGTCGTAAGAAATATAGTAGCGTGGCCGATAATATGTAGCAAAGTCGCATCTAAATGTGTTTTTAATTATAATTTATTTATTTATTTATTCTTTATTGCATTAAAGAAGAAACTTATCGTACAAAAGGCGGATTTAATGCCCTATGATATTCTCTACCAACCTTTGGGCTAAGTCCTTTAGGCAAAGCAGATCAATTAATTTATTTCGATTGTTTCTTTTTTCCAGTTCCTTTACGAAACTTCACCATTCCCGGTCGTGATGGCAGAGATCGGCATCCACGGCTTCAAGGAAGTATCGGATCTGAGCGTCTGCTTGAAAGACATAATCTCTCGAATGATGACGCATTCCGTTAAGGTCATCGGTGATTTCAATAGGTGCATCCACAATATAGAAATGCCCAAACTGAAGTACTTGCTGAAGTTCATGAAGAAATATGCTTGAATCAGTTACTACAGAGTCCAGTATCGTGTGCTTGAGGACGTTAAAAGTGTGACGTTGGTGTTGTCCATTGACAAGAAATCGGGATTAGGCTGTTTTCACACTAGAGATGTGCGAGGCAACTAAACGGTGAACTAGTTCCAAGCTAAGCAACGTAACTATGTAAACGTTTAAAGTAAAACCTAGCGGTGTACCCGAGCGGGTAAGATTTGCTAGAATCTGACCAGCGATGGGTGTCGTAAAGCTAGCAACGTATCAAACAAGCTTTTACATTATAAATATGTAATTATCACATTACTATGAATTTCGCGTTACAGCTTGCTTTTAGTTTCTTCAAATAGGCCGCTTTTTTCTTGTGACACGATTGACAGTTCAGACTTTAAAGATATGCTTCACTAGGTAGCTGCGAGATGGGTGACCCGAAAAGTTTACTTCCATACACGTCTGCAACCCTTAGCTCACATTTATAATTTTCAGCCATTATTTCGCATCTATTGCTCCCATTGTTGGCTCGCATCCTTCCTTATAAAAATCATAGCTTCGCTGAAACCGTTTCTACTAGTGCTTAACTAAGCCGGGCTATGAAAATATACGATCCTTATTAGTCAATACTGTATCTGTCTCACCGCCGGCGGGGTATGTACTATTTTCCAGCTCAATAAACGATATAAAATATATAAATTCCGTGTCAGTGAAAAGACACATATATTAACAGTTAATCGCTAGCTGTTATCACTGCCGGTGAGTGCTCTTTTCACTTGTTTGTCATAGCGACAAGCGCCATTAAAGATAAAACTCGCACGGCGATGCTCGCCCAGCTATCTCGCTTGGCGGTCTGCAGCTCTAGCGCAACTGTGACACGCGACTGTTTCTCGCGCGAGATACGAGTATACTACCCCTCTTTCTATTTATACAGTGCTGTAAGAGAGTATCGTGTGACAAGAGCCGCGAAGCATAGTTGTGCTAGACGGGCTGAACTCACTCCGCCCGAACGAAGTATGCCCGATCGCCCCGCCCGAGCGAGTTAGTGCGGGAAATCGCCCGTCGCACTCGAAGACTCGCTTGTCTTAAATAGCGACAAAACTATCGAATATACATGCTCGCCAATTTACTAAATGTCGCTCATCGTCGGCGGTAAGACAAATGCCTTAGCGACGCAGCTGAGCACATCTCTAGTGAAAAGTAGCCTTAATGTATACTAAAAGAGAAGATTACTTTGTTGAAGTGGCGGGGTTTCAACCCGTAACTGATTTGCTATTTAAAATCCATCTACGGTAAATTATAATAACTCTTAAATTATAGGTACTTAGGTATATTGTACAAGTTTAGACTACCAGGTACCTATCGAGAATTTGCTTCCTTGTAAAATTTCAATAAGTCTATCCAAATCGCAACAGATAAAACAGCTGCGTTAGAAAACATTATTTTTTAAATAAAATAAGTCATCATGACTCATTCTTAGGTTTAGATCATTGCTAGGGGGTCATACGTTAGAGATCTGATATACCATAGAATATTTTAAACATTATTATTAGTATTTATAAGAATTGTCAACCTACAGTCGGTTATTAAGATTAAACTAATAAATATTTTGTTTTCTTTTTTTATTGACATTAGTACAGTGGCCTACGTTGTTGATGGTAGACTTGTACACGATTAGAGTGAAATAAGACCAACTCACATTTCACTCTAATACTGTAGGAGTCTGTAAAAAACAGTGCGTACACTAAAATATGCATAAAGTTTCAACAACAGCAAGCGTGCCTAGAATGTTATTAAATATTAATTAAGCACCATTTTTAGATGTCTCTAGACGTTAGGGCAATTTTTCAATCGACTTAGGATATTACGATAATGGATGGCCATTATATATTTAAAAAAATTAAATGTTGAAGATTTATTTTTTACTATGAATAAGCAAATTAGTTTAGAGGTCACTGATTCGTTTTTTTTTTACTTAAGTACCTACGTACATATGTGTTTAATAACTTTTTACGATCTATTCACGCCACATGATTGTACATGTGCAAACATCAATTATTTATTTGTATTACGGCAAATGGTTACCTATAGGGTACTTTTTACCTGAATTTGGTGAAGCAAAAAAATACTAAGAGTTTATTCTACGCAAGGACAAAGTTGCGATCACTTTCTGGTAAAACATATATTTTTATTTTTAACTAGGATAAAACGAGAGACCACAATAGTATCTCACTAGGAACTGAGCTAGATGCCTGCCGCGCCTACATTTCTCGAGTTTTTTCAAATGTAAATGGAACTATTTAAATAAAAATGCACTTGTTGAAAATGCATGACTTTCCGCCCAAGCTAATGCAACTGCTTTCCTATGCATTGCTATCGATTCGATTTGTTCAAACTAGGTGTGTTTGCAAACTATATTATTATACAAAACTGATTTATTAAATGGGTGATTATTTGAGCGTTTGTTTGGCGTCACTTTCCTCGATACCTTTTAATCGGAATCGGAGTACCTGTGGACTTTTATGCAATTTCAGACTATTTCCTAGAACGCCGACTCGGACTGCCACAAAAATCTCCAGATATTTCGACAAAAATGTATTCACGAAAGGAGACCTCGAATAATGACAAAAATCTAATAAAAAAAATACTTAATTACATACTATTATTATGAAAACGTGTGGGATATCCCACATCTCGACTTTTACAAAATGAGAGCGTCTCCAATGTCTTTGCGGAATTTTAAACAGTTTGATGCTGTTATTATAACTAAAGATTATACTTAACAATAGTAAACAAACAAACCTTCATATTATATGTCACAAAAATGGTCTGAAAGATTCTATCGTCTCATATAGCTCCATTCATAATAGAATTAAGATGATTCAATGCCGTAAAATGGGATTACTTTAAAATGCAGGGGCTACTTTGGAAAAGTATTTTTACTCCATGTCCTTTTATTTATTGACCATCTGTGGCAATGGAATACCTACCTTTAAAAGTGACCTAACCTGCTACTTCATTTGCTTAATCGAACTATGAATGTTTGCGTTTTTATAATCATTTTAAATCTATCAAAGTAGCCCCAAATTTTCCTAAAGTAATCCCATTCTATTGTAGTCAGGTAGACGTCAGCCCTACAATAATACACATACTCCATTCGTAATAAGATAAAACTGAGTCAATTATGTAAGTAAATTGATCACAACACATCGCATAATTAATGCTCCATTAAACAATACATATATTCAAAATCAAATCAGTCGGCCATGAGTGTTAATCAATAGCTAACCATATCAGCATACCGTTGACACACAGACAACCCCCTCTTTGCGTTGACATAAGCGGTTGATAATGAGATTATGAAATGGGAGATATTTTAACAAGTATCGAGTATTTGACGTGAAATATAAATGTATTGAAATTTTCGTGAGACACCTAACCTAATCATTTTGTAAATGATGTAATGGTTTTACACACGGTTATGTGTCAGAAATTATCTTTCGAACTTATATAGAGTTAGTCCTCAGGGACAGTGTGAGTTGGAAATACCTGTCGGGTTGATAAAAACAAAAATATTATAATTAGTCTGTCAGATTATCAACAAAGGATACGTATCTTTCCTTTAGTCAATGAAACAAAAAATTATATAGCTACTCGTAAAGCGCGTTAAAGTTTGAGAGTGGGGTCTCGTGACGCCACGGCTTGTTAAAACGTGTAGCACGGCATGACGTCATGCGGAAATTTGATGGGGTGTATCTTCATATATTTTTGTTTAGTTGATAAAAGAAAAATAACTTGCGCAATATATTTTTTTTGGTATTCCAACTGCCGACCTAAATATACCTATTCTTTCAGAAAATAATAGGCTATTATTATTACACGCTTATTTTTTTTTATTTTGCTATTATATTTAAAACTACCTCGTTAGCTTATGTTTTGATTTTTGATGTCTTACTATGAGAATTACTATACTGTTTAGGTGGAAACTCTGTTTATATCGATTTGGGTTTGTCCGTAAACATTTACTGCTTTCAAAGCAATGAGAACCGTTTACGTATTTGCTTTGTGTTTAACCTGTTGCACTTTAAATGCATCACAATCGGCTTTGCTTATGTTACATTACAACTACCTTGTATATAAATTATTAGCGGAAAATTAACACAGACTTACCAAAGTTATAGGAGCGTCTGCAGAGCAGGGTTGATATTTTAATAACCTGCTGAATCTTAGAGTTCTTTGAGCCATAGTCAGCGGTCCAACAGGTCGCGACACATGTATGAGAGGGGACGCAGCAGGGGGAGTCGGTCGTGCCAGAGTAGACGACGGCAGAGCAACACTCCGCCTAACAGTCTCAAGCGGAACAGTTCTTGCCACTAAAGTATCACTGCCAACCGAGTTAGCACTTCCACTGAACATATTCATCAGGTCCCCGATAGAACCGCCACCACTAGAGCCGCCACTTCGCAGCTTATCCAAATCAGTCAAGCTAGAACCTCGACGGACGCGCAGTCGCGAACCGCTGGTGTAAGGCTGGTCGCGCCGCACGTCCGCCTCACTGATCGCCTGCACCTTCCGACCACGCACCATTTTCACGACGTTATCAGACGCTAAAGTACAACAACAAGTTACAAGCCGCGTCCGGGCGCGACTGTTAACACTAACACCTGAGGCTGCAGCTCATTTGCATACAAATAGCTGATACGTACGTACGACTCGCATAACTAAGGTCACAGCCCGCAGGATATTGCTATCGCTTGCGTATCCGCCAGCATTTCTGGTAACGTTCCCGATACTTCAAGATTGAAATGTCGAGCCGTTTTAAGAGTGCGTACGGGACGAAGTCTGTTAACGGACTGAGTGGATTGCGTACTTGCCTATGTATGTATGGAGTAACTCAGTTGAACTAATGAGGTGATCGGGTTCAAAGAGAGGCGAGAGCTCCGCACTCCGCAGGCGGCTACGGCCTCTTGGGCTCCAGACGGCGGGAAGTCGAAAGTACGGATGTATATTACAATAGCAAAACAATTTTCTGCTTTGGTAGAATTAAAAATGTTAACCTGCCTCAACGAAGCTCGAAATTAATTAACAGACAGTTTTGTTTTGTGTAATTTTGTTACATCAAACGCATATGGTCGTCCGCAACCTCCCGCTAGCTCGAGGCTAATTTACATTTTCTCGTTTCACAACTTTGTTTATACCTACAGTTATTTCATTCCTGAGAGATTCCTCTATAAGACCAAAACCAAAGCAATAGGAAACATTTTGTTGTGATTTATATCCGAATAGCGACATAAAATCAAACAAAGGTTAGAGATATCATTACAATTACACTTATGTTTATATTACCGACAATATTTCCACTCGTCATTCGTCATATGAAAAAAGGTCACAAGGCCTTTCAGCAATAAGGTTTGCTTTGATTAAACGAAAACATAGGCTTGTCAAGACGTCAACATAATCTAGGAGGGGTTGCTTAACTGGGTGATAAAACCCAATTTGTTCTTATATTTTTACGACCGCCGCGACGACAAAGACAATACTATGACAATTAACTTCAATAACCATCAGACTTGCTTAACCGTTTTATTAATATATCCTAAAACGAGATAATCTTATCTACGTCAAGCTTTGACTGATTTTCCACTACACTAATCTACAAAGATGTTACTCCTAATTAGTCCCTTCGACGACACTTCCCGGTGGCCCGGATGAACATATAATAAATAAACCCTCTCGTTCAAATTTTACACGAATCGAATTCCCTAACCTCTATTAGTAGAATTTGAGCCCGGAAACGTAGCATATAAGGTCAGTTATAATCTCACGGGGATCTCAGACAGCTAACGTCGATGTGAGGCAACTATATATGGCAGTTAGTAGGTTAAACTAGGGCAATTTCAACTACAAACATTAACAGGCTTATATCGCTGTTTGGAGACCAACTACTGAGGTGCTCAGCATTGCAATGCAACTGCAGTTTGAACTATTATTGTGACATACCTAATATAAATTACTCTTTCGCGTTATAAGTAATGCCTGTGATGTGATGAGAGCTTCAAATGTGATTTTATATTTAACAAAATAAAAGCCACGAACGGGTTTATAATAATGTTATTTGTACGGAAAACGTAAACGCAATTGAGCTATTTTACATAACGGCTTCTTTTTACTTTTCTTTTCTTTTACTTTTCACAACAACATGTACTTGTACAAATTGATAGGATAATATTATAATTTCACTAGAAAAGTCAAAGATCAATCAAGACTTAGGTAAGTTATGGTAAGGAATAAGGATAGTTTACGTCTTCGACATATTGCTTGAGTCATTCACGGAAACTAATAAAGAATCATAAATTTATGAAACATGTAATGTTAATTTTTTTTAATGTAGTACACAGCACAATTCTTATTTAAACCATTGATACATAGGATGATAGGAGCTACCTGGTGGAAGAGACGTTAAGGGGCTGGACCGGCAATCCACAGGTACCGGGTTCGATTCCCGGTCTCTTCCACCAGGTAGCTCCTTTTTCAATTTTTCTTTAAGCTTTGATCTTTGTATTAATGGTTTAAATAAGAATTGCGGTGTGTACCCACATTAAAAAAAATAGACATTACATGTTTCATAATTTTTTTAAACTTACAGCGCCCTCCGTCGCTTGCTCGTTCACCGCTGTTAAGTGGTGCGGTAAGATGTGTGTGAATATTAACGTATTCACATAGAGGTCGCTAAGGTGTAAAACCTTTCAAATAAACAATGCAAATATCGACACACAAAGCATTTAAGGAAAAATTAGTCAGGTTACGTGGAGCTAGGGTAGTGAAGTGGTTAACGCGCTAGACCGGCAATACAGAGGTATTCCAGAGGATTCGATTCCCGGTCTACTGCACCAGGTAGCTCCTTTTTTTAAATTTTCTTTAAGCTTTGATCTTTGTATCAATGGTTTTAATAAAGAATAGAAAAAAATGATCATACGTGTTTATGTAAAATTTACTCTGTTTCATCTGATAAATATATTCTCAAAATAAAAAGTACCTAAATCAAAAACACCTTACTGTCAAAAAAACGAGTTGCTTGAATCCCACTTAAACGATTTACGAATAACAAGTACCTTAAAGACATCTTATGTCGTAATACCACAGAAATTGTTCGTAGATTCTACTTCGTGGTTAATGGATTTGCATAAAACAACATCAAACGAAAACTTTGTTGTTGAATAATTTCTTGCATGTAATTAGCTCGATTTAAAGTATTTCATTTAAGAGATCCATCGAAATTTGTTGAACCAAGTTAGGTCCAACATGTGACAGGCTCCCGTGATAAGACACGTTGTTTTCCTAATAAAATTCATCAATATCGTCGGTTTTTGTGAAAGACTTTATTGGAGCGAAAATTGGCCTCAACCATACAAGTTTAGTATGTATCCAGAATTACCTATACAAATAAATAAATAAATAGATATCGGACAACAATACGAATATATGAATGGCAACATGGCAAGAACTTTGAATTTGGGAGTAGCCACAAAACGGCTTCACCGACGGCTTCATTTGGGCCACGTGCAAATAAATTTCGGCTCTAAAGTTGAAGATAGACCAGCGTAATTTGAGTCGCGTAATTTCGGTCGCGCCATACTTAGTGTGACGTGATCATGTGATATTGATGTACGGTGCGACCGAAATTACGCGACTCAAATTACGCTCGTCTAGCTTCAACTTTAGAGCCGAAATTTATTTGCACGTGGCCCAAATGTTCTCTTACAAGGTTAGTCACTTCAAGAGCACGAACCGCACAAGCGTATCATATCGAAATATCGAAAAGCACCGATTTTATAATACTTACGGCATCTTATAACCACGCAAGTCACGCAACTATAGTTAAGTTAGCTAAAGTAAGATGGCGTTAGTAGTTATACGTCAACCTAGGCCGTAAGTGGGATTTTCTGCCCGCTAGGAGGGGAGAAAATCTCACTTCCTGGCCAAGACAAGACGTAAAACTTTAGACAAACCACGGGCGGTAATTCGTAAAGACCTGCGATCTGCGACGTTTACTAATTCACCGCCCTAGGTATGTAATGTACTATAACATCCCACTGACCTTACCTATTACAAAATTCATAGATACGAGTACACTCCAAGTTGATTAATGATTACCATTATGTCATATCAGAATATCTATTAACGCGTTTTGAATAGACATGTGATGATAAAAAAAAATATGTCAAGTATACCTATCTACTTAAAACATTTTATTTTATAATTTCCTAAGAAAATATAATATTTTAATCACCGTTACCTAACTGTAAATTAAAGAAAGTATTGCTTCAAAGTTGTAAAAAAAATATTATACATACGAAATGGCAGACATTATTATTTCAATACGCCTTTTAGGAATTACTTCAGACTTTTTTCTACAGGGAAATTTTCCTTACAATAATACAAAGAACTTTATTTTATGTATATAAGGGGCGCAGTACCCAGAAGTACGTTTTCAAGGTTACATTAAGAGGTCAATGTTCTTGAGGCTGTTATGTGGGTATAACGTTCGTACCCTCGCGCTTTTACCCAGCGGGATACTTAGTGGCACTATGTCACTATATGCGTTAATCTTGTTACTCATATTGTTACAAGAATTAGATTTCTGTTGAGTAGAGTTTCAACTTTGTTTGTTGTGTTTTCTTTTTGGTTAGGGCAGATGTAACTTAATAGCTAGGTTGTATTTTTCAAAGCTAGAAAAACATGGTCGCTTCAGAGTTATTAGTTATGATTATATCCAGCGTTGAAATTCCTACAAATACAAGTTGACATTGGACAAAGGATTTCAATTGATCCATCGACTAATTTTGCTTAGTGTGGTGTTATTTTTTTAGTCTACCATACATTCTTACTTCAGATACTTAGGCAGTTTATATCGTGGTATCTTTTACACCTTGCATGTAGCTTATTTAAATTTACATTATTATCATGCTGGCATGACTTACCTTATCATTACCATTTCCGGTTTTTCTTTAACGTTTTGTAATTCTATTCACTAATTAGTATTTTTTTGGGGTATCTATTCACTGGGACAGTGTAATTAATTCTTGATGCGAATATCGAATTCTTGGTTCTTTAATCGCAATTAATCTAAAATAAGTATTTGATTTTGTGAAAACTGAAGTATTTCGTAGTCATATTGGCGCTTTATATTCTTTCAAACTTACCTCATCACCAATCAACGCTAAATAAATATGAATTCTCCATGTCGACAAAACAATAACAACATCAATAATAAAGTGATGAAAGCAGAAATCTGTAAAACTTCATTAGAAATATTGTAAAAACAAATAGTAATCAAGGTATATCAACAGAAACCGTATCATTATAAATTATTCTGCTTTCATCGAAATGCAAAAAGGACTCACATTTAGCTGCATCACGATCTTGTTGTACGCTCGATGCCACCGTTGCTTTGCCGTCAGCTTCGGCTGCTTTGGCTGGAAGTCCAGCTGCTCCTCTTCCTGCCTTTCCTGATCATCTTGGAACACCTCATCTTCATTATATTGTTCGTCTCCCTCGTTAAATTGTTCCTGATCATCGAACTTTTCCTCTTCTTCGATAAAAGGTTCGTCCTCTTGGAACGATTCCTCTTTATGTTCAACAAAAGACGCACGACGGTCAAATTCATCTGGTTCTTCCGGTACTTCATGAAATGTCGGGCGTTCTTCTTGAAACTTCACTTTTGCTTTGTCAGCAATTATTTCTGAAAACAGTTCGCATATCAAAATTCTGCCTAGTTTGAATAAAGAATCAAAAGCCTGCCTAGTTTAAATCAAGAATTAAAAATAATAATTCACAAATTCGGCTTAGAAAGTCGTATCAGAGCTTCAGAGCGCATAATAGAATTTCACAATGACTGCTTAGGGTTGCCATCATCGAAACCATAGGACTATATTGTATTGTTTTAAATAATATTGTTAAATGTTAACGATTCATGAGCATCGCAAATTCTATTTAGTTGAACACAATGTCAGGCTCGGGGACTGTGTATGTGGGTAACAAAATGACCCGTTTTCTTAAAACGCTATGATTACTATGAGTTCTTACAACTTGTCATTATAAAATTTATAAAAATATCTCGCAATAATCTCATGCAGTGCTTACCTTCTTTCGTCGTGGGAACAGTCAGTTTATCCTCTTGATGAAAAGAACTTTGTGAAGTTCTCCGATCAATAACCGACGGCGTTTGACTGTGGTAGCTGTCTATTGAAGGTTTTCTTGTAACCGAGCCTGTCCTGGTCGGAGACGCAGTCTTTTGAGCTAACGGACTTTGCTGTGTGATTTCTTCCGGTAGCTGGCTCTCTTCTAGAATCTCTTCAGGGATTGTATCATGCACGTATTCATCGTCATGATACCTGTCTAGAGATGTCCTATCGCGGTCAATAGGTTGATCGAATTCAGTCTTATGGTACTCGTCCTCGTAGGCACTTTCGTCATAGCTTGACGGGGGTAATTCTTCTGGCGCATCGGGCAACGTCCGTGTCCGTTGCACAGAAGGTCTCTGTATAGACTCTTGTCTTCTAAGAGATGGAGTTCGAGGTAAAGTGACAGTTGCTGAGGTTGTTGCGGTGGGCACTGACGGCAATACATCTGGGACGGATGTGGATAGAGTTGTTGTACTCGTAAAAGGCGTCACTGTGGCTATAACTGATGATTGTATGTAATGAGTTGTGGTGGCAGGAACGATGGCAGGTGCAGGTGGATGACTTACGGCTGGTGTTGTAATAGCAGCAGCAGCGGAACCAAATAGACTCCCAAGTTTTTTAGCTCCACCAGCCATAAAGTTACCGAGCGTAGCGGCCCCAGTAAGAACACTTGTTTGGAGTTGCTGCGTCGGCTGTTTTTGGTGCTGTTGCTGCTGCTGCTGTTGCAACTGTTGTTGTTGCTGCTGTTGCAACCTTAATTGTTGTTCCTGTTGTTGTTTTTGTTGTTGCAACACTAACTGTTCCTGATATTGTTGTTCCTGTTGCAAATGTTGTTGTTGTTTCTGTGAATCTTGATATTGCTCCTGTTCATATTGCTGCTGATATTGGTAATCTTGCGATTGATCTATGTACTGATTCGTTTCATGATATTGTTCTTGCTGATCATATGTTTGATATTGTGATGGGGTGTCATATTGTAAATCATATTGTTGATAACTTTGGTCTTGATACACGTCGTGTTGAGTTGTGACTGGAGGTTGGGGTAAGTAGGCTGATATGGTAGATGGCACTGATGAGGGAACATAAACATCTGCTTCACTCGTAACTGGGTAGGTGAACTGCGTCGTTGTTTCAGTTTCACTCCACGGAGTTTTTTGAGCTGAAAGTTTAAAGAAAATTGTAAATAAGTTAAAAGGCAATTCTTCACAAAGCCAATTGGCGAGCCGGGACGTCATTAGTGGCGTATTTTTACACACAAACTAAAATGAATAATCTGGCACGCGTGGCGGAAACTGTTATCAATTAGTTATTCATATGAATTGTTTTGAGAGGCATGATCAATAATAACTTGCGAATCATTATCTATATTGTCCCGTGATTTGCTCCATGATATCAATAGAAATCATTTTATTCACTTCAAATAAAGAATACCTGCGGCAGGGGGTGTAGCGTGTGGGGTTTCATCAAAGAAAGGCTGCATTCCATCTTCATCGTAGCTGCACAGAAAAATTATATTTTTACGTTATAATAATAATAAATATCGGACATCACACAAATCAATCAACTCCCACAGAAAGCTCTAGTTGGCTTATGTTATGGGCACTAGAGACGGCTTATATAGATAAATCCAACTCAGATAAATAGAAAACATTAATACCTCAGGAACAATAATTCGAGTTCATCACACAAATATTTGTCCTTGTCGGGATTAGAACCCATGACTGTCGGCTCAGTGCGCAACTATACGACCCCAACCGCATCGTCAAATGCGTCGCTTTATCAATGCCATAAGCACATCAGTCTGATAATATGATATGAACTTGAACTATTATCCTCAATTTAATACTTGCGTATAGATATCTTGCTATTAAATCAGAGTACAGGATTGTGCGACAAATCGACAATATGCTATCAAATTATAATATGTATATATGCGTTAACCGGTTGCAATGTTAAGAGACGTAAAAAGAGTGCGCTAGAATAGACATCGAAAATTTCTAAATTGCTACTTTAGACTACGTCCCTCATTATTGCAACGTTATTTGGGCTACTATATGCTTCCTTTACATTTTCCGAAATATCTGCTAACGTACAGTCCGTGACCAGGTAAAATGGTCTTCGGTTTTATACCGGTCTTGCTCGCTCTTATGCAGTCGATATTTAAACCTCTCCGGTTTCACCCGGACCCGACGACTGTTTATTCTAAAAGCTTATGGTCTGTGTGGACGGTAAATAAGTAATGAGATTGAGCTTTTAAAAATATAAATATGAATAAACTTATACTTTTATAGCTAAAAACGACCCTTTCTAAATTTATTTACATGTAAAAAAATATTCAAATGTTTTTTTATCCCTCTAAAACTAATCTTAATGACTGTAAAAACGGTATCAGAAATGACGTAATTCAACTTCAAAACGTATTGGATCGACGTTTGAATGTTTTTCTCACCTTGTCAGCTGTAAAGTAGTGCGGTAAGATGTGAATATTAACATATACACATAGAGGTCGCTAAGGTGTAAAGCCTTTTAAATAAACAATGCAAAATCGACACAAAAAGCATAAGGAAAAAATCGAAAGGTTATCTAGCGATAGGGTGGTGGAGAGGTTATTATATGTTTTTAGTATTCGATAAGGAATTAAGAACATGGATTGGATTTGACATGACTTAACTATACTTATTGGTTAACAGCAGATACTAACTTCGTGTTGTAGTTATGATCCTGATACTGATCCGTGAGGGTGTCCTGATACTCCGGCTGATACCTGTCCAGCTGATATGTGTCCGGCTGATATTTGTCCGGCTGATACTTGTCTGGTTGGTAGCTCTCAAAGCCGTAGCTTACGTTTGGTATCGTTTTCTCGGGTTCTGTAATAAGATTCCTAAGTTTAGCTATCGCAAATGTATAAAAGTGTGATGTCTTAAGAGGAAATACCACTGCTTATTTGTCCATACAAATCGAGGTTTCATTCTCGTTCTCCAAAGATTGATATATCTTTACGAAATTGTTCTGTGTCGGACCGTTTCGATTTTTGCGCTACTTGTTATGAAATTTGTGTGCTAGGCGTCTGTTTTTGGCAAAAAATTCACCGCAAACGGCCCCTAATACACAAATTCTATAATATTTTGCGCCAAAAACGAAACGGTCCGACAAATAATATTTTATTACCATTCAGTTCCTTAAATTTCGTTAAGATTGGAGTGGATTACCTGGTGCAAACTTAACGTGAACTGATGGTATGGGAAAAGTAGCAGTGATATATCCTCATAAAGTCAGTTGGAACAAGTGCGCCAGCGGGGCAAGCGTACCATATCAGAATATTGAAAAATACGGATGTTATAATACCACTAATGCCATGTTACTTTTGCCAACTGACTATAATTGCGTAGTAATACGATGGCGTTAGTAGAATGACATATGACATCTATATCTTTCGATAATCTGATATGGCTGGTGCCCTTACCCCTCTGGCACACTTGTCACTTCATGAACATTATTTTCTTAAAATAATGTTAATTTTCTTCAAAAATTCAACTTTGCTAAACTCTGTGGCTATGACGTAAGGTATGATTATCTTAGCTGTTCAGAGATATTCCAATCATTTTCACTGCCCAGAAAATTTTTGTGGTTTGTGCATGCAGATAAATCTGATGGAGAGGTAGTGCTTCCTTAAATGACTGGTGGTCTTTGGGTCCGTGGCCTGTGCTGGTTTGGTTTTTAGGTAGTAAACGTCACTAGAATTTTATTAGAGGGTACATTTGTCAAATGAACGAATGTGTAAACTGTCAAACCGGGTTGATTAAGACGTTGACTAAGGGAACGTGCTCAGGCACGTGCACAGCTGTGAGCTGGCAATAAATGGGCTGAATAAAAGTAAGTGGATGCTTTAGGCTTACGATGATTCTGATTACTGAGCGCTGATACGAAGGTTCAGGCCCCACCAAAAAACAGCCTTTAAACTTATTTTTTGCGAAATAAAGGAAGAAGAATAACGGATCCGTCAATTGTCATAGATCCGCTGTGCGACAATAATATAGGATGTGTACCAAATCAAAGTGTAATGAAAGGTACACAAATAGTAAAACGAAGATACGTATGGTGAGAGTATTAAGGATGTCAGTCCTATTGGGCTTGTACAAAGCGCGCGAAGTTGTTCGGTGATTATACTATGTCCCAGTCCCAGCCAGAAAGAGCAGTCTAGCACAACTATGCTTCGCGATTCCTGTGGCGCGGCATAGCGTCACCTGTCACTTTTTCACAGTATTGCACAGAAAATAAGAGATAGATAAATATTTCGCGCGAGAAAGAGTCGCGTACAACAGTTGTGCTAGAGGGTGCTGTATTAAAATTTTCGTGAGACATATTCAATAAATGTGTTAAGCGGTTTACACTCACATGAAGTCAAGGAACGGGCCGACATGTTTTTCTTCAGGGACCGCTACCCACAGAATTTCGCAGTAACTTAGTGACCGTTGGACCTTGATGAAGAACTCCATACGAGTTCGAAACATGTCGGGCCGTCACTGATTGAGCGTGACCGTAACGCTTAATATATTCACAAAAAAGACTACTAGTTATTATAGCCTAGCAAGCGTCGGTCCGACCCAGGGATAGTGACGCTACAAGCAGCTTTCATATGGCAATAATGTGTATACGTCATGTATTTGCTTTATTTAACGTCAATAGCTATTTGTCGAGGATTTGTCATTTACCAAATTCAAACCATTGTTTACCAGCATGATGCTCGATTCTTCGTTCTTCTTTCGAAATAAATATTGAGTACTATTGAAAAAAAACTTGATTTTCATCACTGTGGATAGTTTAACCATTATTGTGCAAAAAATTGTTCAAATTTCAAAATTGTTCAATTTATCAGCGACATACACCGACTTTCAACGTCAGTTACCAAAAATTTGCCGTTGCCAGTAAAATAAATACTATCTACCACAAAAAATCCGCAACATGGCGTGGGTTGTAAAAGTCCTTGTGGGGCTATTACACTCTACATCATCTACACACTATCACTATGGAGGAGTAGGGCCTCGTGCAGGGTCCGTCCGGATTGTTACTACCGTCTTGCCTGCTAACCCACCGCCAAACAGCAATGTTCGCATTGTTGTGTTCCGGTGTGGGGGTAAGATAACCGGTGAAATTATTAGCATAGAGGCATTCTATCTTCGTCCTCCGGGTAGGCAAGCATTTTTGTGACTCCTCTGGTGTTGCAGGTGTTTATGGGCGACGGTAATCGCTTTCCATCAGGCGATACGTTTGCTCGTTTGCACCCTATGACATAAAAAAAAAAAAAAAAAAAAAAAAAAAAACAATATACCGGGGATGTAAGGCACGTGTTGCACCGCGGCAGACGCCAGCGCGGGCTCGGGCGCGGGGTTAGGCGCGCGCGGCAGTCTCCGCCCGCCGCGTCCGCTCCGCACCGAGCCTGACTCGCTGCCGGGGGGCACCGGCAACGCCCGACCGCGCTTCGGCGTCGACGACGGTGTCGCTGTTGACAAAAATCATATTTTATAGAAGGTGTGCAATGAATATACTTAGCTCGCTCGCTCGCGCGCGCTCGTATTCGCTAGGTGACTAAATGTAAGATACAGGGGCAAATAGTTATGTTTGTATATAACGCACAGGGGTAACACGTTAATTAAGTAATTCAAAACTATTTTCTCTGTTAGGATCTCTTCGTGGTATAGTTAGGTATCTTCCGCGACAGGTGCGTTGTAATATTTATAATTCAAGGTACTTTTTCATTACGATTTTCTTACACCTACGAAAAATATATACGCAGAAACTAAAATTATGAGCTTAAATCAATTATACAACTTTAATACCTGTATACTGATTAGAAAAATCATTAACAAACAAATACATTGTGAAACAACCTTTGTCACCAATAGAGACAGAGGAAAGCGAATACCTCGCAATGCTGACGATTTATCTGTACCGTTCCCCCGCACTAAGAACTATGACAACAAAAACAAAATTTGAAAGAGCACGGATATATAACAATATACCGAAAAACATTAAGGAAATAGAATCATACAATATTTTTAAGACTAAACTTAAAGACTACGTTACAGTAGCCGGCAAACAACTTGAACCAAAATGGCGGATCTGCGCATGTAAATTTGTACGTAAATCGGCTACTGCGCAGTCAAGGTCACGCTCAAGTTGTTTGCCGGCTACTGTATTACTGTTATTACAAATATCCCAATACTTTCAACCTGAGTGCGGCCCTGTGTTTAGCACGAAGACTGTTACGTAGCTACTGTGGTCGAGTTGTGTGCCTGGCGCAAGTAAATACGTGTCATTTCTACCCTATATTGTAATTTATAATTTCAACTGTTCTTATCAATTGTTTTTAGGGTTCCGTAGTCAACTAGGAACCCTTATAGTTTCGCCATGTCCGTCTGTCCGTCTGTCCGTCCGTCCGCGGCTTAGCTCCGTGATCATTAGTACTAGAAAGCTGAAATTTGGTACGAGTATGTGTATGTATCACGCCAACAAAACGGTAAAATAAAAACTAAAAAAAAAAATTTTTTCGGGTTCCTCGAACACCTAGTGGGGGTGAATTTTTTTTTTTCGTTTCAACCCTAGTTGGAGCGTCGTTGAATAGGTTTGTTAAAAATAATAGGGGTCTCCAAACATTACTTTTTGATAAAGTCAGTAGTTTCGTAAATATTCGCTCCAAAAATAAAATAAATAGTGTCCCCCCCCCTCTAACTTTTCAACCACGGGTCAAAAAAATGGAAAAATCATGAAAATGAGGCCTTATAATTTCTTTCAATGAAAACTATATTGATCAAAATCGGTCCATCCGTTTTTGAGTTATCGCACATAATTTTCTTTAAAATGACGTAAGTGCCGCGCGGTGTCCTTATACTTCAAACGTTACATATATTAGTTAAGTGCCATACTGTATTAAAACATTTCGCTCAATCTGGTGCGTATAATCGATAACTTCCAGAAGGTAATAAGTAATTACTGTTACTTTGGCGTTTACGACCTTTTTATAGAGCTTGAAATCTTTCTCGTAATTTAAATCTTTCTCGTAATGTCCGTCTATTGTGAAGGATGGGCAACTACGGAACCCTACACTGAGCGTGGCCCGACATGCTCTTGGCCGGTTTTTTTTTTAATTGTAAAATTTTATTTTGTAAGCGATTGCCAAATCGTAATGGGAACAATTTAAACGCTCACCAAAATGGCTTTTATACCCCAAAATTAGTTCCAAATAAAATGAATTGCTTCCATTCCAAAATCGATATACATTACACCAGAATAATTTTATATTGAGTCAGAATATCTTTTTGCTTCCCAAAATGGATTTTTTGCTCACCAAATATTGTTTTCATAAAACATCAAAATTATTACCAAAAATATCTTTTTGCTTCCCAAAATGGATGTTTTGCTCACCAAAATGGATGTTTTGCTCACCAAAATGGATTTTTTGCTCACCAAATATTGTTTTCATAAATTAGTGTTTCAGCTAGGTAACCATCTAATCCTGATCACCTTTCAGAGCAGATCCGACTCGGCCGGGTTAGGTTAGGTTAGTTTTTTTTTTATATCCCTAAAAAACGCTCCATAATGTGCGGTAGTCATTATTAGCTATGCTATATCAATTTGAAATTTTCTCCATACAAATCGTTTTTTTTTTTTCGATATTTTCTGAATTTGACCGAATTTTCGGACAAGATTTCAGATTCATATTTTTGATCCCCGAGAGCCCCCCGAGACCGAGTTTTAGCCGCCTAGCACCAATTTGAAATTGTGAAAAAAAAAGTCGCCATCTTGTTTTTTTTTGCCACAAGTGTCTAACAACCAATCTTTAAAAACAAAACTTGCTTTTTGTCAAACCAGCCAGCTGTGTGAATGACCTTGTTGTTGAAACCAAAAAAAAGTTACTTTGCAGGCCTAGGCCTGAAAAGCAGTATGAAATCCCTTTACAGTCTTCTCGAGTTGTTGCGCCCAAAAAGCGATACTTCCGAGCCTATTTTAAGGAACGTAAAGACATTTCATTGGATGTTTGAGAAAAAGCCATTTTGGTGAGCATTTAGTTTTTTGCCTCAGCAAAAATGACTAAAATGGAAGTAATAATATAAAATATTGGTGACATCCATTTAACAGTAATTTAGATTATTTGGTCTGAAATTAACTTTTTAGGTGTTCATATATTTTTATAGGATGTAAGAAAAAGAATTATTTGCTTTATTTATAGAATACTTTGGGGTACACTATTTGGTGAGCATTCATCCGTTTTGGTGAGCATTAAGAATTTATTGGTAGTAATTTATCAATATATTTGGTAGGCGTTTAATCATATTTGGTAGGCGTTTAAACCCAAGCCAATAAATTCTTAATACTTACCAAAACGGATGAATGCTCACCAAATAGTGTATCACAAACTATCGTATAAATAAAGCTAATATTTATTTTTCTTACATGCTATAAAAATATGTGAACACCGTTAAAGTTAATTTCAGACCAAATAATCTATATTATTGTTAAATGGATGTCACCAATATTTTATATTATTACTTCCATTTTAGTCATTTTTGCTGAGGCAAAAAACTGTGAAATTTTTTGTTATACCAAACATATTACTACTCACCCCAAACACAAGTAACTTATTTATCGTTTTACGCATTCAATTAATGTATGATATAGTACTTAAATAAATATTCGCTACTATTTAAATGCTCACCAAAATGGCTTTTATACCCTAAAGCGGGTAAAGAAGCTAATGTAATTTTAGATTGACAATAATATATTTTGACTATAAGGTTAAATAATTTGATTAGGTACACTACAGAAAATTAGACTTGGTATTAATGTTGATGTTTTATGAACACAATATTTGGTGAGCAAAAAATCCATTTTGGGAAGCAAAAAGATATACGGACTCAACGTAAAATTATTCTGGTGTATGTGCATATTATTGATTTTGGAATACAAAATGATTTAGTTTAGGGAGCTCTTTATAGAGTGGGTTTAATTTATATGGAGGTAATTCATTTTACTTGGAATTTAGTTTTAGGGTATAAAAGCCATTTTGGCGAGCGTTTAAATAGTAGCGATAGTAATTTAATGTAGTTGGCGCTCACGGGCGTTACATACCACTAGATATTAATGCATGTTTACGTTTAAGTCTCATTAAGTGAAATGTAAAATTTCTTTTGAGATAATAATAAATGTCTTTAACCTCAATGCAGTAGCATTTTTCCGAATCGGTAAGCATTGATATCATGGGAAAATGCGAATTAATAAAGAAATATGATATTTACCGGGAAGACTAGCCGCCGTCCGCCGCTGTCGCGGCCTGTACGGCGCCATACCGTTGAAGTCCGAGTACCGAGAGGACGCCGGTAGCTGAAAATATCGTATTACATTAATACATCATACAGAGCACGATCATCTACCATAGCTGATGCAGAGGAGTTGGTCGTTAGGAATTGGATAAAAATACGAGGGAATGTAAGTATAACCAGTTACAACCGTTACCAGACTTGAGTATTTTTTTTTTAAGTATGTGTACTCTAACATAATTTGAATTGACCAAATATTTGATGTTAAGGGTAACTGAAGTTACTGAAAAATAGAATGTCTTTTTTATGGAAACTCTTATTAGCTACGTTCTCGTATTATGTGGGGATAAGACCGTAACCATCGTCGCAGACAAAGCGCACGCCGAACTAGCATCAATCGTTCCCTACAAACTACAATATTTGGAACGTCCCTACTGTCACTTACCACTTTATGCGGCACTAGTGGCAACAGAAGATCGTCTCTTATTAACTATGTTCTCGTATTCTGTGGGGATAAGGCCGTAGCCATCGTCATAGAAGTAACACCTGTCATTGCCCTACCGACACACTCTAGTAAGATTGATAGCGTCGTATATTAGGATCTATTGATGGGCTAATTAGTCGGCCTGTCTGCGAACATAATTTTATGCTTTGGGTAGCTAACTGTCACTTACCACTTTATGCGGCACTTGTGGCAACTGAACAACGGAAGATCGTCTCTTATTAACTATATTCTCGTATTCTGTTGGGATAAGGCCGTAGCCATCGTCGTAGAAGTAACACCTGTCACTGCCCCACCGACACACTAGTAAGATTGGTAACAGGTTATCTATTACGATCTATTGATGGGCAAAATAGTCGGCCCGTCTGCGAACATAATATTTTATGCTTTGGGTAGCTACTGTCACTTACCACTTTATGCGGCACTTGTGGCAACTGAACAACGGAAGATCGTCTCTTATTAACTATGTTCTCGTATTCTGTGGGGGTAAGGCCGTAGCCATCGTCGTAGAAGTAGCGCCCGCCGCTGTCCCACTGGCGAGAGTCGTCCGCTACGTACGACATCTGATACGGGTAGCTACTTGAGTCGTAGTACTCTTCGTAGCTGGCTTGCTGTGATAAATGTGAATGGTCCCTGGAAATAATGAAAATAAATCGTTGAGGTGGTGGAGTGGCGGTTCGATTCCCGGTCACCTACGCATTTACATTTTTCTTTGTGCTTCGATCTCAATTTATTATAAATGTTCAATAAAAATTGTCGTCTTTCCACGTTAAAAAATATCTTTGCCCCGGCAATTTTAGTTTTTTATTTGAAAATCGGTATATGCCAACACTGAAGATAGGGAGCTAATTTGTTTCGATACTTGTGTATTTTTCTTAATCTTTAAACTAGTACCTATTAAATTCTGGTAAATTTAATGTAAATAAAAAAAAAACATCTTGGTAAGTTATACTTTGCTCAGTGTTGTACTTATATATTATTTTTCAAAAGATGTGTAAAAGATATTTTGCATTGTATTTAGTGAGTTCACATACTGTAATTCAACTTTACATACAGTAACTTCAGCGCTCTTAGGCGATTAAAACAGGATAAAAGTTTGAAAGTAAGTAAGTAAAGAAATAAAAATATGCAAGTATTAAGATTGTTGGTTACACTTTAGTTAATATTATCATACTTAGTTTTTATGTGTTTGACAGTTCATTTGCTTAGAAAAGTTATCGTGGTCCGACTCTAATCGCGTTCAAAAAGTGTTTACCTTTTAAAACGCGATTACGTCCGATTTTTATTCCTATGTATTCATTTTTGAAAATAGTGTAGATTGAAATCAATCAAATGCATTAAATAATACATACCTAATGTGCGTGCTAGTGGAATATAGATCATAACCGTAGCCCATACTCTCGTCGTAGAGCGTGTTCTGCCGCTCGAGACTAGGCCGCCTCTGGTCTTCTGTAATTAAACAATTACAGGCGTGAGCTCTGAGAATGAAATTCGAGTGTCAGAGAGTAACTTCGCGTAACAGCGGTGAAACGCAAATATTATACGCAAATGTTTTTAATTTATTCACAAAACTTTTTAAGCGTCAATATTAAGAGGCCTTATTCCTTTTAAAAAATTTTTTTTTCATATTATTACGAATATATTGATAATTTCAACCAACTTTTTGAAGTGAATAATACTTTTTCCCGAGTTCTAGGTAGCTATTTCATGCTTTCATTGCGTGCAGTCGAAAATAAGTTGAAAAAACGAATTTTCCACGTGAATTTTGTCAATTTCGAGTAGTTTTTCGAACAAAAATTATCAATGAAAAATTCAAACTGTAGGTTTCAAATACAATAAATCCCAATAGCCCTGTTCTAGGTTGTAACATCAATATATGTTAAGAAACATGTTTGATCATAGAGAAACATATCTAAACAATCAGTATTTTAAAAGGAATAAGGCCTCTTAACAAGTATCATTCTAAATCATCATTAGCCTTTTACATCTATAACAGATGAGTTAAGCAGCGTCTAATAAACTGCGGCACTTTCGAAGATGGCTGGATAGCCCGATACGAGGCGACAGCCACGGCCGCATAATTAACAAATAAATGGTTCGCCTATCGATGAAGGGGAAAGAGCTGCACGCTGGTGTCTCAGGTCGCGCTTGTGAGAAAGAGAAGCAAACCATACTTCATAATGCGCAACCACACCATCGCACAAAGTCTTCCTCCAAAGGTCACGATCTTCAGACATAACCTCCCAGTGCTGGGTGTCAATTTTGAAGGATAACATGTCATTCTTTACGCTGTCCATTGTAAATAAAGCCTAACAATTATCATTATTAATATTAGGTTGGTAATTTTATGCAATATGACTTTTTGTCTTCGCATATGCACCAGCATCTAGCACAACTGTGAGATGCGACTCCTTCTCGCACGGGATATTTTACCTAGGTATATCTTTCTCTGCGGTACTGTTATAAAGTGACGGGTGGCGCTATGTCGCGCGTCATGAGTCGTGAAGTATAGTCGTGCTAGACAGGCTGGTATCATAAGCTTCTGACAGAAGTAGTACCTATATAAATGCGAAGAATGTGACGACGGAGGAATTTAAAATTTTCTGATTCTTTTTTTTTATTATAACAAAAATCAAATTGTTTCCAGTCGTATATTTATTTATCTACGCACATATCATTAGTGCTCTAAAATGCGTTCAGAAATCGTAGGAAATGACCAGCATTATTACAACCAATTTTACTATGAGATTTTTTTGTCTGTGGTAGTAGGTGAAATCTGTACTGTAATGTACCGTACAGTACCGATTTTTGTAAGGTTACGAGTTTAAATTAGGAACAGCTGTCAAAACACAAGTTGGTCTCTATTCTAGTATCCATAGATATTAATATTGTTATCGATACGAAACGTCAATACAGTATGTTTTTTTATAAAAACCGCACGACATTTGATCTCGAGTGACATGAGAATATGGATACATTCGTTTGTATATGATTTAGAAAAAAAAACATTCGTCTTGACGGAGGTTCGAATTGCCGTCATTATTGTTGTCATTTGTTTGTTGGTTCTTTGCTGTTACGAAAATAGAATTGTGAAGTTTATTGTAATTCACATTTTAGTTGAAAATATTGTTTCAATTTAAATGTAAATTACAACTATTACAATAAATAATCTGTTTATGTATTTGTTCAGATTTATTTCTTACTGCATGAGTATATGTCGTTTTTAGATATTTTACAGGTAGCACTAGTGGTGCCGGTCATTTTCTTATGGCTTCTGAACCCATCTTAGAGTACTTATGATATGTGTGTAGATAAAGTAGTGTATACAACTGTACATAATTAGGCCTTAAAACACTCGTGTGATCCTATTATGAAACTCGCTAACGCTCGTTTCATAAAACCACACTCGTGTTTTAAGGCCTCTCATTATGTATCAGTTGCATAAACTACTATATACTAATAATAATGCCATTAAGTTAGGGGTTATTTCTATTTTATAACATTATGCTTTAAGTAAAGCATAATAATCCCTTAAGCTCTAGGTACTTAAGCATAATAAATATTTTTCTACGGTAAGTTTAAAAAGTTCTAAATTATTTTATTAAGAAAACAGGACAGCAGTAAGTATAACATTCGCGAGTCACCGCCGTTACACGAAGTTTCTTTCTGGAATCGAAACTTCATTCTCAAAGCTCACGTATTAAATGGGTATCGAACGACATTTGTAGTAATGTAGGTACAGTTCGCTAAAGAGAAAGGCATACACCTCACAAAAACATATATTTGATTTCTATACAAACTAATCCGTGATTGTAATCTTTGAGGTAAGAGGTTTTTTTTCTCTGTAGCCTTTCAGGCCAAAAACAATGTTTCATAAACTTAATAATAAAAAATAAATCGCCTGGAAAATTGCAACACACTAAGAAAGTCATATAATAGACTGCTTAAAAAAATAAGAGCCACTTTTATGTTACACAATTTTCAAATATGTCTTCTAAATAATAGTACTTCATTTCAAATCCCAAATTAAATAAATAAATAAATATTTAGGGAAAATCTTACACAAATCGACCTAGTCCCAAACTAAGCAAAGCTTGTACTATGTTGTATTAATTTTAATTCAACAAAAAAAAAGGAAAAACAAAGAAACGGTTAATTAAAAACTTATACTAAATACTACCTAACAACCATATATGTACGAAAAGGCTAAAATTAAAAAAAAGCTATAACAAATTCAGGAAATAGCTCCCCTGCGGCATTGTACCGAAAATGCTGGCAGCATTTCCTCGCTGAACAGCTATGCTGATACATTGTGCGAGGAAACTGCCAGCTCTTCGGTCGCCAGAGTGGTCTCTGATCTTTTAATCTGATCTGATCATGCTGTATTTAAGGAGTTTCAAATCGACATCAAAAATTATGTAGCTCTTATATGTTTTTGAGCAGAAAATATACTGAAGATAGTATTGTCCGTGTAATTGATGTCCTTGAGGTGCTTCGAGCGCTGTCATAGAATGGTGACTATACGGTGAACATGTTGTACCATGTTAATTTGTTAAAGCATTCATGGTTAAACATGTTCACCGCCAAATCATCATCATCGCCGTCCACTGTTTGACGTAGGCCTCCTTCAAAAATTGCCACCATGTCCGTCCCTGCGTATCCGTGTCCGATGAAATCCAGCTATCTGGTCATCGGTTCACATAGTGGGGCTCTTCCGATGTATGCGCTAAAAAGTAAAACAAAATAGAAATGGTTGCCCTACCTGCGGATTGCCAATCGGCAGCTGTTCGCCAAGATATCGCAGACTCGACGCTGGCTTGAGCTTGAAGTTGTGACCACGTTTCTAACCTAAAACGTGAAAACAGTGATAATTAATTACATGAACGAATATAAAAATAATGAAACTGTTATGGAATATAACCAATCTGAATAAAAAAATAATAGTTTGCGCCAAAAGCTATGACAGTTGAATTGCGGACTGCGGAATTTCAAATAACGCCAAAATTAGAAGTGCTGCACAGTTAATAGTTAAAAATACTGACAAGAGATGACGCCACTTGCTAGTGGCGTAGCGTAACGACTGTTTTCCGAGCGCCATCTGTATTTCACAGGAGTTACCACAACAAACAACTGAGATGCGTAGTAGATAAGTAGCTATAAGTAGTTACTCAGCCAACCGTCCTAAGGTTTGTGACATGGAAACCATTGTAAAACTAATGGTACATAATAATATACAGGATCTAATTAGTTAAGTGAAACCAAACGATTAATAAAAAAGACATAATCTTATATCGAAATCACGTTACCCCAATGAGTAAAACTTAAGATTCTCTTGATAATATTCAGCCTGATAAAATTAATTTGGCTACTCGTAATTTTCTTACTCTAGTCCTTTTTCAATCTCAACACTTGCATAACAGTGACACACACTCTCGTGTCTTTGTATGAAAAAAAAGTCGTCCCACGATGTCATTTTCTCATTTGGTCTCTTTTTCTAACTCGACACTTTCCTTGTCTTATTTGTAACTCGGGTTCTTTTGTTATTGTTTTTTTTTTCTCCGTTCCATAGTCTACATTCTACAAACTCTTACACGTAGTTCACTTGAACCACGGACATTTTTCTCGTGGCTTACGTTATGTCACGCACGTAGGGATTCCATCATGGGGCTAAAAACTCAAAAGAGGTTGTAACTTTATGATGGAACCTCTGAAAATAACTTATTGTAAAAGTTATTTACCTATTTGTTCTTGGCTGACTATTGTAGTAAAGTGGATCGGTGTCTCCGTGCATATGATACTCGTCCCTCTCGGATGAATTTTCTCTGGACACCTCCAATGATCTCTGGAATGAAAATGAAAGAAGGTATTACTGTATGTACATAATTACGCATCTAGTTGCATACATCTATAGCCCAACAGGCAGTTTTACAACCCACGCCATATTAAGGATTTTGGTGGTACTAATTTATTTTATTGTCAACGACAATTTTGGTAACTGATGACGTTGAAAGTCGGCGAATATCACTGATGTAAACAAAGAGGAAACAGGCCTATTTCAAGTATTTTTTATTAAAACCAACACTATCCAGAGTGATAAAAGTCAAGTTTTTTTCAACAGGATTTGGTATTTATTTCGCAAGAACGATGGATTGCAGCAGCAGAATTCCGGTAAACAACGTTTTGAGTCTGTTTAATGACAAATCCTTGACAAATAGCTATTGACGTTTAATAATGAAAATATATGACGTATTCACATTATTGCCATATGAATTTGTTTGAAGCGCCACTAACTATTCCTGGGCCAGACTACGGCTACTACGCTTAAAAAAAGATTTACAGACAACCACAAAGTTTAGTACGTCTATAAAAGATTTTATATTTTGCACTATATTCTATATTTCGCACCCGAGTGCTTGGCTTCGATTACCGCTTTTGTTAGTGCACATCCGCGCGCGATCGTTATCCATATTAGTAAAATTTATATGTATATTTTTTATATCACATCACACTAACAAAAAATCTAATTTAATCAACAAGACTTCCCGTTAAGCTTTTTATTACCAGAAAAACTGGGATTGCCTATGATACTAAAACCGCAAATAAAACTCGGAATTTTACACAAAACAATGAAGGATTTCAATAACAAAATTGATCCAAAGCTCTGGAACACGTAACAAATTGCTATAAAATGGCCGTAAAACGTAAACATAAAAGGTACCAGACGTTGTATCGTACACCCGATTTGATCTCCATGTATTCAATAACCGATACACAGCTATACAATAAAGCAAATAACGTATAAATAGAAATAAAAATATTACGATAATTAATAACATCACTCTGAATTCACTAAACTAGACAATTTATTCGATAGAAAAGGATAAGCTAGTGAATTTAGTAGTTGAGCGCACCTAAAAGCGCTCAGTTTAGTGCTTAACCGAAATTGTATGTTGTATTATATTAAAACTCGTCTGTTATGTCTGTTCGTAATCTGAAATCTCGTGAATATGATGAAAAAGTTTGTTGCTTGATATAAAAATATCGCGGGAATTTAATTTTATATTATTTAATGGAATATTATTAAATGCAAATCTGTATATTTTTTCAGCACACTAGGTAACTCCACTAATTAACTGAATGCATACCAGAAAAACTAATGCAGTGCAAAAAAAAACAACTGATTAACTGAACATGTCCTACAAAAAATAACTTAAACATCATACAAAACGAGATGACCTTTTAACCGAATTCACACCAAAAATATGGTTCGTACATCGGATATATTTGAAAGTTGCACCAAAAATACTGACATGCACACTAATTATCCTTGCACTGCACACTAAGATCCGACTCAGCCGGGTTAGGATAGGTTAGTTAGTTTTGCAAATACCTTTAAATAGTATATTTAATTCGCATTATTTAGTGTGCAAGTCAGTATTTTTGGTGAAACTTTCAAATATTTTGATCGAAAAAAGGGGTTTTTTTTTATGTCATAGGGGGCAAACGAGCAAACGTATCGCCTGATGGAAAGCTATTACCGTCGCCCATAAACACCTGCAACACCAGAGGAGTCACAAGTGTTTGCCTACCCGGAGGACGAAGATAGAATGCCTCTATGCTAGTAATTTCACCGGCTATCTTACCCCCACACCGGAACACAACAAACTGTTTGGCGGTGGGTTAGTAGGAATATACAGATATCGATTTAAATACATGCCTTATTTAATTCTATCTTCAGAGGTACGAACCGGGAGCAAGCAATAAATGCATAAGTGATAAAAAAGGGGTTTTGCTTGGATACCTACTTTAGATGCATGTAAGTTTTTTGTGTATTCGTCGTGGTAAATAGTTGATCTACATAACTTAATTATGATCTCAACGCTTTTATTTAATAACTTTAACTGGATAAGAGCTGGTTGGCAATATTCATCAATTTTGGCTTTTGTATGGCTGATGATGTATTGACTAAGATAGACTCACCCGAGGCGTGCACCGTGGTATGCACCTGGGAAGCTCTACACTTTTGGTGACACCACAACAGATCCTGATGTGGATGCTCAATCACAATAATTTTAAAGCAATACGGTATTTGACTATAGGTAAATAGTAAAAATAAATTTTGTCGTCGTAACCACTAAACACGCATTCAAAAATACACGGAATGAAATTAACTACAGCTAATGTTTGGATATTATACTATTTTAAATTTGACAAAAACTAAGAGGAAGACGTGTTTTGACTACTGATTTTTAGGGTTCCGTACCCAAAGGGTAAAAACGGGACCCTATTACTGAGACTTCGCTGTCCGTCCGTCCGTCCGTCCGTCTGTCACCAGGCTGTATCTCAAGAACGGTGATAGCTAGACAGTTGAAATTTTCACAGATGATGTATTTCTATTGCCACTATAACAACAAATACTAAAACTAAAATAAAATAAATATTTAAGTGGGGCTCCCATACAACAAACTTGTTTTATGGTACGGAACCCTTCATGCTTGAGTCGGACTCGCACTTGCCCACTTTTTATAACATCACAGGCCAGTATCTTCATAGAAACTTCATACTAACAGATCGTTTTTGACATTTCATAAAGAGTTGCTGATTAGAGCTTTCATTAAATACCGTATTGATGAGACTGTAATGATGGTTGTTATTAAGATGGTCTCACCTGAGGCGTGTGCATTTGATGCGCGGTGGTACGGAACTGCGATGCACTACAATTGGCGTGCTGGCCCACTGGGTAGTTGAGGTCCGACGTGTAGTCGGAATCCTCCGAGTAACCCGCTGAAAAGTAGAAAGAAATACATTGAATAACACGGGCAGTACTTACTTAATAATACGAAGCTGAAGCTAAGTTACATCAAATCACACGTCATAATTTATTTATGGGTCTAAGTCACCCGTGTAAGTCAGCAATGAAAAATGGATATAGCCCAAATAATGCAAACCTTTAAAGGTGGCAATGGGTAGTACACAATACACATGCATACAATGCCTATGAAACTGATGGTGCTAACGAGTTATTGAATTGCGACCACGCACCGGATTCGGAACCGGACAGCCATGATGGTGACTTGGAAAGAGACCTATGCAGTGAATGTCTTTTTTACTAATGATGATGACACGTCATAGTAAGGACACATATAACTCTATCTTCCAATACGTGGTAGCGCTAATGGCCACGCAAGAACTCATTGGCCCAATCGGGTATCAGTTGTTCTACGATCAAAATGTCATAAAACATTAGCTTAAAAGGCAAATAATAAATAAATATTAAGGGACAATCATACACAAATCGACCTAGTCCCAAACTAAGCAAAGCTTGTACTATGGGTACTAGACGACGATATACATAATATATAAATATAGATATAACATCCATGACCCAAGAACAAATATTTGCACAAATATTTGCCCCGGCCGGGATTCGAACCCGGGACCGCCGACTCAGTAGGCAGGTGTCTACAAACCGAGCCAAACGCGTCGTCAACGGCAACAGCAGTGGCCGTAAGGCACTGTAATTCAAGTACGGTATAAAATATACATACAATGTGCTATGTACTGCATCTGCCGATGGGCCTGCTCGGCCCGTTCAGCGTCGAGCGCACCGTTGAGCAGATCCAGCTTGCGTTGGAGATCAGCACCGCCTGTGCCTTCCGCGTCTGTAACACAAATTAGGTTTCTGTCAAAAACAAACATCAATACAAGTTTTTTATGAAAACTGTACATATAGCACTGACTGTACTGTAGGTATACATACTTATTTACTCCGATGCACGATGACTCAGTGACTCAAAGTGATTAATGGCCTCCGATAAGAGATTTCGCCACTCCTGACGATTTAGTGCTGTCTCTAGCCAGTTATCGGCGCTCAACTCGGCCAGATCCAGCTTCACTGCATCTCACCAGCGATATCTGGGGTGGCCGACGGGCCGTCGTCCAGTCGGTCGACCCAGATTATGCTCTCCTGACATCACGATCATCCCCCATCCGGATCACGTGGCCGAGCCAGCGCAGTCGGTGCGCTTTAGGGTGAAGCCAGGCGAGCGTAATTTGAGTCGCGTAATTTCGGTCGCACCATACTTAGTGTGACGTGATCACGTGACATGATGTATGGCGCGACCGAAATTACGTTCGTAATAAATAAATAAATAAATGGGGACTCGGCAAGCCTCGTGACCTAAACGCGGTACTCGACTTTAAGAACCTTCATTGTACAACGATTTCATAAAATACAATTGAAATTGTAGTAGATTCCATTTGTAACTTCGGAATCCCTTGATAATATTATGTTATTTCGGGACGAGTTGAGTCTACAAATTACTTAATGCAAATTAATTTAACCTCATAATATTAAATGAACACTTTGCTTATGTAGCTAGTATTCCCGGTAGATGAGTATCTACTGGTATTACTAGGTACCAGTATTTCCAATGCTACGGCAATTACGCAAATTTTACGGAAGTTAATTTATTTATTGATAACAAATTCACTTTTAGAGTATTCGACTGTCATACATAAGTGTACTGACGAATTACTCCGATGCACGAAAGTCGTATAGTGCCGGCTCATCCTAATATTGTTTGATAGGAGATCGAGAGGAACGGCTGGCATTATACGATTGTCGAATTCCAAACATTGGAGTATTCGGACTCGGAGTAGCCCTTCTGTATCCGATTCCGAATCCGAATGCCAACATTGTAAAGTACCTAGTGCCATTTGGCTAGTGTTGAAAAGTGTTTCCTTTTTTTAAGGTATACGGCGGGCTAAAAATGCCGCCATGTTTCGAATCGTTTCGCGATTCATCATCAGGAGAGCCGATCAGTCGCGGCGGCGCTTCGTCCTTCTTCGGAATTAAAATATTGAATCGAATTGCATAATACTTTTTCTTGCGTCGCTGTGGATACTTTTGGTTATAATTAACATTTGTGGAATATTTAGCTTTGTTTTCTCTTTGTTACAGTAACAGGTCAACGTCATTTGGGCGTTTTCCAAAAAACCCCCGAGTCCCTGTGTCATCCAGAACTCGGACGTTTTTGGGTTTATCCTACTCAGAATCGATAGCATTCCATTACATTTGAATATGAACTTTTTTATTCCCATACGAATTTTGGGACACTTATCTATTCTTCACATTGAAAATGCTATCCATTTTGAGTATGATGAACCCAAAAACTACAAGTTCTGGAAGAAACAGGGATACGGGTTTTTTTTGGAAAACGCTCAGTTACCGAAGAATTTTCATTCCCAATAAAAAGAGTACCAAAGAAGATCTGCAAAATGGCCAGAGTTGGACAACTTGTTATATTTGTTATCATTATCAACACACACAGCCTTTCACATCAACAGATGAGTTAAGCAGCGTCTAATAAAGTTCGGTATTTACGAAGATGGCTGGACAGCCCGAAACGAAAGCGACAGCCGCGGCCGCATAGTTGACAAATCAATGTCACGAAAAGGCTTATTACACTTGGCTAAATTTAGTATCCTAAGTAAGGGATGCCGCAATACGAAGGAGTGAGATGGAGTTATCTTCATACGTGTCTCACATATTGCTGCATTCCTCTCGTTAGTGATTAAGTTAGAAAAGTGTAATAGCTGCAGAAGAGCTGCACGCTGGTGTCTCAGGTTACGCTTATATATGTCGTCTGACAAGCGTAAGTAATAAATGCCTACTGGAAACAAAGCACGTATCTCAGTATCAAATGTACTAATTAGATACGAGGTTTTAAAGAGCAGTGACAGAAATTTTAGTGACTTTTGGTAGTCACCAGGCGATGTGTTATATGTTATGTTATAGCTATATATCAATGTTAATCAAATTAGGCCCCAGGAAGCAGCAAGGAGCAAATATCCGCGCCATCAGTTCCTGACCTAATTCTTGTATTAAACTAATTTTCCTTCCAAGCTACTCTATGACATTGCGCTCATAGGCTTGGTACAATTTTTTGAAGACCATTAAATTGTATATTAATCTATAGCCCTTGCATTTTTCTTTATCATTGTTCTTCAAAAATGTTTCTTTTTAATTGTCAATTTGACAGTTCGCAATAAAACTTCAAATCGTTAAATTTTTGACCAAACCATTTAAATTCTGACACATGTCAGTATCATGCCGTTGAAATTTTGACATTCATAAGTGTCAACCATCGACTACTTTTTTTAATTGGTTTCCGAAAGCAAAGGTCCCTTCAGCCAATTTTATTGCGAACGGTCAAATATTTATATATTTTTTCCAATTGCAAAAGATTTAAAACTAGAGTATACTAATAAAACTTAACAAATTGACAAATTGAAAAAAAAAACATTTTCTGAATGAATGACCATCTTCTTCTGAATGAAAATGATTGACCTGCAGTTTTTAGATCCTTGCACCAAGGAGTATCGAAAAATAATAAATTATTAAATGGTTTTCCAAAAATTGTACCCAACCTATTGCCTTGGTTAGAATTAATTTACTGGAGCGATGCGAGTTTATTGACCTAATTTGGCTTATTATCAGATAATGACTATTTTTGGAACGGTAGATGATTATGATCACTTATTTAGCTAGGTAAGGTATGTTTGAGTGATATATGTTATCATTGAACACTATCAATTAAGTATCAATTAACTGTTAATTAGGAGATTTTTTCGAGATTTCATGGTTGTCCCTATAGAAAGTTGCTCAACGTCACCCTCACCCTTCTCATCACCCCTTGGCACTACCATTTGATTCACGACTAAAAATTCACCCTGTATGTTATTATTAAACACTTCATTAAAATGAAACTGTGTTGTTTGTTATCAGGGATCGATACCGGTATTCATGAAAACGCTCTAATTTCGCGTTTTTTTTCGAATGTGAAAGGCTTGTGTTATGTAGAATTTCGTTATAGATATAGATCCTTGAAATTAGCCCACTAAAATATAAACATGTGTGATAATGAGCGAAAAACCGGAATATAATAACGTTATTTTGTGCTATTTTGTATGGAGCAAAATAACGGTATCGATCCCTGGTTGTTATGAAACATTAATGAGGAACATATACTACTTCTGTCTGAATATTTTTTTATAAGACATTACTTGAACTGTATCACGGCTGGTTAGCCCTCACCAGTAGTCGGACTTTGTGTGGGAGTATAACCCGCTAATGGGATTATCTCCGCGCCACTTCTGTGAAGAAATTGCAGGTTATTTATTAGACATTGTTTCTTCGTATATTGTATTAAATGGATATTAGAATTTATTAAGATTAAATAAAACCGGCAGGGAGTATGTCGAGCCATATCCGATGTGTGATTCCGTAGCGATTAACAAAAATAAACTACCATTGAAGTAAACAACGTTTTAACAATTTCCAACTAAAGCGTGTAATTACTACGACCATATTATTAAAAATTAGGTTACAAAATAAATCAGATTCTCTTAGCTGTTAAGAAGTAGTAGGTACCTAAGTATAAGTCGATTTTAATTAGACGCAAAAAATGTTGCAATACGACCTGAAAAAAAACATTTAAAATAGCCTTCTTATAAAAATAGCCGTCATGCTTCCATTACAATCACGTCTAACAAATACTTATTTTGAAACTTAAGTCTGCTGAAAGTAAGGTTCAATTTTGTGTATATCTTCTAGACCCGATATCGTAGAGAAAATATGTGCCGTAAAAACCGAGGTTGCGTGACGAAAATTCTACGTCACACTTTGGTAAGAATAAATCATGGCCTGCCTTAGAATGGGCTGCCCTTAAGTAAAACCTGGTAAGTGCCTTTACTTATATTAATTTTTTATAGTTAAACTAAAATAGTGAAAATTGCAAAGAAACGAAAAAACCGGCCAAGTGCGAGTCGGACTCGTGCACCGAGGGTTCCGTACAAACACTTTCCATCCCTAAGTGGTTAAGTTAAGTTTGCACCTGGTATGTATAGCGCCCCATATAAATTAGGTGCAAAGTTAGGTATTAAAAAAAAAATTATGGTTTTCGTAATTATTCCTTTATCTATGCTATAAGACAAATATGCAGCTACAAATATGCTAAATATGCAGCTTAAATTGCTGTTTCTTTTGATTGCGTTGACATAGAAGTTTGATTTTGTTACAGCTTAAAGGTATTATAGACCTGAGTATTTGGTATGAATTTCAATTTAATACCTCTACGCGTTTATGAGGAAATGGGTAGTAAGTTTAAAATTATTAAAAAAAAAATATTATGTGATGTAACTAAAAATTTATGGTTTTCGTAATTTTTCCTTTATCTATGCTATAAGACGTTGCTTCGTACCAAATTTCAAGATTCTGAGTTCACGGGAAGCACCCTGTAGGTTTTGATTCCCTTGCAAGTGTCGAAAATTTGCGGCATAAACGGCTGTATCTTTTGATTGCGTTGGCTTAGAAGTTTGATTTTTTCACAGCTTCAAGGGACAGTAGACTTGAGTAATTGATATAAATTTCAGCTTCATACCTCCACGCGTTCCTGAGAAAAAGGGTCTTGACAGACGGACGGACGGACAGACGGACAACAAAGTGATCCTATAAGGGTTCCGTTTTTTCCTTTTGAGGTACGGAACCCTAAAAATCACATAGGCTGTGTGAAGCGCTTATGTAGCCTGTGTGCTTCGGCCAACACGGGCGTCCTACCTATTGGACCACTGAACCTGATGCCACCCTACGGCATGCAAGAGGCAACTGGTTGAAAAATGGCTCTCGCATCAGGTTCAGTCCCAAGTAACAAAAAGTTCTATAACCAGGGCGTTATGTCACCAAAAAGTGATATAGTCGGCCTATACTGGTATCCATTGTGACTGCTTGCACTATAAAGGTGTTTAAAGGAGCGTTTTAATTCTATAAATTAAAGAGCAATTAAGTTCTATATTTTAGCTCTTAGAACGCTTACAGGACCATACAAAAGAATCTTTAAAGTGTTGCACTTTACTAGATATTTAAAAAGCTGCTATGGTACTATTTAGTACTGTAGATGAACTTACTGGCACTTTTATGTATCCATTCAGCACTAAAACTGCGTCAAAATGACTTTAACAGTACTGGCACTGTAGCAGTGATGAAAACACTGTTATAGGATTAATTTGCACTATAAAAGTACTCTGTACAAGCATTACGTAACGTTATGGCTTCTTAAAAGCTTCCTCAACATCGCTATGGGGCTAGTTCTCTAAAAGTGATGAACACTTTTCTATAGCACTAATTAGTACTGTAGCGACTCCTAGTGCAGTTGCTACATAACTAAAATTCTAAATAGCCCTTTAAGTGAATTTGTGTTACTGCTACGGGACTAAAACGTGACATAAAAGAGTTAAAATTATGAATTAATGGACTAATTAGATCTGTAGCAGTTTTTTATTACCAATTATATCACTAGTAAAAATATGGCCGCTGTTTACGCCATGATAGCACATATTAGGAGACGGCTGGAGCCAATGTGTACTATAGCAGCCATAGTCTTAAATTTATTGATTTTAATTTAATTAAAACAAGATTATTATCAGGGCGCATTGTCAAATTTGAAATCAGCATAATGGATTTATCAATACATTTTTTTTCGCAAGTGCTGATATCCTTCTGATTACACGTTACGTTAAGTAACAATGGAGCATAAATAACTTATCGATATTTATTTCTTTCAATACCACGATGGCATAACACATCTAAAGAATAAAATGGGAAACAGTTTTGACGAGAAAAAAACACTGGAATCGATTACAGTGCAGAGCAGCACTATAAACATGTTTTGGTTACTTTTATAGTGCAAATTCGTGACATAATAGTTCCTGACAGCACTATGTTAGTACTAAAAAGCGTTTCACGACACTTTTATACTTCAACAACAGAGCTGATTTATCACCGCGCGAGTCTTTATGTAATGTTTATAGAATTAATCAGTGATAAAACTAGGGCCTCTTTGGGGTTCTGTAAACATTTATAACACCATTATAGTGCTGATCATGAACACTATTTGGCACATCCTAAAACGTTCCCAGGACTTTTATAGTACCAAATTTTGTTACTCGGGGTGGTCCAATAGGTAGGACGCCCGTGTTTAGAATGTTAGTGTAACACGTTTTAAGTGTAGCTATCTATGTATTTGAAAACTAAGGTGCGTATGGGTAGACTGATTTTGAATCATGAAATAAATAGGAAAAATAAAGAAAATAAAAGGGCTTTGAAATATGTAACTTAACTTATAACTTCCAAAGGTACGCAATTTTTTATGCCAAAAGCAACTTTGAAATTGTTATCAGAATCCTCATCATTCAACAAAATAATTGTACCCAAGCAGATACACTGAAATGGCTAAAATTTGTAATTTTTTACGATTTCAAACCTCATAACTCCACCATTTAAAAAAATAGCAAAACTGAATCGACAAACAAAAATATACTTATCGAACCTACTCACAGAATTCCATGAGTAATGAGTATCGGCTGAGAAATGAGACCTTTGGGCGAGATAAGCCTATCCGAACATCCAAACATCAGACCATACGAAAGAAACTCTGGCAAAGCTGAGACCGAGACACTGCTCTCTTTGCTTGCTCCGTCGAAAAAATTGCGAAAGCGAACAGTCGAATCGCGGATCTCATTCCCGCCACTCGCTTGAGTGGTCCAACCTGGCTCACCTGACGTCTAATTCATGTTATTTCACGGTTGAGCGTTCTAAACGTATCCTCCTAGATAGAGTTAAAAATAGATTCCGTACAAAACTTTATCTATCGATGCTTAAGGCAATACCTTTCCTTCCCCTGATGCGACGTTTGCTTTTTAATAATGAATGAGAATATTTTTCTTACTTCATAATAACATGCTGACGGAAATATTTAGGGTCCAATACCACTGATACGGAGCAAGGCATGGCCAATCACAGTGCTCGAAATCTCCACTCCAAGTCAGTGTGGAATCAGTGTAAGTGAAGCGAAGCGGGCTGAGCGGAGTAGAGAACATCGAACCGTGAATAAAGGCATGTTGACTATTTTTTTTATTTGAGAATCGATCATATCTTTTATTAATGTCTTTATAGGATTTACTACACTTAGAGTGGTCCAAATCTCAGAAATTACCGTTAAAATTTGACATTCCCACGGAGCGCTAAAATGCTCCATACAAATAGCCACCGAACCGAACAAGTGACGGCATCGTGTGGGTTAAGGCACCAATACAATATCTGTATGTAATTATAACAAGTAATATGTCATTTACGCTGAGAAAGTGCGTTTTAATACATGGTTATTGAATCACAAATATTCCGAAAAAAGTCTTTTTTGGTTTTGGATTAGAAATAAATAAATAATGAAATTTGGACAACTTTGACAAATAAAAAAAAATAAAAACTCCCGGTATTGGAAGACCTAGGTGTAAGTAACCGGGGTGGTGCTCTGAGCACTTTCCAATAAAGGGTTCCGCCCAGGTCCGTGTCAGTGGACACATACTTGTCACTTTTCCATTCCGCTCCACACGGAATGTCAGTTGAAACGTACCCTTAGTGCTGCCATCCGTAAAAATAATATCGGGAGAATGCTTTTGAAATTTATGTATCATGAAAAGAAGCTTTATCAATGCAGCCATAGGAATAATATTCCCATTCCATTGTATTTGATTTTCCCAGAAGTACTGAATCAAATATTCAAGAGTCCAGGAAAATAAATAATTGAAGTACAATTTTAAAATTGCTGAACTCAAACTCTATTTTGCTGATGAACGTGTTCCATCTAGAAAGGTATGCAATTCTTTTCCGCATATTGAAACAGTATATTAATTTGAAGTTTGTATGATAATAGTAATAAACGGTTTGAAACTCACGTGACGGAGTTGTTCGAAGCTTACGGTTAGCTGTCCCTAATTAAGACCTCCAGACGCGTTTGAAACAAGTCGGGCCGTTCCTGACAAGTTTTACGTAGGTTTATAAGATTAGGGCTAACCCTAATCTTATAAACCTACGTAAAACTTTCAGGAAAATAGCTCCAATCTCTAAAGATTAGAGATATTTTCCTGAAAACTTTCAATTCCGGTAGCCAACAACATTTACTCCTAGAATGGAATGAGGCAGGTAATAAAATTGTTCTCAAAAGAGAACACTAAAACGTTGTTCTTGAATACGCTCTACAATGTAAGTGGTTGATGCTACGCCATTATGTTTTATCGGTCCTAACCGCCGCGTTAACCCTTCCTTTGAACTTATAAGTGACACAAAATACATATATGTAAACTGATATAAAATAGTTTTGTTAGAAGGGCCTGCAGGGGCCCAATTCGAGAATGCCGTTTGAGATATCGCCAAACGTCAAATCTCCATTAGATAACAGTTATATCGCCATTGAACTGTCATTTAAATGCGATGAGCTTGAAAGTGACATATCTCATCTCAATTTTGGAAATACGAAGGCGATAATAATTGTCAAAAATGTTATTCATGTATATAAATTTCTGTTTCGAACGAAACGTAACGGACTAATTTCACGTACTACGCGGTCAATTTAAAGTATGCGCCTGTTATTTATGCCGTCACATACAAAAAAAGCTAAAATTTTGCGCGTCCGAATTGACGAAGTTGCGATGTTCTAGGGATATCGCCACTTGTCAAGTAGGCACACGTCAAAAGTGACGGATGGCGATGAAAAGGAGAGATCTCCATTATATCTCTAAAATTGGTCGAATACCCCCCCAGGTTGTATAACGATAAATTTATACATTTGGACATTCTTGGACAAAGTCTTTATAGTTTCAGAAGGCAAACTTCACAGTGCATCGCAGAATGCGAATAGGTTATATTATTGTATTGTACCTATTTTGTTTTGCATTGTAATTTGTACAAATAACTTTTTAACTGTGTCAATTGGGTAGATTATTCTAGTTTATAAGATATATATCCGTTCAGGAAACTGTAAGTCTTCAATTTGCAAAGTTTACTGTATCACCTACAACCATGTAAGACTGGTTCTAATAAAAATTCAATAAAATAACATTCTAAAATTTTAGGTAAAGCCAGTTTTTCTATTGGGGGGTAATTATTTCAGGAAAAAGATGCAGAAAGTCATACAGCGCCATATGTAGGTATTTTTTTTTAAAGAAGACTATTATAACGAATACCGCACATAACTTTTGATGTGAGGACAAGGGGTTCCTCGTGTTCCGCGTTGCCGACCTTTGGGACAGCCATTATATATCATATCAGGCAATCTACTTGCACCTCTAGCACAATAGACATGTTGACTATTTTTTTTTGAGGATGTCAATCGATTCTATTTTTTATTGTGATCAAATGTCTATATGGGACTGACTACACTTAAACTGCTCTAAAAGTCAGAAATGACCGTCAAAGTTCAACATTCCTACGTAGCGCTAAAAACGCTCCATACAATTAGCGTCCAGGCTAGTGACGTCACAGGCCGGTATAGGTACCAACAAATTGTATGGAGATATTAAGAAATTTTCCATTTTCACCGTGAAAAAGTGCGTTTAAGTTCATGGTTGTCACACAATTATTGTTTTGTAAAATTATTAGGATTCAGAAAACATTTTTAAAATTTCTTTTGAATTAAAAACAAATATCATAAAATTTGCGTACCTTTGAAGTTACATATTTCCAAAAAGATTTATTTTTCTGGATTTTTTTTCTTTGTTTCGTGATATATTTAGCTAATTTTATTCATATAACTACACTACGCTGTAGAATTCAACATCAGTCAACATGTCTATTGTGACACACAGAATATAACATATCTCTTTCTTTGTAGTAAGTACTGTGAGAGAGTGACGGTTTACGCTAAGGCGCGTGGCAAGAGTCACGAAGCATAGTTGTGCTAGACGAGTTGGTTAACTTGGTTTGACATGAAGCGACGCGACGCCACTTTAAATTGTTTACGAAACACGGCCCTTATGTATATTGTACTGTTTAGTTAGATACACGGCACGGCACATATGTAAATTTTACAGTTTAGGTGTTTACTTTCAACAGAATATGCGGTATTAATAAATAAATATAAATATTATGGGACAATCATACACAAATCGATCTAGACACAAACTAAGCATAGCTTGTACTATGGGTACTAGACGACGATATACATAATATATAAATACATATATAGATAACATCCATGACCCAAGAACAAATATTCGAGTTCATCACACAATTATTTGCCCCGGCCGGGATTCGAACCCGGGACCGCAATTTCAACCGACTTGATTCTATTCAGTTTCTCTTCCTTCTAAAGACGTCCATCCTGCCGTGCTACGGTAAAAGGCGACCTTTTGACATTTTGCCAAAATTGAGTTATTAATACCACCATAATGAGAAAAAAAAAGCTGTGTCGACCTATTTTATCCGTTTTTCGATAAGAGGCTTCGTTTTCAAGTTACTAGTAAGTTAAAAGAACGCATATGTCCTTAATTTGACAATATAACTAGCTTAAAAGGCGGTAATTTATCGATACCAGTCTAAAAAAACGAACAGTCGTCTTTTTTAGACGATTTCTAAGATAAAAACACGTATAAACCATTTTACTGCCTTTAAATTAAATATCTTCTTCGAAAAAGATACGGCTCATCAAAACCTATAACACCGTATCCTTTATTTTTAGTCTAAAATACCGAATCTATCCTTTTTACGTGCTTTAAGATTAAAAACTGAACAATTTTATTGTTACATATTATAAATCTAAAAAAGCGTGTTTAGGATATTCGTACTTTATATGTAGTATTTCAACCGTGGTTATAGAAAAACATTTCTGAAATAGCCGTAAGTACTGCGTGCTAGTGTAAAAACCCGTATTATGCCCCAACATCCGACATACGGTACTTGGCTCGCAACTCGTACACGAAGCCCACAGCGAGCGCGCCGGCGCGGGGGCAAGTGTGCGCGGGGGGCACGGTTGTCGACGCCGGCAGCCAGAGCGCCAACATTCAGATTACAAGTAGAATAAGATAAAATAAAATGTTTGTCGGTTTTCTTTGTTTTTTGCATGTATTCAATACAGTTATTACCTTAGAACGCATAAATTATCAGTTAGAGTAAAGTTAAAGCAGTAAAATTCCGCCACAAACAAGGTTGGACAAAAACAGATTCGGACTTTTAACTTAGTATTGGACAAGATTTTTTACCATACGTTTTTAATTAACTATACCTTCTAACTCGAAGTAACTTCCATTTTTGATGTCATTTATACGCACAATAGTTAGTAAAGGTGGGCTATTTTATAGTTTTATTGTTTTTTTTATGGATAACAATGCCTAATACAAAATTTGCGAAGATAACGCACACTTTCCCAAAACAAACCGTAATTTCGGATAATCAAATATGTCTTCATTAATTTAAATTACAAAGGGTTTTCTAAAAATTAAAGAGAGCTGGGTTAGGTTAGTCTTGTGCTTCTGTTTTTATTCCCTATATCTGCCGGACTGACATTCAACAATTTTTAATATAAATACCTTTATTTTATTCCTAGGTTAGTTACAGCAATGCAAAATATTTTATAACTCATGGCTTTTATTACTCACAACTTAAAGCTTTTTTCAATTTCGAGTGAAATTAATGGGTACATTATGATTTGTATTATATTTATATTGTTCCGCTTAGTTTTAATTCGACGTAACATCATTTCTATCTTCTGTTATTAAAATTACCTACTTTTCTACATCTTGGTTGCAAATGTTAGATTGCAAAATCCTTCGTTATAACACATTACAATTTATATCCGCGTCACGTCATAGCGTCTGGATAGTAAAACTACATAAAACACGATTGACTAAAAAACATACACAAATGAGGGTCCTTTAAGTTACTTAGCTGTACGTTACTGTACGAGTTTTACTATTTATTTCATAAAAGAAATTCACTATACAGACAGCAAATCGTCCATAGTCACGTTATCAAAAAATAAGATTAAATAATAAACAGTTTTATTGTTCTCTGCGACTAGTTTTTGCGAGAAAATTATCGAGTATATAATCGAATGTAAAAATACCTATTATAATATTGTGTCCTTTTTTTACTACAGGTACCATCTTCTCCACCTGATGAATATTTTGTAACAAAGAAATTATTTCTACAATGGTCGTACGTTTAAAAATTTCATATTTAACCAAAGTAAATTTAAATAAATGGTTTCATTATCATAGCCACATATTATTAAATTTGACCGACTAATCGCAACTCTTTAAATAAAATTAAGGCGAGAAGTGAAACTTGATGATATTGATTAGGGTTCCGTAGTCAACTAGGAACCCTTATAGTTTCGCCATGTCCGTCTGTCCGTCTGTCCGTCTGTCCGTCTGTCCGTCCGTCCGCGGCTTAGCTCCGTGATCATTAGTACTAGAAAGCTGAAATTTGGTATGAGTATGTGTATGTATCACGCCGACAAAACGGTAAAATAAAAACTAAAAAAAAAATTTTTTTTCGGGTACCTCTCGAACACCTAAAGTGGGGGTGATTTTTTTTTTTCGTTTCAACCCTAGTGTGTGGGGTGTCGTTGAATAGGTCTCTTGAAAATAATAGGGGTTTTCAAACATTACTTTTTGATAAAGTCAGTAGTTTTGTAAATATTCGCTCCGAAAATAAAAAAAATTGTGTCCCCCCCCCTCTAACTTTTGAACCACAAGTCAAAAAAATATGGAAAAATTCATGTTAATGCGGCCTTATAAGTACTTTCAATGAAAACTATATTGAACAAAATCGGTCAAGCCGTTTTTGAGTTATCGCCAAATTTCATATTTTTTCTTTAAAAGGTCGTAAGTTGACTTCCAGAAGGTAATAAGTGATTACAGTTTCTAGGGCGTTTACGACCTTTTTATAGAGCTTAAAATCTGTCTTAACTTAAACCTCGGGCTTAAAACAGCAGTTTATTGTGAAGGATGAGCAACTACGGAACCCTACACTGAGCGTGGCCCGACATGCTCTTGGCCGGTTTTTTTTTTATACCTAAATTTTATATTACTTCCACGCATATTTGGAGAAAAGCACTATGTCTATATACATACCTCATACTCATCCACAACATGACTTTTCCAGCCTCTGCACTCTGCAGTAATATACTATAACTGAACACAAAGATGCGATTATAATAGTGACAATTATTGAGACGCTAAGTACTTCGTTTTGTTACCTCTTCTCCCATGGTTACTAACTTATAATACCGTATACGGCATATTTTTGGTAACGATACGTCATTTTAATTTAGTACACGGAACAGTTTTATTGACAAAATAATAATGATGACTAATTTACCTAACTTAAAAACCGTATAAGCACGATGTGGTCTTATTACTTTGACTGTTGATACGTCATTACACCTTAACGCAAAGTTATAAGACCGTATACACCATATTCGGCATTTAAGCTTAGCTTATCATATTTTTAACAGAAAATACTAAATTAAAGAACCGTATAGTGCGTTTATACTGCCTTTTAGCTAGTTTTATATTTTACTTTATATTTTTACTGCTAAGCTAAAAAGGTTTTTTGGGTCTGTAAAAAAAACTAATTCACTTAAAAAAGTGATAATACCATAAAAAATAAGTCCCAACACGCTGCTATGAAACACAGAAAAAAATAGTCGAATATGTTGCACCAATTTCTAGAAATTGAATTTTGAATTTTATTTGACGTTTTTTGCGATTATCTCGAAAGTGACTTTTGTCAAAAGGTCGCCTTTTACCGTAGCACGGCAGCACCGTTGTATATAGACATCTCCTGAATAAGCGTATTCCAGTGACCTTGTTTCAATGAGAATGATAACGTCGGCGTCAAACGTCAAATAGGGATGACGGCTGATGTTTAATTCTACAGCATACTTCATGTCATGAGAAAAATAATTTACTTATATAAGTATAATATATTTTTTTAATATGCGGCTTAAAAGGTACCTACGCAAATTTATGTTTTTTTTTATTAAATCCAAAAGAAATAATTGTTTTAGAATCCTAATTATTAAAAAAAAAAACAATAATTGTACGAAAACCGTGGTCTTAAACTCACTTTTCACATTGAAAATGGCAAATTACTTATCGTCTGCATACAAATAGGATCCGTAGGAGTTGAACTTTGACTGTCATTTCTTTCTTTTAGAGCAGTCTAAGTATAGTTAGTGCCATACAGGTGTTTGATCCCAATAAAAAATAAAATCAATTGACATCCTCAAAAACAAATCGTCATGCCTTGTTCAAAAATATGAATCTTAAGAAACCTCAGTCACAATCCCAAAGAGAGAGCATTCCCAAATAGCACAGAGGTTGTATTTGGCGCTTATACAGGCTTTATTCAGCTTAAATTAGTTAAATAAAGGCTGTTTATATGCAGTTTGTGTGCTGCTTGGGTTCTGAACTCACCTCCACGCGGCGGCGGCACTCCAGCCTCCATAAATAGAGAGGTCATGACTCTCCACTGCCCTCGTTTCTACGGCGCCATATTCCAATACGGACTATTTTAGGGAACGCTAATCTTAAATCTCCAATTGACATGCAGACATTAAGGGCCGGTTGACTCAAACCATACAGCAGTGGCGTAAGTTATCGTATTTAAACATTTTAACCCCTTTCCAGGCATCGACCACATGAAATAATTTTAGTTTTTTAGAGATTCTTTATTTTATTACCTATTCGTGTAGCTTTTATTATAAGCTTAACTTTATAAATAAAGATTTCACCTTGTTATAAAAAAAACGTATCTAAAGTATGTGGTCACATAACGCCCTACGCCTGGCTGCGGGTGATAAGATGTGAGAACCGTTTCCATAACCGTTTTTCACAGTTACATATCGCCACACATCTCCACCAACAGGCATAGGGCATAAAATGATCACATCGCTTTTTTTTTGTGCAATTTAATGTTTATTATAGGTTAAATTAAGGGTGGTGCGATAAATAAATACAATTTGTAACTTTTGAGTTAATGGCGCCTGGAAAAGGGTTAATATTAAGATTAATAGGATATATAGATAACGAATAAAACATGGTATTTATTATCTACCTTCTGCTAAAATCAACGCACGTTCAAAGTCAGTCGTAGCGGTATCCGCAAGTCGGTAAATCGCGTCACTATCCCCTCTCGATCAATCACGCTTCATTTTACATAAACAACCAATAAAATAAGTGCTCAAGTGGCTTGGGGGAAGAATGACATCTGTAATGTTTTACTCTGTAGTTAGGCAAGGTTCACATAAGGTCAGGCGGGGTACGGGAAACACACGGAATAAGACAAACAATCAATCTTTAAATCACAGTATGTGTCGGTGAATCTGATTTTTCGAAACAATTCTGGGTAAAAACTATGTTATGTCTTTTTATAAGTCCCTAGATTTTTAAGGTTAGGTATACGTGAACTGTGTTTGGCAAACGCGATTTGTGAAAGACAATCGCCCTAGCTCGTATAAGCCCTCTTAATTACGTACCTACAATCTCTACTTAATTGTTCCATTCCTAATAAAAGCCCTAATTACTTTTAACTTTACTAGTCTACGTAATTACACCTATTGCTTAGTTACGCTAACATTTATGTTGGAAATTTTCTGCCGACGGAACCAAATGTAGAAAGTCTACCTGTAATTTATTATAGGTAGGTAATTAAGGCCTAGCTGAATTGGGATTTTCTTGAGGGAGAAAATCTGACTTCCTAGCCAAGGCAAGACGTAAAACTTTAGACAAACTACGGGCGGTAATTTGTAAAGCCCCAGATCGCATATTTATTAACAAACACCTGCGATCTAATACATTCACGAATTCGCCGCCCTACGTATGTAATGTACTATTCAAGCCCACAATACCTTCCGCAATAACTTTTTCTTTACCGTAGTTACGTAAAAAGTATTCTATAATCATCTTTAGATGTCCATCTGTTCCTAATAGACGGCGCTATGTGGTTTCCTATACGTGGTCGCCACTCTAGGACTGTGCTGCCTCTACTGCCGTCAATTCTCCAGGCTACATGGCCTACCCATTGCCACTTCAACCGTGCAATCTTGCGAGCTAGATATGTCGGTTACCTTGGTTCTTCTGCGGCTATCCTCATTTCTGATTCTATCGCGTAAAGGAAAGTGTGTAAAAATGCGAGTGTGAGTGACAGATGCTTTGTCGCTTTACGGGGTTAAGATCCAGCCTTAGCCTGCGTTTTTACCAGAAATGTGTAGCGAGGTATGTGTTTTTGTTAACCTCTAATCAGCTGCGCTGAGCGAGGATATCTAAATGAAGTTTTTCCATTGGTTGACAAAAACATATCCCTCGCTACACATCTCTGGTGGAAAAGCAGCCTTAGGTAGTGTTTCACTAGAGATAGACTGCGTAGCTAAGCGAAGTTAGAATTATCTTTAAAAACTTAATTGTTACGTTAATTAATCTTCTCTCTTTGTCCACCTTAGAAGTTTACATTAAATAAATTAATCTAAAGATTAAGGAAAACACCATCAGCGTGTTGCCCGGGAAGAGATTTTCATCTTTTAATTCATTTAATCTAAATATTTAGGTACTTTTTAACTTATACTTGTATTTATTACGTAATTATGCTTTTTTAAACAGCTACTCTAATTCTATATTCTTACTTTCTAGTTTTATTTTAAAGGGCTACAAAAAGTGAGTAAGTACTTTATGAAACGCCAAACTTATTTTTAATTTTGATGGAGAGAAATTCTTACTTGTTTACACTCACGATTACATATTACATGAGAAACATATTATGTTTTTGGCTACTAGCTTTGATAGTCTAGGCTCTTGGCTAGTGTCCTAGAGGACACGAAAACGTAACGCGAGTTATAATTAAAACCTTACCAAAAACCCAAAACATCAGCCTTCTAAATTGAACTCTGAGGTAAACATACTTATTTTAAAGTAAGACACCGTAAAAGCATCCGTATCATCACGTACTTCAACGAAGAGTTTAAATTATGCATTTTTACATTGAGTTATTCGGATTTTAATCAAATCGTGGCGACTAATGATAAGTCCGTTGAATCAAATCAGTTTTCTGGCAAAGAAAGCTTAGTTCATGGAATTCACTTGCAAATAAAAGTATTACTTTGAAAATCTTAATAATTGAAAAGTTTCAGAAGCAGACAGTTCTGATATCTTTAGAAAAGCCAATGTCTAGCCGAGATATAATTATATTTGGCTATGGAAAATGTATGACGGTGAATAGAACAATAATACTCGACGCATAAATATTTCAATTCCGTGCACATTCAAACATGATGACAGTTATAAAATAGGCGTGCGGACAATTTTTGTTTTGAGAATGCCAATCGTTTCTATTTTTTGTTGGGAGTCAAATGTCTATATGGTACTATCTACAATTTAGCCCGATACGCGAATGATTTTGAACTTCAATAATATGTATACAAGTGCCTGATTTTTTGTAGTCGAGTATATTGAGTACTAATGGGTATGAACATTTTCTAACGCATCTTGAGTGTGCGTTTGGTATAAAAAATAATTTTGTAAGCAACCTCTGTCAATCTTAGAAAAGATTATTTAAATGCATTTCTTATGCACTAGGGCATCGCATTTTACTGTTTTAACGTTTCGTATTATTTTCTAACAGTTTTATCGAGAGATTATGTCAGCACAATAAGAAACGAGAGAAAAAATTATAAATCCCTTAAAAGATTATACAAGTGACTTTTGGCGACTAAACTTTAATATTAAAATACTAAACAAACCTTTCTGATTACAACTTAGGGCCTGGCCACATGTCCACGACACGGCGTCGTAAACGTAAAACGACACGGTGTCGCGTCGGAGCGCGACACATTATCCACCGTGCGAATATCCGTTGCCGCGTCGTGAAAACACACGACACGGCGTCGTAAACGTAAAACGACGCTTTGTCGCGTCGGAGCGCGACACAATTATCCACCGTGCGAATATACGTTGCCGCGTCGTGAAAACACATGCTGCACCGGGCACCGCAGGTCGCAGGTAAATACATTTTGCCTTTTTAAACGAGGCGATATTTTCCATAATAGTTCTTCAAAACTTGACACAGACATTCTAAAATAATCATAAAACTTGTTATCACTTATTTTTAAAGCCTCGTACTTCCTTTTGAAATGACTGCCATCATGGTTCATTATAGAAAGATATGGATTTATCCAACATTTTCGTTTCTTCTGCTTTTTCTTCATGCTTCTTCTTAAAAGCAACAAGAGCAGAATACGTGTGATAGGATCCATGTCGAATTGAAAACTGATCGCAAAATATTTTGAACATGTACGAGAAGCTGCGGCATCGTAATCGAACGTGGCACCGCACCGTGCATCTACTCAACACAGCAAAGTTAATCTGCCCGGCGCGCGGCGCGACCTGCGGTGCCCGGTGCAGCATGTGTTTTCACGACGCGGCAACGTATATTCGCACGGTGGATAATTGTGTCGCGCTCCGACGCGACACAGCATCGTGTGTTTTCACGACGCGGCAACGTATATTCGCATGGTGGATAATTGTGTCGCGATCCGACGCGACACAGCGTCGTTTTACGTTTACGACGCCGTGTCGTGTGTTTTCACGACGCGGCAACGGATATTCGCACGGTGGATAATGTGTCGCGCTCCGACGCGACACCGTGTCGTTTTACATTTACGACGCCGTGTCGTGGACATGTGGCCAGGCCCTTAATCACTACATAGTATAAAACAAAGTCGCCTCCTGTCTGTCTGTCCCTATGTATGCAGTTAACTGTGAACTGTAAACGCAGTATACAGTTCACAGAGGCACTACCATGGCACTACTATATCTCCATGCAGTGTGGCCACCGGCGCGTGAAATGTCCCGGTTCTTTGATGTTACTTCGATCGGATTGTGACATTATCAAGCGGTCTGCTCCACAGACTCCGACTATTTTTTCAACCTTCGTCGCTAGTTGTATGTGGAATTAAAATTTTAATATGTGATATATTGCATGAGCGTAGTTAAAAAGAAACATTGGAACATTATACATGAAAAAAGGAACTGAAAATGTTGTACTGATATAAATTATGATTAATGATGAAACAAAACATACAAAAACGTGACGATTTGGAATGGATTTTTTTAGGCTAACTTAGGTCAGGTTCAAATGTGCAAACTATTCTTGTTATAATGAGCTTAAAACTACAAAAATGTGTGTTCAAAAAAGCCTATACACTTTTTTTCGAAAACGCTTGCGTTTCGGTATCGTAATATTATAGTTTCCTGGAGTTGTCACTGCACTGTGAAAAAAAAATTAATCCATGTTACTCTTTAGTTATATTATCTCCCCTACCCTCTGCTGCGTTTGACAACAATAATAAAACTAGACAAACATTAAATTATAATAAAAATAGAAATGCGTAGCTTGGCGGAAGAGTTCAGTTGTTTGCCATCAATAACGTTGAGATTAAAGTGACACTAATGACATGACATGAACAAAAATGTATTTTCATACAGGCTGTTCCGAAGTAATAAATCGTAAATCAATTATTTACCCGTAAATACCTACTATGCCGTTTGGCATGGGATTTTGTACATCGGTTAGAAATACCCTAATCAACACGTACCTACCTTCATGTTTGTTCAGAGGCCAGGGACACGTTGTATAAAAAAAAAAAACTTTAACAAAGTGGCAATTACATATAATGTTAAACTGCTAAACATCCCCTGTAACTTTACGGTCCCCCGTTAAAGACGTTTTATGACGCCTTAATATTAGCCACTCAGTATTCAGGACGGATTCGAACTGAAAATAGCGTTTCGGATGCCTTATCTCCCCTCCAGGAAGAAGTCAATTGCGTTACGTAAAAGTTGATGTACATTTTACATTTCTTAACTTCTTTATGTTAAGTGTCTACTATGAATAATTCTTTGTTTTGTTTTGGAACTGAAATTTACTTTTTGATTCATGCTGTCGATATATTTAATATTTTTTACTAGCGAACCGCCCCGGCTTCGCACGGGTTCAATGCTGATACATTATGCATATATTATACATATAAACCTTCCTCTTGAATCATTAATTCTATCTATTAAAAGAACCGCAAAATCCGTGGCGTAGTTTTAAAGATTTAAGCATACATAGGGACAGACAGACAGGAGGCGACTTTGTTTTATACTATGTAGTGATTAAGGGCCTGGCCACATGTCCACGACACGGCGTCGTAAATGTAAAACGACACGGTGTCGCGTCGGAGCGCGACACATTATCCACCGTGCGAATATCCGTTGCCGCGTCGTGTGTTTTCACGACGCGGCAACGTATATTCGCATGGTGGATAATTGTGTCGCGATCCGACGCGACACAGCGTCGTTTTACGTTTACGACGCCGTGTCGTGTGTTTTCACGACGCGGCAACGGATATTCGCACGGTGGATAATGTGTCGCGCTCCGACGCGACACCGTGTCGTTTTACATTTACGACGCCGTGTCGTGGACATGTGGCCAGGCCCTTAATCACTACATAGTATAAAACAAAGTCGCCTCCTGTCTGTCTGTCCCTATGTATGCTTAAATCTTTAAAACTACGCCACGGATTTTGCGGTTCTTTTAATAGATAGAATTAATGATTCAAGAGGAAGGTTTATATGTATAATATATGCATAATGTATCAGCATTGAACCCGTGCGAAGCCGGGGCGGTTCGCTAGTAAAAAATATTAAATATATCGACAGCATGAATCAAAAAGTAAATTTCAGTTCCAAAACAAAACAAAGAATTATTCATAGTAGACACTTAACATAAAGAAGTTAAGAAATGTAAAATGTACATCAACTTTTACGTAACGCAATTGACTTCTTCCTGGAGGGGAGATAAGGCATCCGAAACGCTATTTTCAGTTCGAATCCGTCCTGAATACTGAGTGGCTAATATTAAGGCGTCATAAAACGTCTTTAACGGGGGACCGTAAAGTTACAGGGGATGTTTAGCAGTTTAACATTATATGTAATTGCCACTTTGTTAAAGTTTTTTTTTTTTATACAACGTGTCCCTGGCCTCTGAACAAACATGAAGGTAGGTACGTGTTGATTAGGGTATTTCTAACCGATGTACAAAATCCCATGCCAAACGGCATAGTAGGTATTTACGGGTAAATAATTGATTTACGATTTATTACTTCGGAACAGCCTGTATGAAAATACATTTTTGTTCATGTCATGTCATTAGTGTCACTTTAATCTCAACGTTATTGATGGCAAACAACTGAACTCTTCCGCCAAGCTACGCATTTCTATTTTTATTATAATTTAATGTTTGTCTAGTTTTATTATTGTTGTCAAACGCAGCAGAGGGTAGGGGAGATAATATAACTAAAGAGTAACATGGATTAATTTTTTTTTCACAGTGCAGTGACAACTCCAGGAAACTATAATATTACGATACCGAAACGCAAGCGTTTTCGAAAAAAAGTGTATAGGCTTTTTTGAACACACATTTTTGTAGTTTTAAGCTCATTATAACAAGAATAGTTTGCACATTTGAACCTGACCTAAGTTAGCCTAAAAAAATCCATTCCAAATCGTCACGTTTTTGTATGTTTTGTTTCATCATTAATCATAATTTATATCAGTACAACATTTTCAGTTCCTTTTTTCATGTATAATGTTCCAATGTTTCTTTTTAACTACGCTCATGCAATATATCACATATTAAAATTTTAATTCCACATACAACTAGCGACGAAGGTTGAAAAAATAGTCGGAGTCTGTGGAGCAGACCGCTTGATAATGTCACAATCCGATCGAAGTAACATCAAAGAACCGGGACATTTCACGCGCCGGTGGCCACACTGCATGGAGATATAGTAGTGCCATGGTAGTGCCTCTGTGAACTGTATACTGCGTTTGTTTTGAAATGGCACAAATTTTTATTTTTTAGGGTCTGGTACCCAAAGGGTAAATAAAAACCGGCCAAGAGCATGGTCGGGCCACGCTCAGTGTAGGGTTCCGTAGTTGCTCATCCTTCACAATAAACTGCTGTTTTAAGCCCGAGGTTTACGTTAAGAAAGATTTTAAGCTCTATAAAAAGGTCGTAAACGCCCTAGAAACTGTAATCACTTCTGGACTTCCAGAAGGTAATAAGTGATTACAGTTTCTTCAACTTCAAGTTGACTTCAACTTACGACCTTTTAAAGAAAAAATATGAAATTTGGCGATAACTCAAAAACGGCTCGACCGATTTTGTTCAATATAGTTTTCATTGAAAGTACTTATAAGGCCTCATTAACATGAATTTTCCCGATTTTTTTTGACCCGTGGTTGAAAAGTTAGAGGGGGGGGGGGACACTATTTTTTTTGTTTTTGGAGCGAATATTTACAAAACTGCTGACTATCAAAAAATAATGTTGTAAGACCCCTATTATTTTTACAATACCTATTCAACGACACCCCACACACCAGTGTTGAAAAGAAAAAAAAAATCACCCCCACTTTAGGTGTTCGAGAGGTACCCGAAAAAAAAATATTTTTATAATTTTATTTTACCGTTCTGTCGGCGTTATACATACACATACTCATACCAAATTTCAGCTTTCTAGTACTAATGATCACAGAGCTAAGCCGCGGACGGACGGACGGACGGACAGACGGACATGGCGAAACTATAAGGGTTCCTAGTTGACTACGGAACCCTAAAAACGGGGATCTATTACTAAGACTCCGCTGCCCGTCCGTCTGTCTGTCCGTCTGTCACCAGGCTATCTCAAGAACCGTGATAGTAAGACAGTTGAAATTTTGATAGATGATGTATTTCTGTTGCCGCTATAACAACAAATACTAAAAACAGAATCAAATAAATATTTAATGGGGCTCCCCCATGCAGGAAAGGTGATCAGTTGCGTTAACTTTGCACCTCATTTGTATCCGGCGCCATACATACCAGGTGCAAACTTAACTTAACCCGACCAGCTAAGATTGGATAAGAATTGGTACGGAACCCTCAGTGTGTGAGTCTGACTCGCACTTGGCCGTTTTTTTTTTGTTTTTATCACCATAACTCCGCCACTGTACGGTACTTCCTAGTCACAACTACGTGCCGTAAGAGTATTATACTCTGTCTCAGTATGCAACAGATTTCCAATCGCTCTCCATGAAGTACTTGACTTTAATAAATAACAGTTTAAAGGAAATCCCGACAGCAACATTATTAATAAGATGCTGAAGAAACTCTAAAACTGTTTTCTTTTAGAAATGTTTCTCTTAAGTTTATTTTGTTTTTCCAACATTCAATACTCCTTTTCATTATAAGGGTTCAATTAGGGTACCCGTATTGCTATGGACGATTTATATTTATTAAGTTTTCTTAAATCGGGTTTCATATTAATACTATTTTTTGTATAAATACAAACCTGCACCTCGAGCACAACTGTGACACAACAAGCCACTCTTGCGACTCACTGTCACTATGCCTGTGTTGTGTACTGCCATGAGTTTACAGTGACCTTCCTCGCTAGCGACAGCGTAAATGATTTGTATGGAGAATAGTACTGCGCCCCTAGCTGTTACAATGTAGAACTTCAAATCTGCGTACAAATCGATTACGCTGTCGCTAGCGAGTACGCGGTCACTAGAATATCACATGTGTAAGAAAATTGATTTATATATAATCCTAGTTATAATTTATTTTAATAAAATGGACGGTCTACTGATTTGTTTTAAATACAGCGTAATATCAGGTGATGGTGACGTCACTTCCCAATACTGGGGATGGCGCCATTGGTTAGTAATAAAAAGGGTAGACCGTCCATTTTGCGGGCATTCTCGATCGTACTGTTATGTTGTTGAAATACTCAGATTTCGATGTGAACTAGTGCTAACCTTCATTAAGGAAATATTACGTGTTTAAATAAATAATTGTAGTTTATTAATAAAAATAAATCTCATAAATTAAACTGCTGGAGTTGTGCTTTCGACCACCTGATATCCCTTATATCAGAAGTCGGGATAGGAACTCCGAAATTTCAAAATGGTGGGCCGCGAATCAAGGCGAAATTCGCGCCATCACGAAAGACGACGCTTACGTAGCCCTGAACGGTCTCCGGTATATAGAACGAGAGACGAACATAGAAAAAGGAAATCTCGTTCAAAGGAAAGATTATCACGATCTCGTCGCCAGCGTTTTGATCACCAGCACGGCCAACGGCGCCGTAGTGGCAGAGAATCTACGGATTTTTCAAGGAGCCCTCGCGGTGAGAAGAGGAAATCGCGTTCAAAACAACGAAGGTCACGTTCCAAGCGGCCGCGGCATCACCGCGAAGGCTCAGCGCGACAAGCCTCGCCGCATACCCCGAGTTACATTAACCAGAATGACCCAACAGGAGTAAGAGAAAACGAACAGCAACATTCTGATGAACAAAGGAGAGAGTCACGGCAGGATGATAATCCGACGACGAGTGCGGTGGCAGCTGGTCCCCCGCCGGTACTGCAACGAATCGAGGCAGCACGGCGACGTGCCGAGTCAGAGCCCCAACGAGTTGAGGCGTCGACGGAGCAGTCGGAGATGCAGGCAGCGGATAGAGGCGGGACTGCACCGGTAGTTTCGCAGGATATTACTGAGGTACCACAAAAAAACGTACCCCCTAATTTTATGGACGTGGCTCTATTTTTCCAAAATTTGTTAAAAACCAACACACATAAAATATCCTATGATAAAAATATTATTCCTAGTTTTGATCCTGCACAAAAGAACCAAAAAATCGAAAACTGGATAGCAAAAGTAAATGAGTGCGCAAAAATTTATAATTTTACGGATGAACAAACTTCTCATTTCGCATTGCCTAAGTTAGCCGGTAATGCTAAGAAGTGGTACGAAGGGTTGTAATCTATACTTTTAACATGAGCAGAATGGCAGCAAAAGTTAATTAAAGCGTTTCCTTCAGAAACTAATTATGCTGCTTTATTGACAGAAATGTTAGAAAGAAATCTAAAACATGGTGAATCTGTTGATGAGTATTACTATGACAAAACAATTTTATTAAACGCATGTGGTATTAAAGGGAAACAGGCGGTTGATTGTTTAGTATATTCAATTGACGATAGGATCTTGCGTTCGAGCGCTATGTCGGCCCGTTTAACTGACCCTGAGGATCTGTTAAAGTTTTTAAAGGACTTCTGTAAAGAAAACAATCTTAGAACATCTAAACGACCGGGTACAAGCGCTTCCAATGAGATTATTGGTTTTAAATGTAACAAGCCGGGACATCGTAGTGCTAACTGTCGGAACACTAATTTAAAGGAGCTTATATGTTATAACTGTAAAGAGAAGGGACACGTGTCAAATAAATGTCCTAAACCACTTGCGAAGTGTGAGAATTGTAACTTAATCGGTCATAAGTCCACTGATTGTTTCCGTAATAGAAATAATAGCAATAATATTGGCAATAAGAGTTCCGACAAGAAAACTATGTTTGCCCAGACTTCTAAGCCGGATGATGAATATTACAAAACAGTAGTTATAAACAAAGATATTGCACTGAAATGCTACATCGACTTTGGAAGCGACTGTACTCTGATCAGACAGGATATTGTGGATAGTCATTCATTACCGAAATTAGACAACGACGTACCAACCATAAGGGGATTTGGACACAATACGTACAAACCCTTGGGGCGTACAAAGTTCAGTTTAACGTTAGGTGAAGTCACAGCTGACATAGAAGCATATATTGTTGACTCTTCCGTATTAACAGAGTCGTTATTAGTGGGACAGAACTTTACTGAAAAACCAGAGGTTGTAGTGATGAAAACACATGACCGCCTGGACATTCTTAGACGTGACATACAGACAGACTTGACAACCTTGTCTGATAACGCTGAGCCTCCTAGTGCCAGGTTAGTTCTGCGAATAGTGTCTGATACCAAGGTTGATGCATTTAACTATGTTGATTGTAAAAGTAGCGACAAGAATAATTGTGACATTTTCGTAGAAGATAGTTCTAGGCGTCAGGAAGATAGAGACTATTCTGTTATCGGAGGAGTATATAGTTTACACAATGGAGACTGTAGAGTTGCTGTGTACAATCACTCTAAGAAATCTATAACATTAAAAGCTGGATCTCTTTTGTACGAGCTAATGAAATTTCTGCATTAGAACTATCTGAAGATTCGAACTCGACATTTTGTAATCGAATAGTTGACCAGTCCACCCTAAAACCATTCACTAAAGATGATATTAACATGAATCCTACCTTGTCTGAACATCAATCCGAATCTCTTGTTAACTTGATTAATGAGTATAGATCATGCTTCGCACAAAATTTATCTGAATTAGGATGCACTGATGTAGCTGAAATGGCCATAGAGCTTACAGACCAGACCCCTGTAGTATATCGACCTTACAGACTGAGTTATACTGAAAGACAGACTGTAAGAGACATGGTAAAGGAACTAGTGCAGAACGACATAGCCGAAGAGTCTAATTCCCCATACGCTAGTCCTATTATATTAGTTACTAAAAAGACAGGTGGGCACCGACTTTGTGTAGACTTTTGGGCATTAAATCGCAAAACTGTCAAAGATCACTATCCTATGCCTAGAATCGAAGATCAGTTAGACATGTTGAACGGAAATAAATATTACTCAAGCTTAGACCTAGCTAGTGGTTACTACCAAATACTCATTCGTAAAGATTGCAGACCATACACGGCGTTTATAACTCCGGACGGGTTGTATCAATTCAAAAAGATGCCATTTGGGCTTGCTAATTCACCGGCAGTGTTCCAGCGAACTATTAATAAAGTACTAGGTAATTCTCGGTTTAATTCTACTCTTGCTTATATGGATGACATATTGATACCAGGTAAAGACTTTGATGAACAGTTAAAACGGTTAGAGGATACATTTCAGCTTTTACAAGAGGCCGGATTAACGTTAAACTTACAAAAATGCAACTTTCTCCAAGAACAATTAGAATATCTAGGATACGAAATAAGCGAGAGAGGAATTAAACCCGGAAGGGCAAAGATTGATGCAGTTACACGTTTTCCTGCACCACGCACAGTACATGAGGTCAGACAGTTTGTCGGTCTGGCAAGTTATTTCCGAAGATTCATTAAGGGATTCGCACTTATTGCTAGACCCCTGACGGACCTGACTAAAAAGGACTGTGCTTGGTGTTGGGCAACAGAACAGGAGCAAGCCTTTCAGAAACTAAAAGAGGTTCTGTCACAACGCCCATTACTAGGTATTTACAACCCACAGAGTGAAACAGAAATACATACTGATGCTAGTAAATACGGGTTAGGGGGTATTCTGTTACAGAGAGATAATGCTACAGGTACTATGCGACCCATAGCTTATTTTAGCCGTAAAACTAGTGTAGAAGAACAGAACTACCACGCTTATGAACTCGAAACGTTAGCAGTCATATTTTCGTTTCAGCGGTTTAGAGTGTATTTGATAGGAATTAAATTCACGCTCATTACAGATTGTAGTGCTTTAAGAGCTTCGTTTGCCAAAAGGGACCTTATTCCCCGTATAGCGCGATGGTGGATTGCATTACAGGAATTTGATTTTGACATTCAATATAAGCCAGGGCATACAATGTCTCATGTTGATGCTCTTAGTAGAAACCCTCAACCTGATGGACCTGATGCGATACAGGACCTAATACCATCGATATTAAGAATCACACAGGAGGATTGGTTATTAACTTTGCAACTAAATGATACTGAAATACAACGAATTCGAAAAATCTTAGAAAATAAAGAGTATTCAGATATCAAACAGAATTACGTAGTCAAAGATAACAAATTGTTTAGAAAGATAGGGACTGGTTTAAGATGGGTTGTCCCCAAGAGTGCTCGATTCCAACTATGCAAACAGAATCATGACGACATTGGTCATTTTAGTGTTCAAAAAACCTTAGATAAAATCCAACAAGATTTCTGGTTTCCTAGAATGAGGCGTTTTATCACTAAATATGTGCGCTCATGTATTGAATGTGCATATAGTAAGGAACCTAGTGGGCCAAAGGAGGGACTACTGCATCCGATCCATAAGGTCGACAGACCCTTTGATACTGTACATGTTGACCATCTTGGGCCCTTTGTAAAAAGTGCAAAGGGTCAATCATACCTTCTAGTATTGGTTGACGGGTTCACAAAGTTTTGTTTTCTGAAGCCCCTTCGAAATCTTAAGTCTAGTGTAACGATTCGAGCCTTAGAGGGCATTTTTACAACATTTGGTTACCCTTGTCGATTAATATCCGATCGCGGCACTTCATTTACTTCTAAAGAATTCGAAAAATTTTGCGAACAATCTAAGATCCGTCATATCCTTAATGCAGTTTCCACTCCTCGCGCTAACGGGCAGGTAGAACGGTACAACCGGACTGTACTTGATAGTTTAACAGCATATTCCAACAAGTTAGGAGAAAGATATTGGGATACGGTGCTAGGTAAATTACAGTGGGGTTTAAATAACACAATCAACAAGGGTATAGGTAAAGCTCCTTCTGAGGCAATGTTTGGTGTCAGAATGCTCGGTAAAGGTGACAATACATTTGCAGAAGTATTACAAGATACCCGTCCCCCTGGGGCTATAGAAAACATCAGATCTCAGATAAGTGCACATATTGAAAAAGATCAAATAGCCCAAAAGGTTAGATATGACAGACATAAAATAAAGGCCAAGGTATATAAAGAGGGAGATCTTGTAAAGATATTAAAACCAACATCTAGTAACGATGGTCAAAGTAAAAACCTACTTCCCAAATTCACAGGTCCATTTAGAGTTACCAAAGTACTTGAAAATGATCGTTATGAAATATCAAGTATAGACGGTTCTAATATAACGCAAAGAAAGTACTGTAGCGTATGGGCGGTTGATCGTATTAAACCATGGATCACTACTCGAGCTGACTCGAGTACTAGTGGCAGTAGCTCTGACTCTGACTCTGACAGTGGTAATAATCAAATTTGATCTGGTTTTGTTGTTCAGGATTAAAATAAAATACCCAATACGATGTCAGTATAATGCAGAAGAGAAAGTAGTATGCATTTGATTATGGTAAAAGTTGATTTAAAGGGTTTTATGTGTGTATTCATTTTGTGATTAATGTCTCGGTAATATGCGAGTTCCTTTTAATTAGGTCGGGATGCAGGATTTGGTTCAAAAATATATAATTAGGGATTAATGGATCCATTATGTATCAGATTGGTCGATAAATAATGACTAGATGTTGTATAGGATTGTGTTGTACCGGTTGAAAAAAAGTTTAGTTACGTTATGTCGATACTAGCCTATTTAATGATTTACAAGATCTATGGTTAGTATGATACCTATGTGGAATAGATAATATGATTAGTATTGTGCTAGTAATGTAGTATGGTTAGTATGGTGAATATATACCTATGTGGTATAGCTAATATGGTTAGTAGTGCTGGCAGTGTAGTATGGTTAGTATGGGTAGTATTGTAGTATGGTTAGTATGGTGAAATATACTTGTGAGTTACAGCTAGTACGGTTAGTATGGTAGTATGGCTAGTATTGTCGAAGATTATAAAGTGTGATTTTTAAATTGTTAATAGTTTTGAATGTGAATGTGAACGATATGTGTTATCCGGGTCCGTAATGTTTCATATAATGTCAGATAAACTAACATACACTTGATATACAATCGATTGGTATAAAGTTGTTTCATATAATGTAACGTTTCATATAATGGTTTTTTCCTATATTTTGCTTTTCTCTAATTATCGATTGATATAATAGGCTAAATGACATAATTGACGATATGCATAATTATACTTTCGTATAACATATTTATCACATAAATTTGTTTAACATACATACTATTTAGAATAATAGCGTTTTCATATAAATACTGCCTTAAGGTGAAATAGGTAATGTTAGGAATCGTAAGCAGAGTCGGACCTGCGCGGCTCGCTCGCTTCGCTCGCTCGTTAGGGTCGCAGTTCAACCTAACACTCCTCCTCGCTTCGCTCGTCGTCGTACCTAACCTAAGCCAAGTCGGACCTGCCTTATGGTGTAATAGGTAGTGTTAGGAATCATAAGCCAAGTCGGACCTGCGCGGCTCGCTCGCTTCGCTCGCTCGTTAGGGTCGCAGTTCAACCTAACACTCCTCCTCGCTTCGCTCGTCGTCGTACCTAACCTAAGCCAAGTTGGACCTGCCTTTAGGTGATATAGGGGGTGACAGCCTAATATATCTAGTGGGAACCACCTTTTTTGGTTATAGTAAAATCAACTTATATCTTCTGTAGTTTATAGCATTGACGAATTATATCAAGTAAGTCATTATGATAAATATGTTTTATGCCAAGTAATAAATATAATAAATGTACATTATACTAAAAGTAATTATACCTATAATCCATTATATCAATTGTTACATTAGATCATTTGAAAATTATCTAAAACAATATTATACCATTCGTTACATTATACAAAGTAATGGTATATCAAACCAAAATAGATTAAGTGACGTTATATGAAACGTCGGGCACCCGTGTTATCCAATGGCTAAGTATAAGTTTGAGACAAACTTAGTGTCAGGAAAGGCCGAGTGTAAGAAAATTTATTTATATATAATCCTAGTTATAATTTATTTTAATAAAATGGACGGTCTACTGATTTGTTTTAAATACAGCGTAATATCAGGTGATGGTGACGTCACTTCCCAATACTGGGGATGGCGCCATTGGTTAGTAATAAAAAGGGTAGACCGTCCATTTTATTAAAATAAATTATAACTAGGATTATATATAAATCAATTTTCTTACACATGTGATATTCTAGTGACCGCGTACTCGCTAGCGACAGCGTAATCGATTTGTACGCAGATTTGAAGTTCTACATTGTAACAGCTAGGGGCGCAGTACTATTCTCCATACAAATCATTTACGCTGTCGCTAGCGAGGAAGGTCACTGTAAACTCATGGCAGTAAAAATTTACGGTAACAAGATTTAAAGAAAAAATATTGGTAATACGTGAATTTGAGTGTGCTTTTTTTATGCTGTAGGTACGCTTAATGAATGATATTGTTCTTAAGTGATACGACACAATATTTGTTGTTTCGACATAATATTGTTTGTTTTGTTGCATTGTTTAATAATGTACGTTATCAGTGTTTGAATTTCTTTTTTATGGTATAGAAAGAGAAACCCAGTTTTTTTCTTCGATTTAACCCGTAGAAGGCCATTGACGTACTTGTGAACACATCTATTGAGATATTGTAGAGGCCACGCATGTAGGCAGTTATTGTAATAGAAATAAAGAGCATCGCGTGTTACGGAATTAGGCACGATTCCTCATTTTATTTTGTATCTCTCGTCTTTAAATCACTGTGAAGCTTATTACTTTTATGTTATCAAAGTACTTTTTTAATTTTATTAAAAAAACGTTTATTTCAATATACACAAGGTTTCAGATAACCTCATTGTAGTATGCAACCGTTGCACAATGAAGGTTCTTAAAGTCGAGTACCACGTTTAGGTCACGAGGCTTGCCGAGTGGCCTAAGTAATGTACGAGATTTTATTTTAAGACCTAATTGTGTAACTATTGCCTACAGTACTTTTTTACGAGCAAAACACAGAATAGCATTTTTCAGTTTTAATCGTCATTTCCCTATGAATTTTTATTTTTGATGTAACCTTTTTGGTTCAACTAAAACTGACCTATTAAAAAAAATATGATCGCGATGGTCATGGCGTGTGCCTCGTGATTGGTTGAATTTTTTGACAAGTAATTTCAGCCGATCAGTAAACTTCTCTTTTTGAAATTATTAGAGTTGAGTAGAGAGATGTCTTATGAATATTAAAGTTCTGTAGCGGGTACCATAGAGTATAGAATTTTGGTACAGGATTAAATAGTATTTTATGCAATCGTTGCACAATGGAGGTTCTTAAAGTCGAGTACCGCGTTTAGGTCACGAGGCTTGCCGAGTGGCCTATGTAAGGTACGAGACTTTAAGACCTAATTGTGTAACTATTGCATACAATACTTTTTATACGAGCAAAACTCAGAAAAACATTTTTGACTTTAATCGTCATTCTCCAATATGTTTTTTTTTTATGTAACCTTATTCGTTCAACTAAAACAGACCTATTAAAAAAAAAGATGATCGCGATGGCCATGGTGGGGGTGCCTCTTGATTGGTGAATTTATTTGACAAGTAGTTTCAACCAATCAGTGAGCATCAAATAAGCTTATGTTCTCGTTTTAAAATTATTAGAGTTGTGTAGAGAGATGTCTTATGAATATTAAAGTTCTGTAGCGGGTACCATAGAGTATAGAATTTTGTTACAGGATTAAAAAGTGCGTTATTGTGACTTTGTGAAATTATAATTGGCAGATTAAAGTTTGCGAGTATAAAAAAGTGCGTTATTGTGATTTTGTCTGTGAAATTATAATTGACAGAATAAAGTACGCAAGTATAAAAAACATTTATTTCGTTGCTGAAGGTGTCTTTTATTCAGGGTTCCTAAATGAATGTTCAATTATGTCTTTAAGATGTAAATTAATTCTTAGCGGAATCGACCAATCACCTGAGTCGAAATCAGTATTTACAACTACGCCCTGCAGATACTGAGGTCAATCACCGGTCCGTTTATAGAGTAGATGTTCCCGAATCGCAAATCAATCGATTTTATGTTCAGATCCAATATTGAGGCGTTGAAGGATATCGTTAGGTTTGGGAAGAGTTGAAGCACTCTTCGTTGTTCCTGAGTATCACTACACACTATTACGGAGGCACTGTAAAAGTCCAGTTGGGATTCAGAAAATCCAGACCAAGCTCAGTGGTAATGACATAGTCGGAACCCCAATTAACATAGTCGGAACTACCACATCTGACAATAGTAAATGGACGCTGTATAAGATACGACATTCATAATATTGAGAACTCGTAAAATACAGCAAATTTTAATTTGTAAATGTAGTATTTAAAATTAATGTATGTAATCAACATTAACGTAATAAAACGAAAATGGCCGTTTTGTAGATCCGACTTTGTTATTATTATTAGAGACCGTTATTAGTAGGGAGCGAGCGAAGCGAGTGAAGTCTCTGTTTCAGCCTGTCCAAAATTGATTTAGTATGTCCGGATGTTTGAATCACGGCTACAGATCACATTCCTCAACCGATTTTCATGAAATTGTGTGAGTAAGTTCGCTAATCGCTAAGTATATAATATTTAAAAAAAAAAAACAATATGGCGGAAATATGGACGTTGAAATGGTAAAAAGTTACAGCCATTTCAAAACAATCTAGCAACAGAATGAGGCTTGGAATGAGACTGCTTGATGACGATGATGAAAGGTCAAAAACCGGCCAAGTGCGAGTCGGACTCGCGCACCGAGGGTTCCGCACAAACACTTCCCATCCTAACTGGCCGGGTTAAGTTTGCATCTGGTATGTATGGCGCCGGATACAAATGAGGTGCAAAGTTAAGGCAACTGATCACCTTTCCTGTATGGGGGAGCCCCATTAAATATTTATTTTATTCTATTTTTAGTATTTGTTGTGATAGCGGCAAAAGAAATACATCATCTGTGAAGATTTCAACTGTCTAGCTATCACGGTTCATGGGATACAGACAGACAGACAGACGGACAGTGGAGTCTTAGTAATAGGGTCCCGTTTTTTACCCTTTGGGTACGAAACCCTCAAAAACTAGCAAGTCAAGGTTTCTTGCGTGATGCAGCAATACGACTGTCGGAGGTTAAGTATTTGCTTGTACACGTCAAGTGAGAAAAGGGTTCAATACCAGCATTTTTGTTAGCCAATATACTTGTAGCTGACGGGAAATAAACAGAAACTCTTTTCTTGAAATAATACGGACATTGAATGTTACAGTCAACCAATTTGATTTCTAGAATATAGAACCTTGTCACAATGACAATGGTATGAGATGAGATCTCAACCAGCTTTCATATTGGCGTTCACTGTGACAAGGTACGAAATGGCCTAGGAATCAAGTTGGTTGACTGTACTTAGTATGAATTGTAGTTCAAATACTAGAAGTGAAAACATAGGATATTTTATAACTTAACGATTCTCAATTTATAAGCAAGTAAGTAAGTAAGTAAACGCTTTATTGTACACAAAACAGTTAAAAATACATCTATTACAATTAACATATAGGTACAAAGGCGAACTTATCCCTATAAGGGATCTCTTCCAGTTAACCTTTGAGCAGTTGAGTGAGTACGAGAAGAAGATAGACAAACTAACTCTATTTATAACCAGGGTTCGTGCAAGAAAAATGGATTGAAGTACTAGGGCCTTACTGGTTGTCATAGGTCATTTCTTATTATCTTACTTTTTACTAGAAAATACTTTAAACCTTACAAAGATCTAAACACAAAGCAAAATTTAAATGCAGGTTACGTATTAATAGAAAAATGTAGTGTTTCCACATTTAAATAATTACTTAACGAAACAATACATTTAAGCCTTAAATACAAAGATCAAAGCTTAAAGAAAAATTGAAAAAGGAGCTACCTGGGGGAAGATTATGAAACAATACATGTTTCACAAAAATATATTGAAGTTCTCTCGAGAACTATTACAAAGTTGAAAAGCGAGTTTTTCCCGCTAGCCTTAGTAGTTTTATTTAGTGTGCCATTCGCGTTGTGCTTCTAAGTCTTAGGCGGCAAGTACTAAAGCAAGTTCCGCATCTTTACGTTGAAAATCAAACAAAGTAGACGCATATTTTCCTGTTAAAAATAACGACAACAATTTTGCCTCCATGAAAAATATAACACCGCTATTCTGTACAAAGCGGTTCTGTTTGCAAGAAAGATGTTGCCTTATAGACAGGGCCGTATTTCTCCCTAGGCCCACAAGGCCCGAGCCTAGGGGCCCAGCCAGTCTAGGGGCCCAGTCCCAGACGCAGGACTTGCACCATAATAATGTTCTCCTTATAGGGGAGGAGGCCCCAAATGTCAAGTGCCTAGATGCTCTCTAAGTTCGGCCCTGCTTATTGATTAATTATTACTTACTATACTTATTTGCACACAGAATCTATAGAAACTTCGAACATCATATCCTCCAAGGATGGCATCTCCAAAACAGTACATATTCATATAAATCACGATTCCCAATTTTTCCCGCCAAGTCGTCTACACGCTCATTCATTGCCGAGACGGCCTTGGCAGTCTAGCCACCAGCAGCGTCGAGACGGCGCCATGAAACTGAAGACGATCAAAATAAACGCTGTTTTGATATCTTCGGGATAGCGGGGTGCAAGTCTGATAACTGGTGAAAGAGGCGTAACTCTCTATGATGTTCGTAGATCTTGAGTCATTGTTCAACTAGGGCGATGTTGTTTTGTTTGATGCTATAAGGATTAAATATTTGGTGTTATTGATGTGGGTTGAGTGTTGAAAGTAAACAAGATAGTTACGGAAGATCTTCAATTATTTTTAAATCTAATACAACTTATTCCTTAGCCTGTAAGCAGATATACCAAATATCATACTCTAATGAATTGCAAATCAAGTGGACGTTACTGTCGCATCCCCATCGAAACCTATAGCTAGGCAAACCATAAGATTAAGATGACTATGATGGCATCCAAAGGCACACTGCGACAGCAATCACCATAAATATCGTTCTCAACATAATTACTTAAGGGGTTGATATGAAGAGCGTTTTGAGTAGGCGGGTAAGTTAGACAATCGAAATATCTCAAATTCTAAACACGTGACATTAGCATCTAAGGGAGAGAAAACATCCTCGACATTTTGAACTCAATAGTAAGAAACAGATATAAATCGTAGGGTATAGGTACTCTAAAATTATGCGAAGTAATGTTAGCTGTTATGTATGCCTAAGGCTGCGTTCACTGAAGCGGAGTAAAATGCCTCCAACCATAGATGTCAAGTCAATTTTGTCAAAATTGGTTAAATTCCGTCCACCCATTTCGACATGATGAGAGGACAAGGAAGTTTGTACCAACAGATGGCGCCTTACGGCAGGTGCCGCGCGCACATAATTGTACAAATCCTGCATCGCGTGGTTAAGATTTTTCCTGAAATAAGGAACCTCTCCATATAAAACTGACTTTCAATACAATTTTAGAATAATATAGGTAATTGTATAGCTATTCAATTCAATTCAATTATTTACTCATAAAATACATTTTGTATACTCGCGTACTTTAATCTGTCAATTATAATTTCACAGACAAATTCAGAACAACGCACTTTTCAATCCCGTACCAAAATTCTATACGCGCGGGTACCATACCGCCACAGAACTTTAATATGCATAATCATAAGACATCTCTTCTCAAATTCAAATGACTTTCAAAAAGATCATCAGGTGACATCAGCATATTTGATTTAGAAAAAACACGCTACTGTTCCCTGATTGGTTGAAATTACGTGTCAATAAAATTAACCAATCACGAGGCACCCGCCATGACCATCACGACCATGTTTAATTATTAGAGTTGAGTAGAGAGATATCTAATGAATATTAAAGTTCTGTAGCGGGTACCATAGAGTATAGAATTTTGGCACACGATTAAAAAGTGCGTTATTGTGATTTTGTCTGTGAAATTATAATTGACAGATTAAAGTATGCGAGTAGAAAAAAAGTACCTATTGTATGTAAAAGGTTATCAAACCTACGTTTTGCCGACGATATTGTTCTCTTCGCTTCCTCGGCGGCAGAACTCCAACTAATGCTCCAAGATCTCAGCTCGGCAAGCCTTCAAGTTGGACTTAGAATGAACAGCACCAAGACTCAAGTGATCACTAACAGCACGAAACGTAGGGTAGCGGTAGATGGTCAGACTATACACTTAGTGTCAGTTAGTGTCTTTCGGCAACAGGCAAGACAAAGAAATCGAACGGCGTGTCGAAAATGCCTGGAAGAGCTACTGGTCCATGAAGGAGCTAATGAAGGGAAATCTTACATTGTCACTTAAGCGGAAACTCGTTAACATGTGTATTCTGCCCGTCCTAACCTACGGTGCCCAAACATGGTCACTTACTGAGAGCCAGAAGTCCAAACTGAAGGTTTTCCAGCGAGCCATGGAACGCAGCATTCTAGGTTTTAAAAGGACCGACCACGTCCGGAATACCACGCTGCGTTCTAAAACGCGAAACTCCGATGTTGGAGTAACTACCGCCAGGCTGAAGTGGGACTGGGCCGGCCACGTTTGCCGCATGCACCCAGAAAGGTGGGCTAGCTTGGCCACTGAGTGGGTGCCACAAGATGGGCAGCGCAGGCGGGGCAGGCCTAGGCGGAGATGGCGGGACGACTTGGACACGTTCCTCAACGGCTGGCCGGAGGAGGCTTCTGATCGGGAGTCGTGGAAATCAAGAGGAGAGGCCTTTGTCCAGCAGTGGGACACTCAAATACGCTAATAAAAAAAAAATGTATGCAATAGTTACATAATTAGGTCTTAAAATCTCGTACCTTATTCTCGTGCCTAAACGCGGTACTCGCCTTTAATACTATTATATTACGTTTTATAGGTACCTTACACATAACTACACGAATAGTATTCAAATCGAAGATATGAAAGGTATTGTATTATGCTCAAGCCTTCCTTCAGTTGTCAACTGTACACCCAAATATTGCGTACTTATGGAGTTTTTACCCACAGATAATACTGAATTCAGTTACAGAAACCAACTAGCAACAGCCAACTCGTTAGCGACATTTTACGAAACTCTTCATACCTCCTTTTACCATTTTATTTTCAAAATTTTAAATATTCATGACTGATTCTTTTCGTTTCTGCCTGCATTCATTACTTTCCGGAACGTCGAACAGTTAAGACGAGTTTATTCAAATTTGTCCAAAGCAAGTAACAAGCAGTAGGGAAAAAAATGTAGATGGCCTGAAGTTGCTGAGACCTCGATCCAGCCTTCATTACCGTTCACTTAGCAATTATTTTTTATGACCTGTGTCTCAATGCTATGTATGAAAAAGCCCTGTTTAAACAACAATTAGACGATACTGCTCGAAAATGTGGTCATAGTTGATTAAAATCCATTACTCACTCAAAACAACGTGTAGACATTAGAAAACTGTTTATTCATGATCATGAGCCTAGCAAACTCGACAACAACGTTTAGTGAAACTGTAAAAGTCATATCTTTACATGTATTTCAAAGTGAATGTTGAGGTTTTATATTAGTTTTTATATTGTCTATGTTTATTTGTCCATTTTTTGAAGTACTATTGTTTTTACCAGTTGTCAATATATTTTTGTGTCTAGCTGCTGTGTTTTTATCCTCGCTCATATTAGTTATCGAAGATTCCCGTACAGTGAAATACGACTTTTTATCATATATTCCAGAACAATTTTTTGACCTGCTTAAACAACAATTGGACCAATCGGAACTATTCGTCTGCTCCATGTCAAATTGAATTGACCAATGCGAATCCGTCATTTATGGCATATTTTTTTAACGCCTTTTTTAAGTATGATTAAACGCCTCGACATTAGACCTCCTTGCACCTCCCGTACACTAGCTGCCACAACCAGGCTAACAGTACTGGCCACTAAGAACGGGCTCATTTTAGAAAAAAATATTTAATTCATAAAACAGGTGGGATAAACATAATGTCAATCTTGCGATTTTGTGCGTAAATAATTAAAATCTTTTTTTCTTTCGCATTAGACGTAAAAACCATTATGTTTAGACTCGACTGAAAGTGCAATATATGAACTCGTATTTTCCTACTCGTTCATCTGTTGCTTACTTTCCAGCCTCTACAACTTTTATTTTATTTTTGGGTACTTTAAATGAAATAAACTGGGCTGACTTTACAATGTCAACATCAAAACAATCCATTTAAATCGATATATTAAGTCTCCAATGTAAAAAATATATAATTACCTAAACCAGTGTATGAATAATAATAATAATAATAAATAATAAATATAATAAATATCGGACAACCTCACACAAATGTATGAATGTATCTTATAACTTTGTGCGGTTGTCTTAAAAGACTTATTGTCTTTTAAGACAACCGCGTCAGGAAATATTTCTAATAAACGTTTTTAATGACGGGACAATATTTTCATGTCACAAAAGTGGACAACTTTTTGAGAAACACTCGTTATTAACCGTAATACGACAAACAATTTCCTGAAACATTTATTTGACAGGTGCTGTACTCCAATGAAATCAGTGGTTTGTAATTGTTACAAAACTTAAATTATTTATTACACAAATTGAAACTTTTTTAATCTTTACTCACTCGCTCTCTTTGATTGCTCGAAGTTGGTAGAACATGGACTGGACCCATGTCCTTGCTAAGTCACACCATAAGAGGAATTATATTTCTTCGTATATCAAAAGACGTTACAAAATAAATAGCCCAGGTAACCCTCTGAAGGAATAATTGTATGTATTACGCCCATATCATTTAGCATTTAGCGAGCTAATAATACATCGAACAGTATCTAATAACTAGAAAATGTCATGACCTTTAATAATCTGACGTCCCTATTTTAATTTGTGCGAATAGGAACGGAATCGTGGGTATTCATCATTGCTTATTACAACTTAGGTATATTCAGCGTGGGTGTTCAAAGATTCTCATTAAATTTGTCACGCAAAGATGAAAAACAACCCCCGCCAAGGTGCTTTTCCACTGACATGGCGATGGCGAGGCGAGGCGAGGTGGGCGAGAATAGAAATCGTCAGCCCATTTCTAACAAAAATGACAAACACTACACAACACATCCATGACACCCATACACCACACCCATACACACCCATTCACCACACACGACACACACACGCAAACACACCCAGAGTAGGGCTCGCGATCGTGTACCCGTAACCGGATCTCCGTTGCCGGGTAACACGGAAACGGAGATCTGGACCGTTCGGCACGTGTAATTAGGCTCCGTGTAGTTAAGAAACGTAGCTTCGTGTTACACGGATCCGTCCGTGACGTTGTCGGTTTGACAAGCTTTCACTGCTGGACTGACTGTTGTCGTACGCGTCAGTCGCACGCGATCGGCCGCGCTACACGGAATTGCTCCTTATATACAAAATGTTTTTTATTATTAGTTTCACGAAAACTATCTTGATGCCATGGCAACACCGGCACCGTAAACATTAGCTCTGGATTTCAAAATAGTTTAAAATGTTATTTAAGGATATTTAAGTGAAAAAATTGAATCAAAGTGACCTACGACTATTCATTACGTGCAGTGTTTGTTATTAACTCTGAAAGTGTACGGTAAATTACAATAAATGAAAAGACACAAAGCCGCCAAATAAACATTATATTTTACCCGATTAGTGCCACAGTGATACCTCTTGTAATCCTTGGATCCAATTCTCAAGCACATGAACAAAAACAGTGAGTAATATGCACGAAAACAAAGAAATAACTCTGTAATTTACCGTTTGAGGGTTTCAAATTTGTGACAGCAAGTAAACAAAGATCACGTGACCCAGAGATCACGTGAATCAGCTGTGTCTGTGTCGACTTATCTCACAGACGACTCCATCTAACGGAGACCCGCGGTAACTTTGAGGCGAACCTATGTACAGCGCCATCTAGTAGCGCAGTGGCGAACTAGCTACTAAGCTCTTTACTCGACTTGCGCCTGCGGCTATAAGTTGTGAAGTGGGCATATATCGGATCTACTAATACGCAATAATACCGCAAGATGGCACCTCCATGCGCAAAGTGCAACGCGAACTTGAAAAATAAAGAATTCCTCACGTGTTCAAAATGTACAAAGACGTATGACCTGCGTTGTGCACAAAGGTCTACAAAATTATTTAGGCTTATGACTCCTGAAAGAAAAAATACGTGGACATGCGTATCATGCTGCACTATCAAAAATCCTATTGTAAACAAAACAGACGACCAAAATATAACGAAAAGGAAAAAAAAACACTTGAGTAGTGCAATGAGTACACCGGGCGCGAGCACCTCCTGCGCAACTTCGAACTCTCAAGCCACTACACCCAGTTTACAAGGAGTTCTACCAAGAGCAAAGTCTATCGACTCTCTCATACGTACGGATTCCTTTTACAACACCTCACTTTTCTCGGAGGATGAGTTATCAAAGAGCCTAGATTTCACAAACAATGACCTTGACGTCGTAACAGAACTAAGAGCCGAAATCGACAAGCTGAAACGTAATCTGGCAAGCACCGAAGAGGAATTACATAACTCTATCTTCGAGAAAAACGATTACAAGCGACAAATTGAAAAACTAACGAGGGAAGTATGTACACTGAAAAACATATGTAAGAGCCCCCGTACTTCAAAAAAGAACAAAAGTGGTATATCATCCAGCTTTGTGGACAGCCCTTTGAAGAGCCCCTACAGCACAGTAACAGTAACGGAAAAATCTGATAAAATTCTATGTTTGGAGACACAAATTCAGCAATTACGGTGTGAACTACTAAATGCTCAACATGACATATGTTCCCTAAATGAGATCATCAAAGGATTGGAACATGAATTATTTCTCTCAGCCACATCAAAAAATTGTGATAATAGAAATCACATACAGAACACTGATATTACCTATGACCAAACTCAGAACACAATCAATCTGAAAACATCATCAAACACGCAAAATAAATTATGTATCATATCCAGCAGTAAAAGATACAAAGTACTATCAAATATGGAGAGAAACCGCTTCCTAAATGACTTTCAACACTGCCATTACATCACACCTAATGCCGGAAGTGAGATATTAATTAAAGGCCTAGAAAATAAACTAAGCGGGTACACACGACAATACTTCTGTGTTATCATGATTGGAGAAGCCGATTTCTACCAAACTAATGACTACATAGCGTTAGTTGAGAAAATAAAAAATAAATTACTAAAAATTACACACACTAACATAATAATAGCTGCGCCTACGTATATCTGCGGCTCACTCCTATATAATTGCAGAGTGGAGCATTTCAATCACCTACTGTGTCAGGACATGTCATCTAATAAATATGGAACGTTTTTAGATTCCAACCTCTACCTAAACCTAGACGACTTCTCTATCTACTCTGGGAAAATCATAAATAGTGGAGTACAAAATATGCTCTCAAATATTGCTCAGTCAATTGTTTGTTTGCAAGGCAAGATAAATCAGCATACAAACACACAAGAAATTGAATCCCAAACTAAAAACGATGAATCCGTCCAGACACGTTCAACGCAAAATCTACAATTTTTTCGTGTATAACCATGTAACTATACTTCACCAAAACATATCAGGCCTTATCAATAAAAGCGACGAGCTAACCGTGCACCTGCAAGAGCTACAAATAGAGGGAAGAGCGATCGACATTTTATGCATAACTGAGCACAACATGACTCCCGATACTGAAATATTTGTAAAAATTCCCAATTTCATTTTGGCTACTAGCTTTTCCCGAGATAAAAAAAGAGGAGGAGCCTGCATTATGATAAGAACCGGTCTTCAATATAAAGTGTTAGATAATATAAGATGTATGTCAAAAATGTGTATTGTAGAATGCTGTGGAATAGAGCTATGTGAGCATGATATGATAGTGATATGTATTTACAGAGTACCTGGCACTAGTCTTGACACGTTCCACACTAATCTTGAACGAATCTTAAACAATACTTGTGGTATAAAAAATCGAAAATTAGTCATTTGTGGAGATTTTAATATCGATGTTTTAAAAGAGACACCGAAGAGCCGTGAATTCAGGTATCAGTTACTAAGTCGCGACTTAATTCTTGAGATAAAAGAACCAACCAGACTTAGCAGTGGAACTTGTTTGGACAACTTTGCCCATAATGTTAAAGGGTCAAAGAGCAAAGTAATAGATTTAGCTCTTTCAGACCATTCAGCGCAATTCCTAAAATGTCCTGTTAAAAAAACTTGTTGCATTAAGTCTTGGAAAATTAGAAGGCGAGATTTTTGTAAGGAAAATGTATCATTATTTACTAAACATATACAAAAGTTGAGCTTTTCCGACGTTTTGAAATCTACTAACCCTGATGACGCATATAATCACTTCATAGAGATATTTAAGTGTATTTATGATCTTTGCTTTCCTTATAAAACTCTTAAGAAAAACGTCAGAGTTCAGCATAAATGGATAACAAAGGGCATTAAGTCATGTTGTAGGAAAAAAAGGGCATTACTATTGTTATATAGGTCCCAAAAGAGTACTACTAATAAATTAGCTTTTAAAACATACAGCAAAAGGCTAAAGAACGTCATTAAACTGACACAGCGTTCCCAAAATGATTTTTTCATAAAATCATCGAAAAATAAATCTAAAGCTACGTGGCAAATAATAAACAAATCTAGACACATTTTACCAAGAGAACCAATTGCCAAATTACAGGTTAATGGGAAAATGTATACAGACCCCATAGACATAGCCAATGCATTTAATATTTTTTTTATTGACGAGATAAGTAATCATAATAATAGTACACAAACTCATAAGTATAATATTGAAATGCCTAATAATCCGAGATCAATTTTTATGACCCCAACGACCCCCGAGGAAGTGTTCAAAACCATACTGTCCTTAAAAAACACGTACAGCGTCGGTTTTGATGACATAAATACCGCAGTCTTGAAAGCAGTCGCTACTTCAATTGCGGTGCCTTTGAGCTTTATACTAAATTTAAGTTTCTCGGAAGGAATTTATCCTAGTAACTTAAAGCCTGCCATTGTGAAACCCGTTCACAAAAAGGGTGATAGAGACCTTGTTTCAAATTATCGTCCAATTGCGTTGTTATCAGTTTTTTCTAAAATTTTTGAGAAGATAATATATGATAAGGTCTATAACTTCTTGGATAAACATAACATACTGGTAAAGGAACAGAAAGGGTTTCGCAAAGGCACCTCAATAAACATGGCAATTTATGACTTGGTGAGAAACGCAATGATTAATATAGACAAGAGGAATTTGTCATGTGCCATCTTTATGGACATGACAAAGGCCTTTGACCATGTAGATCACCAAATACTTATAAAAAAACTACATCATTATGGGATTCGTGGTAATGGTCTCAAACTTATTGAATCCTATTTACACAATAGAGAACAATACACTGAATTAACTCAGATTTGCACCTCATCTAGGAAAGAAAAAAGTTATAAATCGGAATGTAGATTAATTAAACACGGAGTACCCCAAGGAAGTGTGCTAGGGCCCTTGTTATTTCTGATTTATATCAATGATATAATTAAGTGCACCCAACATCCCATGCTGCTATTTGCTGATGACAGCACTATCTTGATAAACTCAAATGTAAACACCAGTTATGCTGATGAAATCGAACAAGCTATTAGAAATGTCATTACTTGGCTAGAAGCAAATAATTTAAAAGCTAACCTAGGAAAAACATGTGTAATGCAATTTAAACAAAGAATTGAGGTTCCGAAATTACACATTACCTTTAAAGGAACAGTTATTGAAGAGACTGATACCACCAAATTTCTAGGACTGCATATAGATAGTAACATGTCATGGGAGACACATTCCATAGAAGTTTGCAAAAAACTATACAATTTCTCATATGCACTTTACAAGCTAGCGAATACCAATGGTCAAAATACTGTTTTAGCTGCATACCACGGTTTTGTAAGCTCAATCTTGCGCTATGGAGTTATTTTCTGGGGCAATTCATCATATAGAGATATTCTATTTAGAGCACAGAAGCGTTGCATAAGAGCAATTTGTAAATTGAAACCAGTAGAAAGCTGCCAGCCATATTTTAAATCTTTAAAACTTTTGACTTTACCCTGTATTTATATTTTCGAATGTTGCATGTTTGTGAAGTGTAATCCGGAGTTGTTTCCAATACAAACGCAGTCAGTTAACCTCCGTCAGAGGAAACATAAACTGAAATTGAATGTAGGGAATACCGCTCTGATGGAAAAAAGTTTCATATCTATGGCACCAAAAATATTTAACAAGCTTCCTGAGGAGCTAAAATTGGAAACAACAAATACTTTTAAATATTTATTAAGAAAGTATTTAATGGATAAATGTTATTATAGTGTTAAGGATTATTTTAATGACTAAATAGACACAATTTATTTATTTCTTAATGACAAATTTTAGAGACCCTCTTTTTATATAGTGTAACTGACAGTACAATTAGTTTTTTTTTTTAAGTAATGGTTATTTTATTTAAGATGATTTTAATGATCCTTGACATGTTTTAATTTTAATGCTTTTAATATTTTATGATTTTCAATAATTTTTCTTTTTTATGTACATGGCGAAATTTCGTACGCCAAAAGGCACATCATAGCTGTACTATGTCTCACAAATGTCACCTTATTTTACCTATGCATGACGAAATAAATACTTTTGAATTTGAATTTTTGAATTTGAATTCATTCAATACCCGAGCGGAGCCGAGATCCGCGATCCGTAGCCGAACGTAGATACGGCTACGTATCTTTGACGTGTCCCTATAGTATGGGATCTTAGGGCTGCCGCCGGTGTTAAGAACACGGAGCTGCGGTTCCGCGTGTAACACGTATATCAGAAGCCCTACCCACAAGCAACGTGTATACCGATAGCACTTAGCTTCTAAAACAGTAGACTCTACAGGGAGGAGTTTCACTCCGTAGGCTAGTGGAGATGACGGCACCCATTGGTAATATGGTGGGTACCACCTCCCGTAGATTCGGGCATGCTGCCAGGCCGGCCGTACAACTTGAAATCCTCATCTCACCCTGCTACAATCACCCTATTGATCGGAAACTTCTTGATATGATTTTAGACCAACTTCACTTTGGTAGGGACCAGGGACCAGGCTTTGGTCTTTTCATAGCACGGTCACGGTAGTATGTTAGAGAGCTATGGAGCCGAAATTAAAGATTAATGTAACTTTACAGGTCTTAACTAATTTGAAATCCCATTCTCCCCTCCGGGGAGTATTAGCCCAAGTGTCAATATGTCCAAATGTTGGAACGTCCAAATGTCAAAATGTCCAAGGATACAATAACAGTAGCCAAAATGTCTATTGGTCAATACAACCAAATAACAAACGACCGATTGCCGAAATATCTAACTGCCACAAAGTCCAGTGAACATAACCTCCAGTTTTATTAACTTAACAATCCTGCTCAATCTGTCAATGATCTAACCTCCTTAATTTAAAAGATAAAAAAAGCACACTGATCCGAACATGAACTAAAACAATATGTTATACTTGTTTCCTTTAATGTGGTCGAAGCTACTGTTTCTTACGAAACGTCTAATTTTGGAAGAATTTTCTGCAAGTCTACAAAATGGTCGAAAATAAAATGCTTGCATTTTTTCAACTTCCTACTCATTAAGGCGTACCTACCGTCTATGCCCTAATGAGCGGCCGTGGACTGTGAATAGAACAAAATATAACTTGACACCCATAGAGAGTGAACTTGAGAACGGATTCGACACCCACTCATTCAAGAAAGCAACAATTGAATTTCTGAAGGCCATAGCACGTCTATGGCCAATAGTAATATATTTCCTAGTGATGCTAAGGTTTAAAATCGGTAATTCATTAAGGAGTCCACACACAGTTACACAGACTACATTAAGAGACCTTGACAACAGGAAAAACTAGCTAATTATACAAATAAATATTTTGCTTGAAACGTAAACAGAGGGCGCATAAAATTTCGGTTTACGTTAAAAATCGATGTTCTCCAAAAATCTAAACAAAAAGTGGAAGGTTTTTCCAAATTTTTGCATGAGGCGTTAATACTACATTTATCCATATCGATAAATTATCATAATATCGAATCAATACGATTCATTGACAATCTAGAATTCCAGAAATCTAATCAGTATTTTTTTACATAATGGGTTATTTCAATTATTGAAGAAAAAATACTATTAGAAATAGTATTTTGCAGTGATTTTTTTCGTTGATTTCATTACATACTTTGTGAGTTTCTTAAACTATACAAACATATTTTAAGTGTTAGCTGGCGTGTTATCCAGGATTAAAGTGTGATAATTTTTTAGAGAAGTATTTGTTTACAAGCTTAGACAACTATCAGTGGATATTCTTTATTTATACCTATCATTTGCCTCAGTGTTATGAGTTATGAGAAAGAACATATCAGAACGGTCTCGCGGAATCACACATAGTTGCATTGCAAGATCTCGGAAACATAGCAGTTGAAACTTTGAATTTGACCCCTGTTTAGTCGTAACAAGTTCACGAAGTATTCATTCTCAGTCTCGCGTAAAACAAAAACTATTATCATAAAATGGAACTTTTTCGTCACAAACCATTGACCCGGTAGAAGTTTCTAGTGAAAATTATAAGCGATCCGCATGGTAACCTAAAAATAGGGTCATTCATTCCTTACTAGGACATAAAATTGGCAAGGCCAGAAGCCCGACGGCGCCAGGCTGGCATACTTGGGTTCTTTGCCAAGATTCCGGGATATTTTCCTTTTTGTTGACCCCCATAAATTTTCATACAGTGGCTTTACACCAATACAACGATTGAGTAGTGTTGGGATTTTGTTTACTGTCTTAACCCAGTTACCATAATGTATGAAGCAATTTGTTAAGTATCCCTACACACTTCAGCATTATTCAAAAAAATATTTTGCTTAAATAATTCTGGCAGTTTGCGGTTGGCCGCTGTTGCGACTGATCGTAGGTCATGTTGATGAATCGCGACATGTCGATCGATATTCAACTTGAACGACGTGAGTAAGTAAACTCGTTTCATGTGTATTTTAATATGTCTGAGACTCTCGTGTTTTTTTTTTCTATTTGATATCAAAGAATTTGATACATAAGTGAAGCTATATAGCTTCACTTATGTTTCAATGCCGTCAACAATTTTTAGGTTATGATCATGCGGCCGACAGAATAGTTAGAATTTTGTTTTTCTAAGTACCCGCACTCGGTGATTTTCGCACACTAATATGTCACACATCTAGCGATTTATTGAATGGTATTTGGTATCGGGCGAGATTATTGGGTAGGTAATAAAATAAGTCGTATTTATACGTAATTATGGACTTTTGCTGTAATAGTGTACAGCGGTCCGAAATGTATGTAAGCACGGGTAAAATAATTATCCTTGCAAACTCAGCAACAGGTAATCTTTACACGATGGAAAGGTTAAGTGTGAGCCTTAATAAAATAGTCCTAATATTTTCAGCCATTATGGAGCGTTGTTTTTGAAGCAATATTTAAAACCTATTATAGTCTTATTAGTTACATAAGCAGCTAATTCAAGGTCCTAAATTAGCGCAGATTATTATTTACATACATATTGCATGCATAAAATTATGCAGGAGTAATTAACCTGCAGGAAACTGTCAGAGTTGTTTCAGTGAGTACGAGACACGTTAGTATCTACAAATAGTTTATCCGCATATCCATTCACCACCACGCTAGCAGGAACGCGTGGCCGATATATAAACGTTTCTTTTCGTGGTGTTTGTCCGCCATACCTCTAAATGCCGAAACCGCGGACCAGGCAGTCAATCAATCAATCAATCAAAATCGCAAGGTTGGAGGGGCTGCCTGTTCCGCAGTTCGGGTCCACAGGAGAATAAGTTGGTTTCTAGTGTACAATTTAGGCAGAGCAAAGAAGCCCTTCCAACAATCTACCCCGGGTTGACATGCAAGCTAAGGCAGCTGAAGAGGCCTCAGCACCGGCTCATAACTGGAGCGATAACTGGACATGCTCTACAAAACAAGCACATTTTCACGCTTCGTATTACTGATAGTCCTCTTTGCACAGCCTGCATGGAGAACGAAGAGACAGCCACCCACGTCATTCTCGAATATCATAATGTGGCCAAATATGGGACACAACACCTCGGCAACATCAAAAAACTGCTAGGCTTTCTGATAGAATTGGGTTGGCAAGAGCAACCCTTCACACAAAATAGACGCATTGTAAGACGTCGGGTTACGGAACCCAGCCTGCGATAACCTACAGTGTAAACTTACCGAAAGGTGGTTCGAACCGGCAGTCGAGTAGCAGCGCGTGGCCCGTGGGCCCCGTGGTGCCCACCACGGCTCCGTCTCGCATCAGCACCTGGGCTTCGAGTTCCACCCAGCGCCCGCCGCCACAGTCCTGCTGAGCAATTCAATAAATGTATTAGTATCGGGCAGTTGCCGCTTCAGATAAAGATAAGATAAGATAAAAATCATTTATTCAAGTAGGATTCATGGGAATCACTTATGCATCGTCAATAAATTACACACAATATAATACAATCGAATATAGCACTTCCATTTATGAAAACAAATTCAAATATTTCAGCTCAAACGCATCGTTAAAAATAAGTAAAAAAATTAAATCCATGAACTTTATAAAATACATCAGAACATTTTAAAATACATTAAGTTAACAGTCAAAAATAAAAACTTGTATATATATAAAAAAAAAATGTTAATGTCAAAAAAAGTGAACAAATTATTAAAAATATAAATGTACGTTCCAAATTAAATATATATTTAAAACATTAAGATATATTAAAATTATACAAAAAAAAAAGAAAAACCATCACATAACATTAGCACTGTCCAAATCAGGCCAAGCTTTTTTATCGTTCAGATAATCCTCAACACTATAGTAAGCTTTCTTCAGCAAAACTGATTTCAAATATTTTTTTAAAGTAGGTAGGGGTAGTTCCATTGCTTCAACAGGTAACTTATTGTAAAACAGTATACATTGACCCATAAATGACCTATATATTTTCCGCACACGAAATTTCGGGATAGCAATTTTGTGTTTGTATCTAGAACTAAGCATTTTTTGAAATGAATCTATATTTTTAACCGCGTAAATAATGTTTTCATATATGTATTGAGATGGCACTGTCAAAATATTAAATTCTTTAAAACGATCTCTTAGCGAGTCACGTGACCGCATGTTATAAATAAAGCGAATTGCTCTTTTTTGTAATACAAAAATGGTATGTATGTCTGCAGCCTTTCCCCATAGCAAAATTCCATAAGACATGACATTGTGAAATTGGCTAAAATAGACTAAACGCGCTGTCTCTACGTCCGTCAGTTGCCTGATTTTTTTGACAGCGTAAGCAGCTGAACCCAATTTGTTGGCGACGAGAGAATTTGTTAAAGACGAGTCTAAGGAAGTGAGGCCCTTGCCCAACAGTGGGACAGTACCTCCGTTATTGAATTGTAGAAGGATTCTCTGCACGAACTTTTTGCTCCGCCGAGTCCGGGTCGCAATTCAATTGTTTTCATTACAGGTGTGATTAAAATGTTCATATTTAAGCTGGATTCGACCAAACTTTTATACCGAGAAAAACGCTTACCTTGAGATAGTAATATCTAGGCATCGGACTTCTGATAGCACGGTAGGACTTTAGCGAGCTATGGAGCTGATATTAACATTAAAGTACAATTCATACGGATCTATATCTGAATCCCTAAAACTACTTGTAATTTTTTTGTTTTCCCTAATATCGTTTGTCGTAATGATTGTTTCTCCTGACGTTATTTGCCCCAATGCATGTGCCCTAATATTTTTTGTCTTATTTTTCAATGTCCTAATACTTATTTGCCCTAATATTTAATGAACTAATACTCATTTTTCCTAACGTTTACATATCCTAATTTTATATAAAATAAGTATCAAATTTCCTAACTCCATTGACCCAATATTTCATACACTACGTTGGACGTAGATTATTTTATAGTGAGGTATAAAAAAAGCTCACGAGTGGCGCAGGGTCGCAGTTATTCCTAACACTACTCCTCGCTTCGCTCGTCGTTGTACCTAACGAAGACCAAAATCACGTATTTCATATTAAGGACTTCTAAGTTGTATGTCAAACAATCATAAGGTCTTTCAATATTAGGATAAAATAGATTAGGGCATATATTATGAGTATTACGTAATTTTATAATATGGATTTTGACATTTATGACCAAAGAGACTCCCCGATTTAACTATATTAATTATTATTAGTCATAGCTATTCGATCAATGTAAAACCAAATTTACTCCAGAAAACATGAAAAAAGTTGCAATAATTTAAATTTTATATGACGACAAAAAAAAGATGTAGATGTATATTCTTCGGACTTTGTCCTTGGGTATAAAATTAAAATAACGAATGAAATACACTTATGAGTATGATTATGAATTGTATTTTAATGTTAATATCAGCTTCATAGCTCTCTTAAATCTTACTGTGCTATCAGAATTACGATGCCTAGAATATCAATCTATTATGGGTTTTGGACATTACAATGCCTGCCTTAAACGTTTGATGATAATATATACATACCTAATATTCAACAAAGCTATAGTTACTTTTCTTTTCTTGATCGTAAGATCGTAACCTAAATCCGACTCTTTAGTAAAAACCAAAATATTAATATTGCAATTTATTATTTAGGAAATAAGGTTTATGTTAGACAGAATCCTCTACTATTGGTCTAGTTGTGGACGTCTTTTGGTTGGTATAAGATGGCCAATTAACTAAATCAGAGATTATTCAACAAAATAGGATAGTAACACGTTTTTCACTTTAGCTGTCAGGTTTGTTATTATCAGTCTACGGTCCTAACCAGCCTGTAAAATTCCGCTTCGTAAAGACGAAATCCTATTAGCAAAATCAATTATTCCTTAGGGTGCCAATTACTCAGCCTTTCAGGCTGATAAAAGTTAATCTACATTCATAATATGAACAAAGTTAGCACGTAACACGTAAGATTCGGAGGTAATTTGGTCCCCTACCGAGTCTTGCATATGTTTACTCAGCCAGTATTAAAAACACACTGGAGCTAAAAACGTTGACGGTGCGTTAACTTGGCTGAAGGTATGTAGAATACGGAACGCACGTGTAGGAAGCGTTTTAAAATATTTTGGTACAGTGAAGTGCAAAAATATGTATTGAATTAATTATTATTGTAAACTCAGGTTTACCAATAATTGGCCGGAGACAGCTAAAGGCCGAGATGAGTGGAAATCCATGACAGAGGCCTTTTCCCAGCAGTGAGACACCGAACAGGCTAACAAAAAATCATGTTCATAGCAACACTTTAATTCGTTGAAATTAAGAGTGCTCTTTCATATACGAGTAAAATATCTACACCAGTAAAACCAGCTAAAAAAAAATTGTCCTGACAGTTGACTGGTTATTTAATTATTAATTCATTATTATAACAAAACGGGACTGTCCGTTTGAGACCATGAACGTAACATCACTTTCGAAACGTCGAGGTAATTAAACAAACACTTTTTGTACGATTTTGAACAATTTTGTTATATTATTATTTATTTATCGTATGGCATTACAAAAACACTGGATCAGCAATTATAACCTAAATTAAAAACTTAAAACACCCTCAACACAAGTATAGCTGGTCATCATGAGACCCCCATTCAATGGGTGATATTGGCTGAGATCTTGTCACTTCTTCCAATAAAATAAATAATTAAATAAATATCATACAACCTCACACAAATCAACCTAGTGCCAAATTAAGCTCAAGGAGGCTTGTGTTATGGGTACTAGGCGACGATATACATACTTATATAGATAAATAAATACTTAAGTACATAGAACATCCATGACCCAGGCACAAATATTCGTGTTCATCACACAAATATTTGCCCTTGCCGGGATTCGAACACGGGACCGTCGGCTCAGTAGGCAGTTGCTTAACCACTGCGCCAACCACGTCGTCTAATTAAATGAATATCTTGGAAACTTCTGGTCTTATTCTACCAAACATAGCCAAGAACCCTCTCGACGGAAAAGTCTTTCGATTAAAAAAAATGTACTCAAATTGGTCCATCCGTTTGGGAGCTATGATGCCACAGACAGACATACAGATACCTACACATGTTAATCTTATAATACCCCTCTTTTCTTGGTTAAAAATTCCAGCTGACTGGTAAAAAAGTAAAAATATTTTCGGGCAATATATAGTATAGTTTTTCTTAACAAAAAATTGATCTCTTATTGTCGATCCGTCATAGGAAAAGCATAGATTGCTTAAATACCAGTTCCTCCTCCGAAGTCTGAATACAAGATATTCAATAAATGTTATCTTAATATTTGCGAATAGGAAAACAAACCTGGCATTTATAGGGAAAGGTCGCAGGAAAATCAAGGTAATAGGAAAGTTAAACAAAACAATCATGGCACATTACATCTTCAAACAAACCGTAGGAGGAAACTCAGAGGGTGCATATTCTGCCGTTAACTATTTTTTTCTGGAATATACCGAGGGGGCCTATAATGGTTGTGTTTATCACGTGATAAATAAGTGACAAAGGATGTGGATCTGCCATCGCTTATTGATCAAATCAATGCAGATTTAGAATCTATTCACAGCTGGGCTAATAATTTTGGTTTAAACGTAAACGCACAAAAATCGCAAGCAATTGTCATCGGTAGTCCTCACTTTGTGAACAAGCTGGCGGAAATGATGGTGCCTGATATTCTTTATGGTGGAATTCCTATCCCTCTTTCCTCTACTGTTAGGAATTTAGGTATCATCATGGACCAGACATTGTCTTGGTCTCCGCATATCTCGGAGGTCAGCCGGAAGCTCTTCGCATCTCTTCACTCACTTAGGTGCCTGCAGAACTTCCTTCCTATGTCCACCAAGCTTACTCTTGCCAGTTCACTCTTGTTGCCCCTTCTGGATTATGGTGACATTGCTATGACGAATCTCAAAGAGGAACTACTTGACAAGCTCGAGCGCTTACAAAATGTGTGCATAAAATATGTTTTCGGACTGCGCAAATACGATCACGTGTCCGCGTTTAGAGCGCAGCTGGGTTGGCTGCCAATACGTCAGCGTAGAGACCTGCATGTCCTGTCATTGCTTTTTAATGTTCTCTACAACCCTGCTTCACCTCCTTACCTCAGTGAAAGGTTTAAATATATGGCCGATGGCAGTGGTCACCGCTTGCGGTCGTCTGCCAATCTCACTCTGGCTGTACCGTCTAACAAGACGCGTACGTACGCCAAATCTTTCACAGTAAGCGCTGTGAAGTTGTGGAACGAATTGCCACTGTCCCTTAGGAAGTCTCCATCTGTAGCATCGCTCAAGACGAATCTTAAGAAGTTATGGCTTTCCAATGACTTGTGAATTGGATCTACAATGTATTTATATTTATGTGTATATTTATATTACATTATATATATGTATATATGTATGTATGTATTAATAGTTTATATGTGTAATTATTAGTAGTCTTATTATTTTTAATACCTTTTTGTACACGGTGTTAGTTTGTCTATCTTCTTCTCGTACTCACTCAATTGCTCAAAGGTTAACTGGAAGAGATCCCTTATAGGGATAAGTTCGCCTTTGTACCTATATGTTAATTGTAATAGATGTATTTTTTAACTGTTTTTGTGTACAATAAAGCGTTAAACTTACTTACAAAGCATCTGTCACTCACACTCGCATTTTCTCAAAACGTTTCGGATGCTTTGTCAATTACTTATCGCGTGATTAAAGTCATCATATGCCCGCAGAACATAATAGTCATATCATACCAGCGTCATCATCATAAATTTAAGAGTCAACCTCTTGTCAGTGTAGCTGACGAAGAATGTAGTTTTCTCCATCTAACTCTGCCTATAGCCACTTCCTTGACTTCCCTATATGACATGACGTCTACTTTCTCTTTTATTTGTTTAATCTAACTCATTCTTGGCCTGCCTCTTCCTCGCTTCTCCTCAACTTTTCCTTCTATAATCATATCGTATAAGGTGATTAGAACATTTTCCCTCTCATCTTCTCTATAATTCAGCAAATTCCTTTTTTCTTCCACTCTTTTTAGTATTCCTGTGCCATTATCTTATTCTGTATTACAAGGGTTTTTCAATGAACTGTATATTTGTGATTATGTCATCTTTAATTAGTGGCTCTGTGAGTTGTCCTCGCGAGTTTGTTTTAAAATGGCTGATATTTTTTTTTTCCTTTTTTACCTCTGCCATTTTAAATAAATTTGAAAATTGATTCGATAAAAAAAAATTACAGTTATAGAACCCACGCCATATTTTATGAGAATCGGTTGAGAAATCGGTAAGTCAGCCAATAACTAAAACGACGAGGCTTCGCTCGATTGGTCGATAACAAAACAATATAGTACAAGGCATTGCTGGGTTTCGGGGAGGAGTTGGGGTGGTTAGAATAGGGACACAATAGGCACTTGCGGAGATGCCAAGCGAAACTAACCAGTCTTACATGCTTCGTGAATTTAAAAATAATGCATACAAATCACAAAGTAGATACGCAACAAGCTTCGTCAGAATCAAATGGCATAAAATAAATCCGCGACACGCCTCGTCAAGGAAAACTTAATCTATTGAATCCCCTTTTAGCACAATGTTCGGTCCAAAAGTCCCCATTATGCTAGCAGCATTGCCCCGCTGAATGGCAAGGGAGACTCGCTGGACCAACCATGACCCAGAGCGAGGATTGTTGCCCCTCTCTCTCAATCACCGCCCTAAATCCCTAAAAAGCTCGCGACCCTCATTGCCCCATGGTTCAGCCGTTTCCCCAGCAACCAGACTTACTAAGTTTAGAAATTACAAAGTAGCACCCGACTGAAACTTACGATTTTAATTGGGTAGGTACTAACCAACTAAGTACGAATAACTAAGAGTAGCCGAAAGCTATGAAGTTTCAGCCTCTGACTGAATAGGCACATTGTCGTGGCTAACAATAACCAGTTGAATTCTGTATCAAGTGCTTGGCAAAACTTGGAAGCATGTGAAATTAATGAGTAGGTACTTTCTGTATTCGAATCTGGTGACGATTGTTAAAACGACCCATTTTATAAGCCGTTTGTTGAAATAAAAAAATAACTATTTTGGTTCAGTGACCCAAACAGGATCTTTGCCTCCGAAACGAGAGTACGCCACTTGTCGCGATCCTGCGCAGTTTCTCGCCAGATTTTTAGGCTTGAATCTCACGCAGATCCACCTCCACCACGTCTCTCCAGCGGTATCTGGGACGACCGACTGGTCGTCGACCGGTTGGCTGCCTTGCCCCAAGTATGCTCTTATTGCCGCGTGATCCTCTTCCATTCTTTGTAGGTGACCGAGCCCACAAATCTATGGGAATTTGTCTCTCCGATAATGTTCGGTTCGGCGACAAGCTCCTGAATCTCGGCGTTAGTACGGATCCGCCACGTACCATCATTCCTGTTGGTAGGTCCCAGGATCTTCCGAAGCATTTTGCATAGATAGATATAATTAGATTTTCAAGTAGGAGAAGAATATTTCACGGTTATTTTTTATTTCGCGGTTATATTCTATAAACTCGAAATTATGCACACATCCTGGGATTGCGCAAATTCGCGTTACATACATTTAGGGCCAAATTAAGGTATCCAAATGATTTCCATTTTATTCCGCAAAACATTTTTTATGGATCCAATTAGATTGACCTATTTAGCGACTTTACAAATAAAATGACGTGTAGTTCTTTACACTTATTCAAATGTGCAATAAAAATGTATAAATAATCATCATGCTCACAAGACAGTGCTGAAAACAAAAACTAGATCAAAGTCGAGACCTTTTATTTTTCAGTCGGTAAAAACAGAAGAAATAAGAATCCTAATTAACATGCAAAGACGACAGCGCCGCACGGCACTTCGAAGTTACGTAATTAAGAAATTATTAATGAAGTTTTAACTGTTATCGGACGCCAAGCCCATACCGTAAGGTGACTTAGTATGCTGAATGCAGTACAGTGTGGTCATAAGTTTTCTTTGGCAGTAGTATAAAACGAAAATATCTCTAAGTTTAATATAATTACTAGCCCGTCTAGCACAACTACGCTTGGCGACTATTTGTTGCGCGACCCAGCATCGCCCGTCACTATTGCACAGTACGGCGAAGAAAGAGATAGGTAATATTTCTCGCGCGAGAAAGAGTCGCGTGTCACAGTTGCTAGACGTGCAGGTTGTAGAGTCGACTCATATTTGTGGTATCCAATGAAGGTATAAAAACTCGGACTTCCCACGCTGATGAAGAGTACACCGGGCCCCAGGCGTTGTTAATATTTATTGATTAACACTGACATATATTAAGTTTACTATTGTCGATAATGTCAAGATTCAGCACATCATGCATCCCTTTTAAACTCACCTCGTTGTAAGCGACGGAAGTGAGAGGCAAGTAGTGGTAACCGAGCGCGCGATCCCAGATAACACCTTTGTTCCACACCTCTACTAGTAACCCCTGGTTGATGTCGTTCGTTTCACTGTGGACAAAAAAAAATATTTAACGAATACCGGTTTGTAATCAAATAAAATAAAAAAATATTTCATTTAATATGTTTACTTGAAACGGGATAAATAAATCAATAAATAAATAAATAAATATCAGACAACCTCACACAAATCGATCTAGTCCCAAATTAAGCTCAAGAAGGCTTCTCTCTGTAATCTGTAAAGCTACCGAAACGTCAAGTAGACTCAAATGATTAATATACGCGATATAATCCGTTTAAATTGTTTTATAAAAAACCGGCCAAGAGCATGTCGGGCCACGCTCAGAGTAGGGTTCCGTAGTTGCCCATCCTCCACAATAGACCCGAGGTTTAAATTTCGAAAAAGATTTCAAGCTCTGTAAAAAAGGTCGTAAACGCCAAAAAACTGTAATTACTTATTACCTTCTGGAAGTTATCGATTATACGTGCCAGATTGAGCGACATGTTTTAATACAGTATGGCACTTAACTAATATGTGTAACGTTCGAAGTATAAGGACACCGCGCGGCACTTACGTAATTTTAAAGAAAATTATGAGATTTTGCGATGACTCAAAAACGGCTCAACCGATTTTATTCAATATAGTTTTCATTAAAAGTACTTACAAAGCTTCATTTTCATGAATTTTTTCATAATTTTTTGACCCGTGGTTGAAAAGTTAGAGGGGGGGACGCTATTTTCTTTATTTTCGGAGCGAATATTTACAAAACTGCTGACCCCTATTATTTTTAAAAGACCTATTCAACGATACCCCACACACTAATACTGAAACGAAAAAATAAATTCACATCCACTTTAGGTTTTCGAGAGGAACCCGAAAAAAAAACGTTTTTTACTTTTTATTTTACCGTTCTGTCGGCGTGATACATACACATATACCAAATTTCAGCTTTCTAGTAAAAATGATCACGGAGCTAAGCTGCGGACGGACAGACAGACAGACGGACAGACGGACAGACGGACATGGCGAAACTATAAGGGTTCCTAGTTGACTAAGGAACCCTAAAAAATACGTTCGTTTAAAGAAAAGAGTCAAGTATTTGGTATAGAGAATCAAAATGTCTAGACATTACGATAGTACGATTTTGTCGTAATTTTGTACAATTAGACAATTTAACTCTACAAATTTTGTATATAATCTACAAAATTTGATTATCATAATATACAGCATTATGATATTTTAATACCCTGAACCAAATCACCCGGAAGGTCGAAAGAAACACTACAACTTCAATTTCAGCGTGTGCTTCCACAATAAAAAGCTAAGTACTTGCCATGCAAGCGGCACCCGATATAGACTATCTGAATAAAATATATCACTGACGCTAGATGGTTCTATAATTTCGTGCCTCGCCGTTTTGTATGATTGAAATAGTGTGTAAAGTTTCCCAGCAGATTTCGAAATTGAGGACATTTGCAACACAATATTTAGTGGTATTTACACCATCACATGTATCCCGCATAGTTCGTTTGCCGTCCCTGATGTATTTAGATATGGTAAAGTACTTAATAGCACGTTTTCTTGATTACTAGTCAAAATAAAATCCATCCAATTTTGTCAATAAACAATATTTGCAAGCAATAAGTAGGTCAAAGTCTACGTTTAAGTGCAATAGCGCTTTAAACAGTTGAATACCAATACAAACATCATTATCTTTATTCATTTTCGATCTTAGGTTTTTAAAATAAAATGTGTACAAAAAATAAAATTCAATAAATAAATCTACTCTCGGGCACCCTTTCTATTATAACTTATAAGGAAAATAGAGATAGCATTCTACTGTCGCATCTATAACTAGAATTTTGTTAAAACATTACTTACACTGTTTGTTAACAAAATATTTAAACAAACTGTTAAAATTTACAGCGAGAGTTCGTTTCAAATAATCCTTAAAAGCGAATTTTATTAAACTTCAAATCACTACACAGATTTCCAGTAAGCATCCTTTGATTTCAACTTACAGGTAAATCCCATTATAATTAAATTTCCCATAACAAACGTTTGAGACAAGGTTATTACAGGGTGTGGCCCGTAATATGAGCAATAAATGAGAACATAGAAACCCTTCAAACTGAACAACATTCATTTAGCAACTTTTAAAATTAACTTGATGTAAATGATAATTATAAAATAAAATTTATTGCAAAATATTTGATTTTAGTAGAGTGAATGAGTGATGTCAATGCTAAGAGGATGTCAATATTGTTCATTTTGAATGACGGAGATTCAAAATACTATTAGATTTTTTAGACATCATGTACTGCTAAAAACTATCTTATTGTTGTCGCTGAACGAATGCTGTGCACTTTGAAGAGTAAAATATATTTTTTTAATTTATTGCTCCTAATACAGGCCACACCCAGTATATAGGTACTAATTCATCTGTCTGTACAAGAACCACGTAGACAGATCCAATTTATTCAATTCAATTGATACATCCAGGAACAAAGAGATATTCAGCTCGTATATGTGTTTTAATTATAATGTACTTAGTTACTTAATTATGTATTCACAGATTACCAATAATATTTTTCAATTACAATGTGGTGTTGTATATGACGGCGCATCAGAGAATTAGCTCGATGGCGCTAGTATCGCCTCTTGATTTATGAATGACCAAACTCTTTAGTACGTAATACCGAACTCTGAGGATGTGGCCATATACGACGGGATTGACAGCTGTCGTTTTGGGGCTGTTCTTCCATGTCGAGCTAGCGCCTCACGTGTTGCGGTAGAACGTTATAAAAGTTGGGAATCCTAGATTATTCGTCATAGATACTCTAGATTTATGTTACAGATGCGTTTGGTTCAATCATAGGAAGTGAAGTATACGGATCGGCTGATACTTCTACCAACCCTTGTCTCCTCGCCCGAATACTCACGCGGATGAACCAACCTAATGAAAACCAAGTGTAACTGGACCCTAACTGTGAGTCATTATCAGAAGTGGGATCTGAGGGCTTGAAAATGAGGGGACAAGTGGAAACACCATCGGCATCACGAGGTCGGATAGCGGAAATGCGATATTTTTTTGGTTATATGGGAGCATGGCTCTCTCAGTTGATTGTGGCAACACATAATACACCTACGAGTCTTGCATACACAAATCTTATCAAGTGTGATCCTGATCAAGGTGAAGCTGGTTCAGATGTAGGGTTTGTGCAAGGTAACCGATATTGTAGTGAATAGCCAAATAGAGATGTGTATGTGTGATCGCGAAGGAACCTTGTTTTTCAAATATCTACGTTATTCGTATTCATGCTGTACACTTTTTTAACGATCTACATGGTAGAGCAGTGTGAGTCTATGGATCCACTAAACGAAATGAGTGATAACTATCTCTATTCTTTTCATTTGAGTTTCACGCATGTCTATAACCAAACTTTCAGCTTACCGACTAGCACATCGTACAGCGTCTTCGTTTGTCGCGTGCCTCAACATCTCCTATCCTGTTTGCACGGTATTGTCAAGAACGAGATTGCTAATGTTTTTCGCACGACCAAGAGGTACCTATCAGAGTTATGCTAGAAGTGCTGAGTTGTCACCAGCCCTAACGAACACTGTAAAGAGCCGCACTGCTAGATATTACTAAGGCTTAACATGGCATATAATAAAATAAACTTGGCTTACACAATCTTATTGTAATATGATAATTGATAATGCAAATTACTTAATTAGTTGGAGGTAAGGGGACTGCGCAAGAAGCTATGCGTCTGTGGAACTTTATTAAGTTTTCTGAAAGTAGAGAGTATTGCCGTGTAAATTGTGTATTATCTAAGAAAATTCCATTGATTCGCAGATACTTGATTTTGCGTGTAGTTATGACGAGATTTCATAGCAGTATGACTGAAGACGCAACAACGAAAACTACAAGATGACAAGAACAACGAAAATGGAACCAAGGCACATCAGTACCAGTTGCATTTCTGGTGTGAAGAAGCTAGCCAGTGAACCGGTTACGTGCAAGGATGTCCAAATCGACAAGAATCTTACAACGAGAGGTCAACATTATCTGGTGAGGTCATTACGTTCATTTTTGGTAGCAGCTTGTGATCCTTTTCAAGGAGAGGTGGTACTTCTCACCACTCCAATTTGGTATAGAATACCTACTACTATCGGTTATCATTTCTGTGGACAGGCAGCCTATAGATGTGATATTTTAAAGGTGAGAGTGAATAAGCACTATCTGGGTAAGCATGTTCCATTGTCGTCTTCAACGTCACTAACCAACTTCTGAGATTGAAGCTATATGGTAAAGGTATAGGACCTATACCTAGGTATAACATAAAAAAAATAACGTAATTATTCAGTGGCCTTAGTGGGAGTAACATTAGGTGGTAGCAACTAGGGCGGAAAGGTGCGTGAGCGGTGACCATGTGCTGGAGGACGACACGTGGAAAAGTTCTTCTGCAGGTTGGACTGACGATATTGTAAAGGGTGCAGGAACTCGTTGTATGCGAGTATCGCGGGGCCATATCGGAAAAGTATTTGCTTAGCATTGGCTGACATGATTATAATGATGATGATCATGCTAAACATCAGGTGGACAGATCACCTCTTCATTACTGTCTTTGCTATTTAAGATTCCGGAAACCATTACAATAGGTAAAGGTATTCTTGAATTACGTATTTACGTCATAATTAAACAGTACGATCAGCATTTTACCGTTTCACTGACGGCAAGTCATTATATCTTTCGAAGCTAAAGTTGATTTACCTCTGCGAGTTCATCGGTGTTGGGTTTACCCTAAGTTGAATGAGTAGTATAACCCTAGAATGTAGCACGCTAAGTTATTTATCGTGAAACTCACTGTCATTTGAAAGCAACTGTTCCCTACATGCGTAAAACTGACAGCACGCCGAACACCCGGTACAAAGCTGTTTATTTATTAGAGCTTCATGGTAGTCGGTATAATTTAGAATCTAATCAGCAAACAGACAAAGTCACTACTACCCGAAGGTTCATAGTTCATAGTTATTTATTCAGTAAACAATACCTATTGCTCATGCATAGTTTGATTTTGGTAGGGAAACTCTATTCAGAAATGTAAAATTTAATTAGACAAATTGCCCATTGCTCACGTCGTTTCGATTCCTAATTAGGACTATTTAAGACTCTAATGTATCATGTAGCTTTGGGTTATGATAAGACCCTGGGCACCATCTATTTTGAACAGTTATGGTTTCCATTACGCGGAAAACTAACATAACTTTGTCGGTAACTGTATGATCAAAAATATAAATGATATGCATCGTGCACAGCTTTGAACGGTGGAGTGGAGCCTAGCAATTGAGATGATAATTTTATCCCTTATCCCTTCGGACGCCAACGACAGATATATCCATCAAGGCGTGTAGAGCGTATCAACCTATATGCCTCATAGAGTTCAATGTTGCGATTCGCATTGCAATGTAATGACGTGCGTGTGAACGACAGATTTTGTATTTGACAAAGTGTGAAAAGGTTAAAGCAGGTTAAATGGTGTTGAGGTTTTGCTCGAGTTACTACTTACTTAACAGATAAAAAGGAGGCCGAGACGGCGGTTTATGATAAAATAGCGACAATGATACTCTCGGTGTCGAGTGAACCATCCATGTGTGAAGATCTGACGAGTAGTTCTGAATAGTTTCTGGTTCCAAAAATAAAGAGCGATAAGTTTACCTTTTTTTAAAAAAAAAAAAAGAATAGCGATCTAACAAATCTACACTTTTAAAATCATTGTTATAGAGAATCCTTGTTAGCCTTCTAATGAGCAGTTACGGAAGTAAGTAGGAAGGATCCTTTGTAGGTGTCGCTACTTGTGATGGCAGAAAAGAGAGAGAGTGCTTTTACATGGTTTTTTTGTAATGGTGAATGATGACTGGTTGACGTGAGTTTATCGGCTAGATCTGCATCACGACCTTGTACTGAAGGCTGGTCAGAAGGGACTGCAGGTACCCGGTCTATGGTTTATGGAAGTGTATGTGGGAGGTGGCTAGTCGGATGGGCTACAGGCGCCCGGTCTACGCCGCACCACAAGCAAGAGCAGGCTGATCCAAAGGGCCTAGCGCGCCCGGTTCACGCCATGATTTGAGGATACGCTGGTCGAAAGGGCCTTAGGCGCCCGGTCCACGCCATTACTGTGACTTTTACTGCAGTGTGAGCCTGATTGGTTGATTATAGCGAATGCTGCTAATGTTACATTTTAGTAAATGCGAATAGGATGTCAAACTATTGGATACAATACTAATTGACAGATGTCATGGCAGAAGTGGAGCTATTCTGAACTGTGAAGTTCGGAGTTCCTGTGCTGTAGTTTAGCTTAGGTACTCAAACATGGGATGGCATGGAGGCAAGAGGGTGTTGGGTCTGCACTTTAAATAGGTATTGAACGGGTGCAGGTGCGGATTGTAGGTACGTGGTATCGAGCCATTTGCTAGATGCATTAGTGAATAGTATGCGCTTCAAGAAAATTAAATTATGAATTTGCCTAGAAGCGAAAGATTGCTTACATGTTGCGAGATAAAGAAAAATGCGTCAGGCCACTATTTGGCAACGCTAGACGCAGACAACATATTGGTCAGGAAGGGTCGAGCTTGCTTAGTTTGAAATCATGTTGTTCTTTATAGATACTCTTTGTAAAGGTCTAACCACACGAGGGCGTGTGACTGTCAGGGTTGGCCGTGACGGCGCATCAGAGAATTAGCTCGATGGCGCTAGTATCGCCTCTTGATTTATGAATGACCAAACTCTTTAGTACGTAATACCGAACTCTGAGGATGTGGCCATATACGACGGGATTGACAGCTGTCGTTTTGGGGCTGTTCTTCCATGTCGAGCTAGCGCCTCACGTGTTGCGGTAGAACGTTATAAAAGTTGGGAATCCTAGATTATTCGTCATAGATACTCTAGATTTATGTTACAGATGCGTTTGGTTCAATCATAGGAAGTGAAGTATACGGATCGGCTGATACTTCTACCAACCCTTGTCTCCTCGCCCGAATACTCACGCGGATGAACCAACCTAATGAAAACCAAGTGTAACTGGACCCTAACTGTGAGTCATTATATACATTTGGAAATAACTTTCAAATCCCATCCTTCTATTTGAACATTTTCATGATATAAGTTCCAGAAAAAAACAGATACATTTTTACCTTCTACGTAAGAAATAAATATTTAATTACTCTAAAATCTACGTCTAAAATGACAGATACGTGAAGGTAGTATCGGTAATTTCATATCATAATTTACGCTTACATACCTACTAAAGAAATAAAACTAACCACATAACTTCAAAAAATTATCCGCAAGACACGAATAAAAATACAAACATTTTCATACGTAACGTAGGTACCGTAAAAATAATATTATTTTAACAAGGGTAGTACGTCCTTGACGAAACATGTTAGTACTTTGGAAGGGGTTTCAAACTACACGTACCTACACGTCACAGAGACCAAAGGGCTGACAGCGACTCGAAATTCGTCCAGGAAAACGGTCAAGATATTTGGCGTTTCGCCAAAGAGATATTTAACATTATCTTTACCGACGTAACTCTTTCGGTTTCACTTTAGCTACGGACCGAGTTCCCAAAGAATCGATTCGCAATGTCTACATGAACGAATGATATTAGGATTGGTAAATGCTATATGTTGCACACGTTTACAAGTAAATACAATTTTATCATTTATTTATAGGTACTTATACAATAAAAGATAGAGCCAAATTTTATAGATATTGACATAATGTATATGTTACTTTATCGATGTATCATACGGGTGACGGACATATTATCAATATGTGTAACGTTTTTAAACAAAAGTTAGTTTCTCGCTTACCGTAAGGACCCGTTGACGAGCTAAATGTTGGTATAACGATGCAAACAGATTTCGTCCTTTTCGTTGAAAACGTCACAAATATAATTTTAGTTGCATTCAGAGACACTGCCAAGGCGTAATTTAATGAGGAAAATAACCACATATACTTTGTATCAATGGGATTTTATATACCTTATTACGTCGCTACCTATTCTAAATTATAAAAAACCGGTCAAGTGCGAGTCTGACTCACGCACCTTACTTAAATTTAAACTCGATACCTCCACACGTTCTCGAGATAAAGGGTCTTGACAGACAGACATGCAGACAGACGGACGGACGGACAACAAAGTGATCCTATAAAATAAAGTAAATAAATATCGGACAACCTCACACAAATCGACCTAGTCCCAAATTAAGCTCAAGAAGGCTATAAGGGTTCCGTTTTTTCCGATTGTATTACGGAACCCTAAAAAATACAGTACTTTTTGTGAGAAACATAATTTACTTGTGATGCGTTCTGTGGACCAACGGCGGTTCATAAGAATTTTAGGCCGATAGCGTCCCAGCATCAACGTTGGATGATATTGGTATGCTACCGACCAAAATTATTTTGAAAAACCCATGGCCTTGTGAGGATCGTGGCGATTCTTTGGATGCAACTAGCACAATAGTGTTCACCGTGAAGGTCCTTGACGCAGTAATGATTAAAATTAGAATACCAAAATATTATATCAAACTCGGGTTACAAAGATCAATTTTTCGTTTTCATCTTTGTTCCCAGCATCGCAGTAACACGATAGTTCTTTGTTCACCTATGTTATTATCTGACTTATAAGCAGAGCTATCCTTGTACCGTTTTTGTGAACTAGTGTTTCGTGATATCAATGTTTTTGGGCACAGGAATCGTTTATGGCCCCCAGGGAGGACCCAGATCATGTTCTACCCCGACCCAATTTAGGGTTTCTGCAATATATTCTTATGAGGAGACTGAGTGATTTTATTTTTGCGAGGAAAAGATCGAATAATGTCGTCAAGATATATGTACGTAGCACCGAGGGTTTATGAGTCGAAAATCTAGTTTAGATGTGTTAAGTTCTGAATTCTTTCAACTCTTGCAGTTTAGAATTTGATAAAGTGCGTTTATTAATGTATTTAGTTTTGAACACAGGAGCCTCTTTGCTTAAATCTCTCACGTACTGGCCACCCAAAACCGCGCAAGTAAAAAAGAACAAAAAATAAATGAAGTTTCACACATGAAAATCTTACGTTATTGTGTTTCAAATAATATGACGTCCGTTCGATTTTTCATTCAAATTGTATTCGAGTTGTCAAATATGAACTGTCAAATTCCATGTTAAAGTGAACTATCAAACTAACGTATGACTTGAACATATACGTTAGCGATGTGCTCTGTTTAAGCCTAAAATGGCAACTTGTCCATGTCACTTAATGCAGTTCGGATGTAAGACAAAGTTTTATCGCCAAACGCATTACTACGCTGAGCGGCTTAGACGTTGACGGTTACAAATTAAGATTGAGTGTCGTTTGCATAAATAACGTTATGTCACATACAGACATACAGTTACACATGTCATAAAGTAGGTATAACTGGTACAGAAAGCGCTGTTCTTACAAAACGTAATCGCAATATTTTTCTCAAATGAGCAAAGCTCATTAAGTGAGCTCAAACAGTTCTGCATTGCCGCGATGTATACAAATGTCATTAAACTGTTTGTAATTTTGATTGCTTGTTTATTTTGTGTCTTAATTTTAGACTTACCTAGTGGTTGTAATTATTTAGTTTTCATCACATTTGCTCGTAAAAGATGGTAGGTATTACATGCAGGTGTACTGAAGGACAAAGACATAGATAGTTCCCGCGGGAGTTATAAATTGTTATAACTCCCGAGGGAGTTATGGTTTTAGTCTTAAAAATATAGTACGCAGTCGTACATTACTTCAGACTAAGGAGGTTTCAATTCAGCCAAGGTTTTTTGTTGTATCGACAAAACTTGCCTACCAGCAAATTTTATTGTGTATTGAACTAATATGGTACATGTAACTGCATTATATTTATGTTTTACAATTATTTTAGTGCATTTAGTAATAATTTTATTAAAATTAATTTTAAATTATCGTTACAATCTGGCAGTATAGCCTGTCAAGTTTCTAAACTAAACGCGGTTCTTAGCATTATCTGTGGTAAACTACACAAAAAAAGTTATATAATTATTAGTAGGTACCTACTATTTAGTTTTCTAACAAAATTACTGTTCGTATTTAAGTTTTTTTAATATTACGGTGTTAATTTTTGCTGCATAATATTGTTAATGTTTGTTTGTTGAATGATAGATGGTAATATTCTGTATAATTGTTTTCTGTTTTAAGCTGACCGCCGATTATAAAAAACATATATAGAAAAAAGTTGGTTGTCAATCGTTTAATGTTTTATTTTTGTTTTATGTATTTGTTATTTCCTCCCAAATGTGATGAAAAACATTGAAACATTGTGTGTATGGCGGGTAGTAAGGGGATTACAAACTCAGGCCATTAAAAACCCTCCGCCTGCGGCGTCGGGCTTCTAATAGACCTTCGTTAGTAATCCCCTACTTACTACCCTTATGAAACAATATACTATTTCATATACATTATGACTGACGGGTTAATAGTTATGTGTATTATTATAGCAAAGTACAAATTCGAGTTTTGAACTCTCATCGAACTAAAAAAGATTCAACATTAATAACGCAATGATTGACCAGAGACTAGCTAAACGAGAATTCGAAGCGTAGTCAAAGTAATTTTAATTATACGTTTCGTTCCTACATACATGAACCTATTGTATGACAGAGAAGTATGAACAGTGAATAAATGTTTCACCTTACGCCCATGTGAATGTAGCGAAATAGCCAAGCCACATATTTTGACTAAGGTGTAGAGTTCGTGAAGTTAGGCCTTCTAGAGTTAGGACGTGTAGTCAGAAGCTTGGCTCTGATAACTTTTCGACAGTGCGAGTCATATGGTCTCGTCTTGGCAACATTTTACATGAAAATATTTTGATGAGGTTTTATTATTATCATAACCAATATATAAAATTTCGCAGTTGCACAGGTTCTATGTAGTCGCGGATGGACTCATGAATCAGCAAGCAGTTGCTGGAGATGTCAGCAAAATGTATGAATCCGACAAATTGTTCGTTTAAATATGTTGTGACATGAATGAGGATTGTCTACTTAAATGTTTTAAGGAATAATATTTACGAACTGCAAGGAGAGTGAGCGAAACGTCCGTATGTCCGTTTGTCCGGATTATTCTCGCCCGCAGTACATAAATAAGTTACATACATAACAGTACAGTGCGAGAGCTGTCAGAAAGCCATTCCCAATTTATACCTGTCTCGCTCGCTCTTACGCGATACAGATAAGAACCTCTCAGTTTTCACCCAAACCCGAATCGCAATTTGCAAGCTCACGGACTGTAGAACTTTCTGTTGGAATATAATCTATGCCGCGTCTTCAAATTATAGTACATAATTGCCCTACGTCGCATTTATTAGTGACAGTATTAAGCCCATACAAATTTCTGTCTACAAAAGCAGAGCGGATGTGTAAAACGGACCAATCAGTCCATACCTGTGTTAACTCGGGCACAGGTACTAAAGTGATGTAGCAAAATATTTTGTCGACAAAAAAATATATCGATGTTACTGTCAACACCTTAACGTTGTTCAACGTAAATAATATATTTTTCTTTTCATTTTAAAATAAAAACAGTAAACAAATTAAAACGTGTACAACAGTAAACAAATTTATACGTTTATTTCAAAATAGTTTTCATAGTATACAATCAATATATTTTCAATATTGCTCGGTATTAAGGATTTCCATCGAGATGAAAATATCCACTTTATTAGACATGGTATCGAACTTTTTTTTCTATTATTCGAGAATTTTTAATGAGCACAGCACGTCTAGCATAACTTTGACACGCGACTTATGTCCCGCAACATAGCATCATCCGTCACTATCTCATAGTACTGTACATATAGAGACAGGTAGTACATCTCGCGCGAGAAAGAGTCGCGTGTCAGTTATGCTAGCCGTGCAGGTATCAATGTATATCGACATCTTTTTTATCGATATCAAATCTCTAGAACGAGCCGTGAGCTAGCACAGGTGTATGCCAATCACATTAATCAGATTTAAATATATGCACTTCTTTTGGGTTTCACATAGACGAAACCTGATTGGTTCAATTTATCCGCTCTGCTTCTGTGGACGGCCTGTAAACGAACAATGTGCATCTTGTAAAAATAAAGTTAAATTATCACTTTCAGATAGATGTGTGTGTGAAAATAAAATGTAATTTGTACACTACTACACTACACTACTACACTATTTTAAAATTTTAAATGTTCTCGATTGTTGATATCAAATTGTCTAGTCCTTGTTATCGAGAAACAATATTGTACCTGTACTGTAGGAGTGATAAAAATTATCAAGAATCTGTATTGTAGGAAAGGAAATGTGGTATAACTTTTACAGTGAACTTTTTGTAGTTCGTAACTGCTGTGCAGTTTGGCAGATACTCAGAAAGTTTATTGTAATATCGAGTTTCATAAAAAAAAAGTTGTAATTTAATTTGCTAAAGTTTATGCAGGAATTGTGCCCCACCCCGTCTACTCCAGCTTAAAATAATACGCCCTTCGTCTTAGGTGTAGTATAGTATAAATAATCATATGCCAGCATATTAACTTGCTTTCGAGCATTACGATAAGAGATATACGAGTAGATAAGATATTTATTGAATAATAACTTATTTACAGTAATAATAACTATAGCTTAAGACATTCTACTTGGCAAAAAATGACATGCTGATAAAGTGCAACACAAGGTCTGTAGTTTTATTAATCAAATCAATGTGATCTATTATGAAATTGTATGACTGTCTAGCATGGCATGGCATCAACATCAATGGCGAATACATCACTCACCTTCGGTTTGCCGACGACATCGTAGTCATGGCAAAGTCGATGGAGGAACTCAGCATGACGCTGGATGACCTCAATCGAGTTTCTCAACGGGTGGGCTTAAAAATGAACATGAACAAGACGAAACTCATGTCAAATGCCAAGGTTGTGCCCATCCCTGTCTCTGTTGAAAACTCGGTACTCGAAGTTGTTGACTCATACATCTACCTAGGACAAGTGGTCCAATTAGGTAGGTCCAACTTTGAGAAAGAGGTCAACCGCCGAATCCAACTCGGCTGGGCAGCGCTCGGGAAACTCCCCAATGTCTTTTCGTCCGACATACCTCAGTGCCTCAAGACGAAAGTCTTTAACCAATGTGTGTTACCAGTGATGACTTACGGCACCGAAACGTGGTCTTTCACTATCGGCCTCATCTCAAAGCTCAAAGTCGCTCAACGGGCAATGGAGAGGGCTATGCTCGGGGTGTCTCTACGTGATCGAATCAGAAATGAGGAAATCAGTAGACGAACTAAAGTGACCGATATAGCTCACCGGATTAGCAAGTTGAAGTGACAATGGGCAGGCCACATAGCACGCAGAGCAGATGGCCGATGGGGCCGAAAAGTGCTCGAGTGGAGACCTCGGACCAGCAAGCGCAGCGTAGGACGTCCACCTACAAGATGGACAGATGACCTTATAAAGGTCGCCGGAAGGCGCTGGATGCAGGTCGCTTCCAACCGGTATATATGGAAGTCCAAAGGGGAGGCCTATGTTCAGCAGTGGACGTCCTATGGCTGAGATGATGATGATGATGACTGTCTAGGACGTCACAGTTCTGAAATAATTGTAAGAATGAGTTATCCTCCTTCCTTCCTCCTTGTATGTTTCATAAAAATTCGAAGCCCAAGCTTGGTACGGTTCGATGGGATGCATGTTTCAGATTTTTTCCAAATATTTATGGAATCACCTCACGAAGCCCTTTCATGAGATACCCCACATGTTTGGATTCAGAACACAAAATGTGAAAACTCCATCCAAAAAATAGATTAATTACGTCTTAACTCCTTCCTGCACTAAAATTCATGATTGCTCATCTTCTTAAAATATTCTTAGGGTGAAAAAGGTTCATGCTGCCAAAGGAAACCATCGGATCATCAAATGCCGTATATTTAACAGGCCTTGAGGTCCTTTTAAAATGCTGATTGCTGTAGACATTTTTCTCTATGATCAAACATGTTTCTTAACGTATTATTGATGTTACTGCCTAAAACAGGGCTATTGGGATTTATTGGTAACATATATTTGAAGCGACTTCCGGTCCGTGACTTATGATGGCCGCATGCGTTTAAGTTTTGTTGTTCGTTATTTATTCATTTTTGTTGTTCAATGTGTAGTATTAGCGTATTGTGCAGTGATCAAACGAATGTGTGAATAGCTAATGAAGAATTCAACTTGAAGCGTACATAGCCCTTCCTGGGTCAAGGCCCGATTGTCCGTGTGGTTTTTTGTAAATCGCTATCACTTCACAAAAAGCACGATTTTCTCAACTCACCGTACAACGTGGTATCAATCCTCTTATCTAGTCGCCGAGTGCGATTGGCAACGAGACATTGGCAGTAATGGTCGCTTAACTGTGACCGGTTGTCATTAAAAAAAAATTGAATATATATTTGAAACCTACAGATTGAATTTTCCAATGATAATTTTTGTTTAAAAAACTACTCGAAATTGATAAATCACGCGGAAAATTAGTTTTTTTACTCATTTTCGACTGCACGTAATAAAATCATGAAATAGCTATGTTACTACCTAGAACTCGGGGAAAAGTATTATTCACTTCAAGAAGTTGGTTGAAATTAACAATACATTTGTCATAATATGAAAAAAATTAAATAAAAGGAATAAGGCCTCTTAAGACAGCCCACTATGACTATTAGCGTAATGCAAAATATTGAATGAAAAGCCCCATTTTACGCTTTTATGTCAAGAACACCGCCCACTATTAGTCATCATCATCATCATCAAGAGCTACGCTCTTGTCAGTGAAGCAATTCCCATGCATCTCGTTCTTGCGCCTTCTCCTTGACAGCCTGGTACGACACGACGTTCACTATCAGTCAAAATACTGATAAACAATTTCACTGTGAACTACGCTACGCTTTACTTTGATCGTAAACAAGGCAAAGGTGTGGAGCCGACGGCGAACGAAAACATTTATCAGCTTACTAGGCCAAATATTTGTTTATTTCGAGAACTTTGAGGCAACTTTCGGAGGGCGTGGCGTACGTATACAAACAAACGGTAGTATTAAAATTGGATAGCGGTTATCTAATTATATGGGTAAAAGCCCGTTTTCATAACGATTCCCTAGAAATTACAACAATTTTCCCTTGATACTAATTACTCATGTACGCAGAACAAGGAAAAAAGTCATAGCTGTGTTTTTAAATATTTCTTATGAACCCGGCGACAATGCGGTTGGCGCATTAGTAGGTAAGGCAGCTGGCTAAGTGGCTCCTGAGACGGCGGTCCTCGGTTCGAATTCCGGCAGAGGAAATACCTATTTGTATAAAATTATTTATTTCAGAAAAAACCTTGGTTTGTAAATTAATCAGTTTTGGAAACTATAATATGTAATTAAATAGTCCAAAGTAACTAATTTCAAATATTATAATATCAATTTAAGGTATTACGCTTCAGGGGAAGATTGGAAAGCAAGGTTCACAATATACAGGGTGATCAATCCAAATGTGTCAGTAGGGAGAAAACAAAACTATAAAAGACAGGAAAATCTATTCTTAGGAACCATGGAGTCGCTTTTAAATTTAATAGAAACTACATTATTTTTTCTTATAAATCTCATACATAACCGGGAATTGAACTTGGTTACAATTTGGTAAGTAATCGCATGCCGTATTATATCATTATTTACAGCGATTTTGACCGGGGTTATTTAAGAAAATATTATGCGATTTATAAAAAAAAAATAACAGTTTTTATTGAATCTAAAATCGACGCCATGGTTCCTAAGAACAGATTTTCCAATGAATTAATCACCCGGTATAGCTGAAAAAAAGCAAAATATTAATTAACCTTCCCATTAAGCGTAATACCATAAACTTATGTTATAATACCTACTTTAAATTTGTCATACCGAGGTATAGACTATTAATTTACTATTGTTTCCTAAACTGATTAAAATTTATCGTTTGGCAACAAACTGTTTCTTGAATTGTGAAAATTCAGAATAATTAATAATCCTTTAAAGAAAAATTCAAATACTAAAATGTTAGCAGGTCCGCAGGTTTTCGCTTCTTGTATGTATTTATATAATTAGTTTCCGTTTCCTAGCTACCATGTATCTTAATTACAATTAAACTCCCCTTATTTTACTTCAAGTTTAATTATCTTATCAAGGTAACGCCGCCAGCATACTGGGGACCATGCCGCAAGCGGACCTTTTAGATGGGGGTATTTTTTTATGATCCTTTTTACACTCGCGTAATTTAATCTGTCAATTAAAATTTCACAGACAAAATCACAATAACGCACTTTTTAATCCTGTGCCAAAGTTCTATACTCTATGGTACCCGCTACAGAACTAATATTCATAAGACATCTCTTTTCTCAACTCAAGTAATATCAAAAGGAGGACATCAGCATATATTTGATAAAAAAAAAGAACGCAACTATTTTCACTGATTGTTTGAAATTACTTGTCATAAAATTTAACCAATCACGAGGGGCCCGCCATGACCATCTCAATCATGTTTTTTTTTAATAGGTCAGTTTTAGTTGAACGAAAACGGTTACATCAAAAATATAAATTCAGTAGGGAACAAGGAGCTTATATTTAAGACAACAGGAGTGCGAACTCAGAATAAGTGTTCACACCAAATTAAATCTTAGAATTAATACATAAAGTATATTTTACGGGTGAAGGGGTCACGGTCAGACAGAGACAGCTCGCACATAAAGTAAAATCCACAGACCTACGGACCAAATTGACAAGTAAGTATGAACAAATGTTGCCACAGGTTGGCCAGTGTCGTTCTCATCGATATTAAAATTATTGTTACATCGTTGGTTTAAGGTCCACCCAAACGGGACAATCAAATTGGCAATTTGATCGGCTAATGTATATACCAACTTTTTCCAGTGATTTTGACAGACCCCTAATTAGTGATAAAAAATTAATGTCAAACCAGCAATAATGTGCATGAAAATTATATATTTATGATAATTGATAGTTTATTGAATACCTACATACATTTAATTAAATGAATTAATAAAATTATTGTTCTTTATTTTCAAATTCCCAACAACGTGGTCCATCTTTTTAACAAAAAAAAACGGGTCTATCTTCAGAAATAGTTGACCACTGTTTACATCTACTTTTATGTATGTAACGATATACGTTATCATTGCTATTACGAGTGTTTATTGAAATTGTTACGTGTTATTATGGATTCGCAAGATTCGGGACCAGAGCCATGTTCATCAAAATGTTCGCCTCCGACAAAAAAAAGAAAAAAATCTATTAAGCTACAGTACCGTTATTCGAAGCCTAAATTAATATTTGAGAGTGGCAACACTGTCTGTCAGATGACGTAGCGGTTCCTGATAGGCTGACATTTCCCGCTCTTTGCCCCACAAAGTTTCTCTTGATGGCCACCAGGGGGGGGCCGCGGCGCCTTGGCGCGAAGTGCGGCCTCTCGCATCATTGGCGTTTTGTTTGTCGCAACGTACGGTTCCTTACAAAAAATCGAGAGATTTTTGTAAGTACTAAAAATATTTTATTATCCAAAAACGGTGTTACCGTTCGTTTTTTAATATAATAATATGTTACAGGGAACATGACGGACTCTAGCTCTAGTACTAGTTCAAGTTCGTCATCAGAAACCGAAGAAGAGCTGACAGCCGCTCCAGGTACGTCGATGGCCCAACAGCCGCCGCTGCCGCCACCTCCATCCTCAAAAAGGAAGGCTAAAAGGTCGGAGTCGGAACCCAAACGTAAACGACCGCGGCATGATAATCACAGCGAAGAAATTAGGCTTTTATCCGAACAGGTTAGTGTGATAAGAAATTTGATTGGGAATATGTGGCAGCCAATTGCCCCTATGGCCCACTCTTCCGAAATTGGGGATAAGGTCGATGCTGACGTGAGCGGCGAATTGTACGTTGAAAACAAGGAGGCACCTCCGACCTCTGGTGGTGAAAATCCGTTAAAATTGTCATTACGTACTGTGCTAAAAGAGCCAGCGGTGCCTAAATCCTCATCAGCTCATGTCAGCTTCATAAACTCGATCCACCATTTCGATTCCGAAAATCGGTCCAGTGTTCGTTACTCCGAAGTGCAAAAGCAATATTGTTCCCAACCCGCATTTACAGATTTAGAAACGAATGATGAGATAAAGCCTTTCGACAGGTTTTTAAATCTGAGTGTTATTGAGCGCGGTTTTGCTTCTCTAACTCAAGCTCTCGTTAAACAGAGCGAAGCGGCTGATTCCGCTTTTGAATCCCTTCTATCTTGACGACGCGTTTGGCTCGGTTTGTAGACACCTGCCTACTGAGTCGGCGGTCCCGGGTTCGAATCCCGGCCGGGGCAAATATTTGTGCAAAATATTTGTTCTTGGGTCATGGATGTTATCTATATATGTATTTATATATTATGTATATCGTCGTCTAGTACCCATAGTACAAGCTTTGCTTAGTTTGGGACTAGGTCGATTTGTGTATGATTGTCCCTTAATATTTATTTATTTATTTATTTATCATGGTCTCGCTCCACCACAGAGTTATCCCCACAGTCCTTACAGGACAAACTAAAGGAATTGTTCATTGAAGGTAGCTTTCAAAAGATCTCTAATGATGCCCTGCAATTGGCGTGTGGTCATCGTGCTGATCTCATTCAGCAGCGAAGAGATAGCATTCTACGCTCGGTAAAGGATATTTTTTTTAAAGATTGTTTGAGAAAAATCCCGCCCAGTTCACAATACCTTTTCCAAAAAGAGGCCTTTTCGGCGGCCATTGAAAAACAAGGCGGCATTTCTAAAGCTTTTTGGCCAGTACGCACGACAACTCAAACCAAACCTGCTGCGCAAGCAGGCCAGAACCAAAATGTTGGTACGCATAAATTGCCCGCGCAGGGCATTTTTGACCCAACTAGTTTCCATATGGGTATGCCCATGCCCATGCCTAGACCCTTTGCTTACCCACCTGCGCAAGGTGTTCACAAATTTTATCCCATGGGTTGGCGTGATATGTTTCGCCCACCTAGGTTACCCGCTAACTCTCAGAACAAGGCCAGCCGGCAAAAGAATACTCGAAATCAGGGCCCATACCCCTATCAACAGGCCACCCGAGGCCAGGGTAAAATAAAAACTCGAGCTCCGATGTCCCACGTAGGGAGTACACTCAAAAAAGGAAATTCTGACTCGAACAGTTTCCAGTCGGGGCAACTAGCAAAATTTGTACAAAAATGGCAGTCGCTGCATGCCCCAGCTTCATTGATAAAGCTAATCCAGGGTTTTCGAATCCCTTTTTTCATAAGACCTCCACTGGTCATGCCGAACCTGGCCCATTTTCAAACACCATTCTCCAGGGACATGGAAATCGAAATTCAGAAATTATTAAAAATGGGGGCACTGGAACCCACTACCCCCAGTCCCAGCTTCATTTCCCCAATGTTTTTGACACTGAAAAACGACGGATCATACCGTCCAATTTTCAATCTCAAAAATTTGAATTTATATCTACCGATTCAAAAGTTTCGCCTAATAAATATGCACAGAATACCAAATTTCCTACAACCGTCGGATTGGCTCATAAAAATAGATCTCTCAAATGCATACTTTCATCTGCCCGTTGCACAAAGTCACAAACGCTTCCTACGACTACTTTTCAACGGGCATCTACTTCAGATGACGTGTCTTCCCTTCGGTCTGGCGTGTGCGCCAAAAATGTTCGCTTCATTGACCAATTGGATAGCCCAAATTCTAAGGGACAAAGGGTTCCGCATTCTGGTTTATCTCGGCGATTTCCTATTAGCAAATCAGAACCCTTACACCCTAAAAGAGCAAGGATTAGAGACTGTACTCCTTCTTCAGGAATTGGGCTGGCAGGTAAATCTCGAAAAGTCCACTTTGACACCACAAAGGGTATTAGAATATTTGGGCATTTGTTGGAATCCTCACTCCAACCTAAAATATCTGCCTACAAAGAAATGTCAAATTCTAAAGCAAAAACTAAAACTATTACTGACGCGAAAGTCTGCGAACCTAAAAGAGATGCAGAGTATTGTCGGATCTACCAATTTTGCCAGTTTCCCTGTCTCACGAGGACGCCTAAATCACCGAGCCCTGCTGAAGCACTGTCAATCCCTGTTACACCGGGACCCTCAATGTCGCTTTCCAATTCCCCAAAAAGCTTTAATCGAATTGACGTGGTGGCTAGCCAATGCCGAAGGTCAATCGAAAATTCACCATCCTCCTGTATCCCACTACCTGGTTACCGATGCCTCGGAACTGGCATGGGGAGCCCAGATAGACAACATAAGAATTTGGGGGCAGTGGTCTCACGGGGAAGGAGCCTTTCATTCCAATCAGCGAGAAATGTTGGCTGTATTATACGCCTTAAAAGGTCATTGTCCTTACCTATCCAACTCGTCGTTAATGATTCAGAGCGACAACATGTCCGTGGTATCGTACTTGAGAAACGAGGGAGGAACGAAATCCTCAGCCCTAATGGATATCTGTTACAAAATCTTTCATATCCTAGACAGTTTCAACATTCATCTCGTGATTCATCACCTTCCCGGAAAATTCAATTCCGAAGCGGATCAACTGTCCCGCCTACGTCATGTTCCCGAATGGCATCTCCTAAGCAACATAACAAACACAATATTTCGGAAATGGGGAACTCCACACATAGATCTCTTTGCTTCAGCGACTGCTCACGTAGTCCCCGAGTACGTATCCCTGGACGTGAGAGATCAGCAAGCCCAATTCCACGACGCTTTCTGTCAAACCTGGGACTACCAACTGGCCTGGAAATTTCCGCCCCCGTTTTTAATCCCACGGGTACTAGCCCACCTCAACAGCGCAGTGGGCACATATTTAATAGTAGCGCCCCGATGGCCAAAAGTATTTTGGAGACCCGATCTGAAAAACCGTGCGCTGGCCCCTCCTTTCACCATTCGGAACCTGGACCTAGTGTTGATAGACACCGCCACGGGCTGCCCGCCTCCCAAAGTTCAGGACATGATCCTGGAGGTTTGGAAATGTGGTCGGATAGTATAAAGGATTGGTCCTCAGAGCAAAAGAGTATTTTGTGTTCTAGCTGGCGAAAATCTTCCCTTAGAACTTACCAACCAGCCTGGAGGAGATGGAGGTCTTGGTGCCACGAAAATAAAGTTAACATGACATCTCCTTCAGGGTCAGATTTCGCGAGATTTTTAATTGACATGCACCAAATTCAGGGATTAGCTTGCAATACTATTTTGGTTTATAAATCTGCTATAGCTACTCTTTGTGATCCAAACCACGACATTAAGAGTTAAGCTCTCATGTGCTTGTAAAACAAGCTCTAAAGGCAATATCTAACATAAAACCTGCAACAACTAAGGTCCCGATATGGGACACTGATGTCTTAATTAAATGGTTACAAAGTAATGCTGTAAACCAAAATAGTCTATTTGAATGTTCTAAACGGGCCTCAATCCTGCTTTTATTGTACTCAGGGCGTAGAGTGCATGATCTTACCTTGTTAGCTATTAACTCTGATAACTATATTGTAGATGACAATCATATTATATTCTGGCCAATTTTCGGATCCAAAACTGACTGCTCTACTTATAGGCAATCTGGATGGCGATTATCAAAAAATGAGGATTGTAAAAACTTGGATCCGGTGTTTTGGGTTAATAGAGTAATACATTTATCAGCTGAAAGGCGTACCGCGTGTAAGAGTAATGCATTATTTCTAACTGCTTGTGGTCCCCCCAAAGCAGCGTCGCGCACAGTTGTCGCGAACTGGGTCAGAAAGGTACTGCTGGAGGCAGGTATTCAGGCTAGTCCTGGCAGCGTGCGCCCAGCAGTTGCCTCTAAGTGTTGGCTACAGGATTGTCCTCTGGATGAAATCCTAGCTCGCGCCAACTGGCGCACGCAAAATACATTTAGAAAATTTTATTGCAGGGAGATAAAACAATCATTATCTGATTCTTGCTCCGTACCTGTTATAAGCAATCATTTTAACCCTGTAGATAATTAAAATAATTTTACTTAATTGTGTATAATTGTTGAACTTAATTAAGTTAATTTCTTTGCAGTTGTTCCGTACTTTTATTCTAGCACAAAACACAACGTGTTTCTTTAGTATTTTAATTATGCAATTAAAATAAACTTGCCTTCGATGTTAGAATTATCAATGGAACGCACCCGTTATGTAAAACGGAACGCAGCCTTTGCGACAGTGCTGCCATCTACACAACTAATTCGTTCGTTGAACCTAATCGCTGTCGCCACACAACGGGCGCATATAAATTTCCAAAATCCGCGTCGGCTCGCATCCCCTTTGCTGGAGCCTCGCTCGCGAACAAAACCCTGCACAAAACACTCTTTCGCCTGTGACGGAACCCAGGATAATAGCACCTCTGGAAAAGATCTGGGGCCCCAGTCGGTGTCGCCGTGTCTTCACAATTCAGTCCAAGTAAGTTCTAGCTATCGAAGGTACCTATTTTACTCAACATAAATAGGTTTCGAGCCGGATATACCGAATTATATCTGGTTATTTCTAAATAAATTCGCAATTCGCTGTTGTTTTGTGCTAGCGTAATACAATTTCTTTGTCAGAGTAGCTCGGGTTCTACCGACCTCAACCGATCTATATATCGAGTTTCTAAGCATCTAGCGTATTATATTACGATAATACCGGTGTATACGGTGAGATCTTAACAAAAGCTTGCTAATTGTATATAGTTTCATAGGGTTTTAAGCGATATTTGTGAAATTACATTTCACTTTCGTTTTCGCGAGTAGCGCGGGTACACCTAGAACGCACGTAGGCTGCGCGCTGTACGCCATCTCGGCGCTTCTAGAAACTTCATAGGATAGTCGCACACTATATTTCCAATTTTAAGTACAACGTACAAAATCATTTGCACTTAGTATTTTCGTACTTAGTGTATATAAGCGGTGTAGGTATAACGTACCGAACCCAATTACAGCGGTCATTGTATTTACGTACATTACCCATTCTTTATTGTTCACGTATTTTCGTACGGAACAAATTTCGACTTACATTTAACATTGCGTGTTAAATATAATTTTACAATTAGTTTGCGACTAGCCTAATATTACTAGCTAACATATCGACTAGGTACACTACCTATAATATTACCTCTATCTTAACTAAATCTAAACTACACTTTTACTACACGTAACTATCTACATACATTAAATATTTTAAGCAATTTTATTCTATAACTAGGTTCAAACAATAGCATTAATATAATATCTACTTAAACTACGTAAACAATCGTTTTATTCAGTAACAATGGTAATCGACCAATTAACATTCGAACCTGATCTAGCCTTAAATAGTGCCCAACGTATCGTTGACTGTTCTGAGAACATTTCAGAATTCGTGTTAAGGAATTAAATTCAATTAAAAAATCATTTCTTCAAGTTCAAGGAAAAATTGAAAAATTATCGGCAAAAAACGAATGCTTTTCTAAGGAGGAACATTTAGCTGTGCGTAATCAATTTGATTCATTGTATTTTCAAATACAAGTTACGTTAGATAATTTAAAAGAAGAACGTAAACAAAGCCTGTCGGCTGGTTGCGGCGGGCTACCTACTACTCACAATACGGGATGTTGCGCGTCCCAACAAAATAACTTTCACTCGAATGTTCGGTTACCTCAATTAACTTTGCAAACATTTTCTGGACTATTGACAGAATGGAATGCCTACTATGATTTATATAAATCACTTGTACACGACAACCAATCCTTAACAAACGTAGAACGTTTTCGTTATTTGTTGTTTTTTTTTAAAAGATGAGTCATATAATCTTATCAAATCGATCCCAGTTACTGAATCTAATTACGAGAACGCCTTGCAGGTGTTAATCAATCGATATGAAAATAAGCGAATTATTTCAACGAAACATTTTGACAACATTTTCGATGTTGAACCGGTCAACGATAAAAACATCGAAAGTAGTTTGCGTAATTTAATGAATTGTTATCACGAGAACATAACTGCGTTAAATTCATTAGGTTTTCCGGTTGACGAAAATTTTTCGTCTTATTAAATATTTTGCTACGCAAAATTACACCGAATATACGTAGACGTTTCGAATTATCCTTGAGAACGTCGAATGATATTCCAAGTGTGACCGAATTACTGGATTTCTTGGATAAAGAATTATCTGCTACGGAGATAATGAGCGCTTCGCGTTCAAACGCCGCGATCGCGCCGCAGCGCCCCCTCGCGGCGGGCGCCGGCCGCGCGGCCAGCTCCTCCAGCTGCGGCGTGACGTCATCGCGCCATGCGCAGGCTGGACGGCACGCGATATCGTTAACTCGCGCGCATTCAGATGCAAATTATAACGCGCCGCGTAATTCGAATACTTCCTTCGCGCGCTCTTCTCGTTCATGCAGCAACTGCAGTGCAATACTTAAATAAAATAAAATGCGCATACTGCAAAGATAATTCGCATCCATTGTATAGATGTGACAAATTTCAAAATCTTACTTTAAATGAACGTAAATATTTTATCCAAGAAAATAAATTATGTAACAATTGCTTGTTTATCGGTCACGAAACAAAAGACTGCAAATCGCGCCACAGCTGCCGCATCTGCACTCAACGTCATCACTCTTCATTACATGAAGATGTGCCACCTTCGAACGTCACACCTGAGTTACACTCGGTAGCGGAAACTTCTACGCCCACTCCATTACATGGAGCTACGGGGCCTTTTCAGAGTAAAAACTGTACGGTTTTACTTACGACTGCGCTTGTCAACGTGCGTCCCATGAACCATGGTCCCAACGCACCTCGCCCAGTCCGAGCTTTGGTTGACCAAGGCTCACAGGCCACGCTCATTACTGAGTCGTGTGTCCAGCGCCTCGGCCTGCCGCGGTATCCCGCGCGGACGAGCACAACCGTCACCGGCATTGGTGGCAACAGCGAGCAACCACGTGGTTACGTGTTGTGCGAGGTTACGCCCCACAACAAACCACAGCCGAAGCTTTACATCGAAGCTCTTATTTTACCGAAAATAACGAGCTACTTACCGAATATTCCGAACTCCTTCGAGAATATCTTGCACCTCAAAGGTCTCAATCTAGCGGACCCAGAATTGCGTTCTGCGCGTCCCGTCGAGCTCCTGCTGGGGTCCGACTACAGTGACAGCATACTGCTTCACGATAACATTAAGGGTCCTCAAGGGACACCTGTGGCCATAAATAGCATTTTTGGCTATCTACTAAATGGTAGAATTTCTCACGGAAATATGGCGAAGATTTCAACAAATCTGAGCACGTGTCAACTGGACATGAAACTTCAGAAATTCTGGGAACTGGAGTCAATACCAGAACATCCTCATCTTACCAGAGATGAACTTCGTTGTGAATCAATTTTCGTCGACACTCACACAAGGGACTCAAACAATACACGGTTTCTCTTCCCTTTAAGGAGAACGCGCCTCCACTAGGCGAATCTCGCGCCATTGCGCTCTCGCGTTTAAATAAATTAGAAGTTCGACTGTCACGTGACTCTGCCTTACGCGAGAACTACAACAAGTGTCTCCAGGAATACTTGGACTTGGGACACATGGAACCCGTCTCTGATTCTGCGAACAGTGGCGTACATCCCTACTACATACCTCATCACTGCGTGGTGAAGAAATCTGCTGCGACTTCCAAATACAGAGTCGTATTTGACGCGTCATGTCGTACGACAACTGGTCGTTCTCTCAATGATAACCTTCTTACTGGACAGAAACTGCATCAAGATATATCTGAGGTTCTACTCAAATATCGATTGCACAAGATTGTTTTCACATCAGACATTAAAATGATGTATCGTTATATCGGCCTTTGTAAAGAGCATCGGGACTTTCACCGGATTCTTTGGAGATTCTCTCCCCATGATCCTGTACAAGAATACCGCTTATGCTGTGTAACTTTCGGTGTCTCCTCGGCACCCTTCTTAGCCTTGCGCACACTTCGTCAATTAGCGATTGATGAAGCTGCTGCATTTCCACTCGCCTCGCAGGTACTTCTCAACGAAGTATTTGTTGATGATGTTGTAACTGGAGCTGACACAGTCGAAGATGCCATAATTCTTCAACGCCAGCTTACGGCCATTTGTAAAGCGGGTACGTTTGAACTCCGCAAATGGACCAGTAATAGTTCTGAGTTCTTATCTCATTTAAACAACAACGAGTCTATATAACGAGGACGCACTCATTCTTTCAGCGCTTGACACTGACTCTTCTGTCAAGGTCTTAGGGCTCAAGTGGAACCCTAAATCTGACACTTTTACCTATCAGACGGAAACTGCTTCGCGCAAATGTACTAAGCGCATAATGCTTGCGAAAATCACCAGAATTTACGATCCTCTCGGGTTTTTATCTCCTGTGTGTCTGTTCGCTAAGCATTTAATCCAACTCTTGTGGGTATCAGGCACAGGTTGGGACGAAGCTCCTCCTCAGGGTATTTGTGATTTGTGGTATCGGTTCATCGACGAACTGCCGTTGCTACAAGATGTGTCTTTGCCTCGTCACGTGCTTCCGAGCACTCATCAAGTTCAGCTTCACGGATTTTCAGACGCCTCTGAGAAGGCCTTTGCTGCGTCTATATTCGCGTCGTTGACTCAGACGGTGCCATCAGCGTGCACCTCCTCATGGGCAAGACTAAGGTCGCGCCTCTTAAACGGCTCACGATTCCTCGTCTAGAGCTATGTGGAGCTCATCTCTTATCGAAATTGATAAAAAAGGTACTGACTGCTTACACCAGCGCAGTATCGTTTGACCAAGTTTTCGCTTGGTGTGATTCAACCATTACTCTTGCCTGGTTACGTTCATCCCCAGACAAGTGGCGTACATATGTGTCTAACCGTATCGCGGAGACCACAAGCAACGTGCCTGCCTCACAGTGGCATCACGTTCAATCAGCGGATAATCCCGCGGATCCAGCGAGTCGCGGGGTTCTCCCTTCTCAGTTGAACCATACGCTGTGGTTCAATGGACCCTCATGGCTCATGCAGCCAGTCAGAATGGCCCATCTCTGACGTTAATTGTCATACTGACGAAGAACGTCGTAAGCATGTTCATCTGACACAAAAGGATGAACCAAGAACAGATTTCATGGAGCGATTTTCGTCGCTACCCAAGATGTTACGCATCGTATCTCTCATGTTTAGATTCATAAACAAATGTCGTAAAACAAACGTTTCTTCGACAAATTATGTCACAGTTCCCGAGACCAAACAGGCTCTCAGTCGAATCATTTCTATTGTTCAACGTGAACATTTCTCAGAAGACATTTCACGTCTCAAGGATAACGACAGATGCACTAAGCGTCTTCAAAAATTAAAACCATTTATTGACGATGCCGGACTCCTCAGGGTCGGCGGTAGAATAAATCGAGCTAACGTACCGTACGATGCCAAGCATGAAATTCTTTTACCTAAAAAACATCATTTTACGAATCTACTCATAGATTTTTATCATTATACACATTTACATGTAGGGCCGCAAACTTTACAGTTCGCTCTCGCCCAGAAGTACTGGATTCTAAGTGCTCGTGACGCTATCCGTATGCGCACACTGCGCTGCGTACCGTGTGTCCGCGCTCGCCCAGTTGCGCCACAGCCTTCAATGGCCCAGCTTCCAACAGCTAGGGTTCAAGCTCTCCGTCCCTTCTTACAGACGTCTGTAGATTTTGCAGGACATTTCTTTCTTAAATCGAGCAAGCTTCGTAACGCGAAACTTTTCAAATCCTACGTGTGCGTTTTCGTGTGCATGTCAACGAAGGCAATTCATTTAGAGTTGGTTCCAGATCTTACCACGGAATCATTTCTGAACGCGTTGCGTAGATGCATATCTCGACGCTGTTACTGTAAAACAATTTTCTCAGACTGTGGTCGTAATTTCGTGGGTTGTGATCGTTATCTGACAGAACTCTTCGCGTTTCTACGAAGCGAGTCAAATCAATCTGCCATAAACAGTCACCTTGCAAACATACAAGTCACTTGGCATTTCAACCCTCCATATGCGTCACACTTTGCTGGTCTCGTCGAGCGAGCCGTAGGTAGTCTAAAGCGACACTTACACCGCATCATAGGTACACTTAAACTTACCAATGATGAATTCAACACACTTCTCTGTCAAATCGAGGCTGTTCTCAATTCGAGACCCCTCTGTCCACTCAGTAATGATCCCGCAGATCCATTACCACTCACACCCGGACACTTCCTCATCGGGGAACCATTAACATCTCTACCGGAATTCGATTTGTCTAACGACAACCCAAACCGCTTAGAGCGATGGCAAGTTATCCAACAAGCTGTACAACACTTTTGGAAACGCTGGAGCGTAGAATATCTACTACACCAGTTGCAACCGAGAGGTAAATGGTTCCACGATAGTACTAACACACCCATCCGCGAGGGTTCCGTGGTTGTGTTGATCGACAACACATTACCACCGCTGCAATGGCGTCTAGCGCGCGTGCATCAGCTGCACCCCGGAGCCGATGGTGTTACTCGAGTCGTCACTGTACGCATCGGTAATACTTTTAGCAAGCGACCTGTAGTTAAGGTCTGCCCGTTGCCTGTTGAATAGGCACAATAGTAACTATAGCATTGCATGTTTTAGTCTTAAGTTAGCATAGCATTTCAAACGTTAGATTCTTAAATAAAATAAGTATTATTTTATGGTCGGCGGCATGTTCCGTACTTTTATTCTAGCACAAAACACAACGTGTTTCTTTAGTATTTTAATTATGCAATTAAAATAAACTTGCCTTCGACGTTAGAATTATCAATGGAACGCACCCGTTATGTAAAACGGAACGCAGCCATTGCGACAGTGCTGCCATCTACACAACTAATTCGTTCGTTGAACCTAATCGCCGTCGCCACACAACGGGCGCATATAAATTTCCAAAATCCGCGTCGGCTCGCATCGCCTTTGCTGGAGCCTCGCTCGCGAACAAAACCCTGCACAAAACACTCTTTCGCCTGTGACGGAACCCAGGATAATAGCACCTCTGGAGAAGATCTGGGGCCCCAGTCGGTGTCGCCGTGTCTTCACAATTCAGTCCAAGTAAGTTCTAGCTATCGAAGGTATTTTACTCAACAGCAGTTGATTGAGCGTTATGTGATTAAAATGATTTAATCAATTTGTATCTGAAAATTGTTTACTTAGAATCTCGTATAATGTTATTCTATGTGTATATACCAATCAATAGATCTTATTAATGTAGGTGTCATAGGATAATTTTAGATAAATTAAACTACAATATATTTACAATTATTCATATTCTTTATTCAATCAAATTCTTTGTTTACAATTTTTACGTTTCAATATTACACCCTAACCTGTTGTGTTTTCACTATTTCCAGCATGAAGTTTCACTTGATATTTTTGTTTATAATCATGAAGTCACCATACCATACCAAGTGCATGTGCACTTAATATCACACACCAGGTTTCACTTACTTTCTAGAAACGGGTCACATTGGCGTTTGACCACCAGGCGATAACAGACAGATCTCAAATATTAATTTAGGCTTCGAATAACGGTACTGAAGCTTAATAGCAGCGTTTTACCTAACAATAAAACGCTTATTAAGCGAAATCTGGCGTTTATGAACCATTTTGCAATAAAACAACTATACTTTACTTATGCTCACTATTGTGGGTAGTCACTAATGCACAGATAAACAAACGTGTACACGTTCGAATGTTACACAGATAATTTTTCATCTCTTGTTTTCTCCACATATAAAAATATATTGCAAAATTGTTTTTATATCAAATTAGTATATATATCAAATATATATATTCTTTTTTGAGATCCAATGATGCGAGAGGCCGCACTTCGCGCCAAGGCGCCGCGGCCCCCCCTGGTGGCCATCAAGAGAAACTTTGTGGGGCAAAGAGCGGGAAATGTCAGCCTATCAGGAACCGCTACGTCATCTGACAGACAGTGTTGCCACTCTCAAATATTAATTTAGGCTTCGAATAAGGTATTTCGCTTAATAAGCGTTTTATTATTAGGTAAAACGCTGCTATTAGTGAAACTGAAAAGAGACGATTCATCGAGTTTACGTTTGTATTTATAATGAGAAGGTAGACAGATTGCAGGACGAACAAGATATCCCAGAGGATATTCATGTCAATAAAAACGAGTGTGTCATGAAAACATCCGAAATAAAAATATATATTTATCCAAGGACTTGAAACCATTACAGCCGAAAGATGGAAAGATTGTGTCAATCATATAATAAAAACCGAGGACAAAATGTTATAACTCGACCATTTAGTAGACAATGTTTCGGATCGTTTTATTATAAATGTAACTGATGATGATGATGAAGATGACGAAATAACGGAGCCTGGGAATGAATAATATTTTATAATAAATACTAGTTATCGTCGGACAAGGTGTTTTATTTTTTACCTACAGGCTCGGAAACCTTTTTATGCTTTAAAACTAGTGGTAAAAACGCATTTTATCCATCCACTACCTCAAAAATTAAACAAACCAAAATTTGTAGGTACTTCTTATTTGAAACTAATATACTTATTTTTGATTTAAACTAGTCTGTTATTTGTACTTTACAACTTGTCGATATATTGTTATCGACATACACCCTTCACTATTTTTATTTTGCTGTTCCTGGTATCATTTTACCTGTCAGTCATTTGTCAATTTAGTCCGTAGATCTGTGGATTTTAGTTTAGGTAGTGTGTCCCTTTCTAATATTGCCAGTCACAAAAAATAGTAATAATTAGTAGTTTTCAAATAAAATGGTAGTTATTAGTAGTTTATATTTTTCTTTAAATTAACACTATTCACTTCAAATAATTAAATATTTTATTAGCTAAACTTTCTTACGCGTCACCAAAGAAACTAACGGAAAAAATTATGAAAGTTATACAATCCGTTAGTATGTAAAAATAATTTTATGTTAGGGCAGGATAAAACCTTTAAATTTGAAATCTTACTAATATAATTGAAAACTGTCAGCATTTTTGACAGTACTTAATGGTATCTTTTCTAATTATTTAAAAAAATACATACTTATAATTGCATCATGGTAACTGGAATTAAAGGTTGCAAAAGGAAATCTTTTGGTGGCTATAGTATATTTTTTCAGGTAATATATGGTATCATATATTAATATGAAAGCATGTCAAACTTTGATAAAGTACTAATAGAGTGTGTAGCATTACGCTACGGATTAAGTGTTTCTATTTACTAATCCGTTGTTTATTTAAATTCATCACAGCACAGCGCCATCTGTTACAGACGAGTTGTACTTTTTTTCTAATGTCTTAGCTTGCATGAATTATGGTTTCACTTGATGGATTGCATGCTTTCGGAAATTGTCCGCTCCGTTTCCGTTAGGTGTCGCTATTCTCAATTGTACGAGTTTCGTTCGTTAGTTCGTAGCCTTATTTACCTATAGATTTAGGTCTGGCAAACTGTCATTTTGGTATTTTTTTCTTATATATTTGAATTTCAAAAATTAGATTTCGTTCGTTCTTTGGGTTTCTGTCAAGGAAAAAATTGGTTGAAGGATTGTCATTAAGATTTTGAGATCGAGACAAGAAGCATTATATTAATATAATTGCTTGAGTTTTTTTTTTTACTGTTTGACCGGAGAACTACAGTTTGTGTCCACGTTTGGTGATCCTATAAGGAGCCCCCCTTATTTTTCTGAGGGCCTGTGCGGTGCAGTCCATGTAACGGCTGCAAGCGGTGCGCTGAGTGCTTGGTTGTCTTGCCGGCCGGCGTGTGTTCCTGTAAGTGCGTCTAGCACGATCTAATTACTGCTGGGTGCCACAGTGTTCCATCCAATACCCGTCGGACCTATACGGGTTTGTTTTTAACCTGCCATCTGATGTACGAGTCCTACCCTTGAAGGTCTGCTGAAGGTTGGTGACATCGAAGCGCGACTGGTACGCGTACATCTTCGTGCAATTCGGTGCTTTTAAAATTAGTTTAATTTTATCATAACATTCGGCCAAAACTGATTCAAAATTATTTGAAATTTAATTGTTAGATTTAATTAACTGTATCGAGTTGTGTTCTTAATGCTTGATTAATTTTAATGCGAACAAAGTTTTTTTTTTGTTCGAAGTTTTCCTCTAAAATCAGAAAGCCTCATTCGTCGGGCATTTATCTCCTTTCACTGCAGTTTCGACCATAATCATTACACCCATCACCCATTCCTCACTCCTCACCTGCCTTCAACAATTCACGCATCCGTTTTAATCGCCAGCCCAGCCAGAATCCTTTCGCAAGAGAGGATTTTGACTGGTTTTCGTCAAATTGCAGTTTAATTCTTTTTAAATATATCGCGAGTAATTTAATCATTTTGACTCAACCCTAGGAAAACCCAAAGTATAAATTTTATATTATTTGTTCATTTTACCCGTTAATATCTGTGTGTTTTGATTTCTGTGTTAAACCTGTGCTAAGTGATCTCCGGTGTAATTTATCGTCAAATTCTTAATTTTGTACTAATATTCGACCTATAAACAATAAATTATACGTGTGTCAGTGAAAGTGTTGTTTTTCTCATATTACCTTTTTTTCTATCAACTAAATTCACTGCAAGCGACAATGAATTTACAAAATTACCGGATAATTCCGATCTATGTTTTACTTCGAAAATATTATTCGTACTAAAAACAATCTGAGCATTGCACTATTGCAGTAATGTCGTTTTAACTATACTACGATAATCCTTTGCTATCTAAGGGTGGTTAATAGGCGTCGAAATTTCAAAATGGTCGTAGCGAGCTGAAATTTGGTATGTAGGGGGCTTTGGGCCCCCTGATTCCAAAAATCTTTTTTTTTCTATTATAAAAAAAAAGTATGGGGATTTTTTTAAGAGGCCCGTATCTTGTAAACGGTTGGCTCAGGTGGGAGGTGCTCGACCAAATGTCATAGGGGGCCTCCACCCGAGTACGGTCGTGAAAAAAAAATCGAAATGGCGACTTTTTTTTCTAAATTTCAAGTTGGTTCTAAGGGGCTGAAACTCAATATCGGGGGGCATTTGGGGCTCACAAATAAGAATCTGGAATCGGTGTCCGAAAATTCGGTCAAATTCTGAAAATATCGGAAAAACAAGATTTGTATGGAGAAAATTTCATATTGGTCCGAGGGGGCTGAAATTCGGTATCAGGCGGTTTTTGGGGCCCCCAAGTCGGAATCTGAAATCGAATTTAAAAAATTCGGTCAATATCAGAAAATATCGTACAACAAACTTTAATATTTTAGTTCGACCGAGGGCCGCAGGCTTAAGGGCGAACGTCCCCCCACGAGGCCGCAGGCCGAGCTCCGTGTAGCACCAAAGGTGCGGAGCGTCCCAGAGACGGCGTAGCGCGCGAGCCCAAGGGCCCGCAGGGCGAGCCCACCTAGAACATTGCTACCCGCCTAAGTAATCGTAGTAGTAGTAGCAATCGTAAAACCGAAGTTAGGAGATAACTCAAACGAGATGTATGCCTTTAAGACCTCTCAGATCACCCCGCCATAAAGTATTTTATATGAATCACTAAAAACCAAAAAATATACTTATATAATATAAAAATATAATAAATGAGTGGTTTGGCATCGTCTTCAAAACGTGATTCAAACGTAATCTGTACTTAAATGGGTTATTTTTGGCTTTTTAGTTTTTTTTTTAAGTCGGTTTTTTTTTTTTTTTTTTATTTATTTAAACTTTATTGCACAAAAGAAAAACTTAACGTACAAAAGGCGAACTTAATGCCATGCGGCATTCTCTACCAGTCAACCTTAGGGCAAAGCAGAGAAATTGTAGGCGGTGCATCAAACAACATAATTACACATAATTAAAATACTCATACTATTATAGCTACATACATATAGATAATAAACATACATATATATAAATAGATACATACATAAATATATACGACGATGAAACAAACCAAGCAGATATACTATGAGACTTCAGTTCAGCCAGCAAAGAAACTTCGCGCGGCCCTTTTAAATGCCAACTTACTCGGAGCCTGTTTGATTGTGAAAGGAAGACCGTTCCAGAGGCGAGCCACTTGCAAGGAGAAAAAATTAGACATAAAACCAGTACGGTGAAGAGGAATAGAAAGGGCAAGATTGCCGGAAGAGCGAAAATTACGGTTACGAGTGGATTCAACATAGCAGAAAAAGGTTTTCAGGTATTCAGGAGCTTGTGGATCATTGAGTATTGAAAAGAGAGTGCACAACATACGAATATTGCGTCGTTGACGGATGGGAAACCAGCCAAGCTGAGAGCGATAAGAAGAAACGTGATCATATTTACGGAGACAGAAAATAAAGCGAATACAATTATTAAGAAGTCGATCCAACTTATCAAGAAGATCCTCATTTAAGTCCGGATAACAAACATCACCATAATCAATTATGGGTAGTAATAGTGTATTTACAAGCAATACCTTAGTTTTGATAGGCAAGAAATTTTTCAGTTTGTTGAGAGCATGAAGCGAGCCAATGACTTTCCGGCTAATTTCACCTACCTGCACCCTCCAACTCAGTGTGCTATCTAAGTGAACACCTAAATCCTTAACACTAGAATTAAAAGGAATAGGCGTTCCGTTGAAATTTACAGGAGTTACAGAATCCCGGTCAAGTTTAGCAAGCTGACGAGAGCTGCCAATGATAATAGCCTGACACTTTGAGGGGTTGACAAACAGACCAAATTTCTCAGACCATTGTTGGATGTGTAAGAGATCCAGGTTTAATTTGTTAATTGTATCAGTAATATCAGGCACTTTACATTGGTCGTAAAGTTGCAAATCGTCAGCATACAGATGGTAAGAACAGCGAAGACCAGGGGTGATAAAGTTTACAAAAAGAGAAAATAATAAAGGAGAGAGAATTCCTCCTTGAGGTACACCAGTGGCAAGGTCGCACCAATCAGACAACGCCCGATCTACTCGGACTGCCTGCTGGCGCCCACAAAAATATGAAGCAAACCAGCCAAGAGCAGAAGAAGACACATTAAGATGGCTGAGCAAGGCAAGAAGGATCTCATGGTCAACAGTATTGAAAGCGTTAGAAAAGTCAATGAGAACAAGTACTGTGACCAATTGATCCTCCATGCCCCGCCTAACATCTTCAGTCACTTTGAGAAGTGCAGTACAAGTACTATGGCTGGGACGAAAACCAGACTGAAAGGGGCTCAACAGTTTGAAAGAGTGTATAAAGCTAGAAAGTTGCTTGTGAGCCACCGCTTCAGCAATTTTTGATAAAAAAGGGAGAATGGAAATTGGCCTAAAGTTACTAAGTGATGTGGGATTGCTAATTTTAGGTAAAGGAATAACGAACGCGCGACGCCAGAGAGAAGGAAAGTCACCATTAAGCAGCGAGGAGTTGATGATATCGGTTATTATGGGAAGCACACAGTCCAGGACTAATACCACCATATAACGCCCAATATCATCACAACCAACAGCTTTTGATTTAATTTTATTTATAATTTTATTAACATTAGCGTCAGAAGTGGGATAGAAAGAGAAGATATCAGACAGCAGCAGGCATAGGTGAAATATCAGAAAGAGTACTACTCTTAACACGATAATCAATAGAGGCGGAAGTAGAAAAATGTCTGTTTAAATCGTTGAGCGAAAAGGAAGCACATCGAAACCGTTACTAGGTTTACCTAGACCAAGCGACTTAAGAAACTTCCAGACATCGGCCATCGAAGAAGAGGATACGTTCTGGTGAATGAATCGGCGCTTCGCTGTTCGCACCATCTGGTTACATCGGTTACGAGCTGCCTTAAAAATAGTCCAATTGTCGTCAGTACGGTCAAGTTTATAAGTTCTGAAAGCACGGTCCCTCCTTCTCATAGCCATGCGTACGCCCTCAGTGATCCAGGACGCCGAACTCTAACGGTGTGCAGTGGGGCATGGGTATCAAATAATTCTAAAATAGCAGTGTTAAACAAAGCAACTTTGGATTCAACTGTAGGTGCGGATAGCACAGGGGTCCAGTCAATGCTTCTTGCATCACTCATGAGAATGTCAGTATCAACTTTATTAAAGTTGCGCATCAAAACCAAGGCAGGCTTTTTTTTTTTTTGTTTTTATTTCGCCATATACTTAGTAACCGTTAGTACAGTAATAAAAAGTATTGCGTAGTCTTGCATTGGTAAAACAGAGTTATACAGGTAGTTTATAAAATAACGGTATACTTCAGTTTTACCTCCCTAATTGATTTATGGTACCCTACAAATAACCACTTTTTTTATATCCTCATAAATGAGTTCATGTCCACGTACATCAGAATATGTTTTTTGTTTGTTTTGTTTTTAAGTATGACTTAACGAAGTTTGTCATTTATCAAATCAAATTAACAGTTACGGGATTGCTGCGTTCTGTTAAAATAACAGGAGCCAAAAGTGTGTTATTGCTGGCATTGTAGCCAACATTCACTATATTTATTTATGAGTTTCCATAGGTATATAAAATAAATTCTAGCTACAGTGCCAGCCAATATACATTTTTAGACTTTAATTTTTTTCATTTTTTTTTTATAAATATCGGACAACCTCACACAAATCAATCTAGTCCCAAATTAAGCTCAAGAAGGCTTGGGTTATACTAGACGACGATATACGTACTTATATAGATAAATATATACTTAAATACATAGAACAACCATCACCCAAGCACAAATATTCGAGTTCATCATACAAATATTTGCCCCGGCCGGGATTCGAACCCGGGACCGCTGGCTCAGTAGGCAGGTGTCTACAAACCGAGCCAAACTTGTAATAAAATGGAGTAAGGATGAGTCCCTCTTTATTGCTAAATATTTGGTTACCCCAGCAGAGTGGGACAAACTGCCCCCTTGGCGGCTTTCTTACTTGGATCGTTCGAACGAAGCATTGAGCAGTCCAGGTATACTATAGTATTTACTAGGTCCATGGTAGGGAATGACGATTAAAGTAAAAAATGATTTTCTGTGTTTTGCTCGTATAAAAAGTATTGTACGCAATAGTTATACTCGGCAAGCCTCGTGACCTAAACGCGGTACTCGAATTTAAGAACCTTCATTGTGCAACGATTGTATAAAATACTTTTTTTTTATTATTTATTGTATTATAGTTAAATACGTACCTTTTTTTATTATATTATGATTAAATGTAATTTGTTTAAAAAAATGATTACCTAAAGTAAAAACGTGCCCTGGCCTTTATATTGATTTAAACTTACACAATTTTCACACATTATTATAAACTTAGTTCTTACTGTTTCTTCATCTTCTAAATTTTATAATGGTTCTTTCACTTTCCGGGCTACTGTACTGTGGAATTCGCTTCCTCTGGATATAAGGCGTGCCCAATCTCTTGCAACATTTAAAACCCTCGTCAAAAAACACTACTTGTACACTGCAATAATAATCGCTCCTTTAACTTTGTGGCTCATACTGTTTTTGTTTTATTTATTACTTTACAATTTATTTATTTATTATGTCTAAGTATTTATGTAAGTACATCTGTATATTTTTAGATATGTATGTTTATTACCTTTGTCTTTTATGGTAGTCGTTTATTTAGTCCTTTTATTATCATATCATATCATATCATATCACTATATTATTATTATTATGCACCACCTACTAATTACAAAAACATTAATTTTAAAGGTTGTCTGGAAGAGATCGCTATTTAGCGATAAGACCGCCTGTTGTTTACCTCTGCCTGTTATTTGAATGTATCTCATGTTGTGTTGTATATTCCTTGATGTTGGAGGTGTGCAATAAAGAGTATTTGTTGTTGTTGTTGTTGTTGTTGTTGTTGTAACACGGGACTTACTAGTAGTTATTAGGTTCCGAAAAATCGACTAACACTTCTATTATCGTGCTCCAAGCTTATTTACTTAGACAACCTTACAATGATCTAAGATTTCCATCCTTCAGAATAGACTCGCTAGTAGGGTTTGCAATTCGAATATTCGTCTATTCGAATATTCGAATTATTCGCCACAAATGTTATTCGAATTCGACAGCACTCATTATTCGAATAAAACGAATATTTCGAATAGTGCAGAAATTTGTTTAAAATTATTTTCGTTTGCGAAATATTATCATAAACTGCAAGGATTAATAAAATTATCCTTCTGCTGTGCTGTGATGTTATGATGCTGAATGACACTATGATGTAACTAAACCAAAATCATCATTCTAATATAAAGTACATGTCACAATTAACGTAATATGTCAGAGAAATACTTTAATTTAAGTATTATTAAAGTTTGGGAGTCGCATGATCTTAGCGTTCACACTAAGCTCGCCGTCACTAGGGCAATAATTTTGCCTCTGCTACTCTATGCCTCTGAAGTCTCCGAGCAATACTTGACTATGGTTGTGGTGGCAGGATCTAACTCGGAGGTTCTGCATCGAACAGGCATATCGGGTCTATACCCGATATGCCTGTTCGATGCAGAACCTCAGACACTATTGTCTGCTCATAGAAGGTCACCCGTTGGTGTGGGCACTTTATTCTTTATTCAATAACAACATGAGTTGTGTTTGAAATAGATATAACAACATACAAACATAAAAACAAAATTATTCAAATCATACACTAAGAATCATAAGTCGTTAAAACTTTGTATGTATGGCACCATCAAGGTTAACTAAAGAAGTTTTTTACTCTGAGCTTACCTGTAGCAAACGCAATGCTGGCGGGCAATATCTGCGCTAACAGGATGTCTTAAAGTGCCACCTAACGGCCACCGACATATCATGCGACTCGTGGGAGGAGATTGCAATGCAACTCAGAGGTTTAAAAAAAAATTAACACACTCGCCTTCAAGACCTGGACGCCAAACGTCAGCACCGAAAGACACGGCCCAAGCCCTCGTACAACTACATGTAAAAATCATCTGGCCAGCTTTGTTGTATTGTATCTCATGCTGTCGGACTTCCAAAACCAAATTTGGATTTGCAAGCCACGCTCGCGCCCATGCTCGTACCAATAATCAATTAAATGAAGAGTCTCTTTAACCAGATTGTCAGGATCAGAACTGATAGATTTTTGTGTAGACACGAAAAGGGTTTGCTTTTTATTAATTTGTTTTTATGTTAACTTGTAACAAAAAGTGAGATTGTATTGTAACTGTACTGTGATTTATTATGTAATCGTTTATTATAACTCAAAAATTCCACTGTTTAAAATTCAAAGAAATATGTTGATTTTAAGCCAACAACATAAAAGTTGGTTTTTTAAATAGAAATGTCATTAAATTTTAATTATACGTTACGATTTATTTTCATAAATATTCGTGTTATTCGAAAAATTCGAATATTAGAAATTGAAGTATTCTTAATAATCTTAATTGTAGTATTCGAATACTAATATTGGACGAATATTGCAAACCCTACCTGTGACAGGAAGCCCCGCTCTTCCACAGTTCTTTAAAAGTTGGTTTTTTAAATAGAAATGTCATTAAATTTTAATTATACGTTACGTATTTTACATTTATACAAATTGTAACCATTATATTGATTTATTTTCATAAATATTCGTATTATTCGAAAAATTCGAATATTAGAAATTGAAGTATTCGTATTATTCGAATACTAATATTGGACGAATATTGCAAACCCTACTCGCTAGTAGACGATTCAAAACTCCCAAGCGATAAACGGTTAACAAACATTGTTTGGTTTATAAAATAAATCATGTGTAAACTCATAATCATAAAAGTCAAGAATTGTATACGACCTCTACATATGTTGTCGTCTACACAAACATGATGACGCATCTATCGATCCAATACTAGCATCACCGCAAACTGAGCAAACTATCGCTATCTCTTTTCGACAGCCGTGCTTCTATACTGATAATGAAACCAGCAATAGATATTTGTTAAAATTCAGTGTGGCTCTCAGTGGGGCTCAAAATAGACGTGTTTGCGCGCAAAAATTAGAAATATTTTTCATAATTTTTTTTCAAAAAAGTTATTCTTTACTTCTATATCAAAGTGAAGATTATACACTTCTACAATTGAGTGAAGACATATTACTGGAATTGCCTCATTAGTGTGGATAACAGACATAACCTTCGAATTTAAACGTAAGATGATTCTATACTTACATATTTAAAACCTGAATGTTATTTAATGATGCCGATAAATATAGTTGACTCTGTGTAAAAGTGTGCTTGTTAAAGTTGCTCGCTGTCTAAAGATTGCAGGATACATTTGTTGTAAGTGAGAATCTTTATCTATCTTTTAGTTAAGATAACAAGTCCGGATCGAGAGTTTTAGCACACGTTTTGAATATCTCTAAAAACTCACTTTTTCTATCGCGCATCCATAACGCGTATACGGGAATGAATGCGTACGATGGGGATGAGGAAAAGAAGCACCTTTAACTAGCAATCTTGTCCGGAGAGAGCAACTTTAAGCAGAGTCGACTGTAGCTAACAATCTTGACAATTACTAATACATTTATGATTTTATTTCTAGATGGATCAACGACAAGAGTCTAAATTTAGTGTGATTGAGTTGCTGGATCCTCCATACACAGACTCTGATAAGTACGTTTGCGTTCCAAATTCTTGGATCAGATTACGCGAAACGGAAGATGGTATAGCTCTTGTCAAATTTCCAACGGAAAAGTTATCAGAAACGAAGAAACGTGTGAAAAAAGAAGAAAATTTTTCAGAGTACTGGTCGACTCTTTTAGCAAATGTGAAATATAGTACAGGTGAATGATTGTTTATTTATTTTCTTATTGTGGGGCCTTCTAATCGATCGATTGGCTCGTAAATAGTCTCCGTTCATTATAGCAAACAGTTTCATGATGTCTACTAAGAACTGTCATCTTAAATTAACATTTAATTTTTAAAACACAAAATTATATTTTTTTTACAGATTCCTACAAAGACGCGAATAAATTTATCAAGATACTGGATAAAATATTCAATCAGAAACGAAGGTGTTCAAAAGGAGTTAGAGAAGGTATATGTTTATACATAAGTTTGTTGAAGCAATCACAGATATTTTTTAGGAAAATTTAAGAGAATCAATCGTATTAGTCATTATGTCAAAGTTTGCTTGGAATTTCGGCATTATATGTGCTAAATAGCATAGTCGAGTAAAGCAATTGGTTGATAATTTGTGTTTATAACGGGGTCTTATGATAGTTATTTAGCAACAATATTGTCAAAAAGTTTTGGGTTATGTCTGTAGAAAAAGTATAGAGGCCGGTAGCTAAGTAATCCATAATTATTGTCTAAAACTGTTCTTATTGAATCGTCACACAAACATCACTCATATATACGTATACACGAATACAATCAAAGATTCGTCCCCCGTCGCAGGCTTTGCAAAGACCCGAAAGTCACTTGGGATCTTAGGCCCAAAATTGTATAACTTGCTACCTGAGGAAATAAAATTAGCAAAAACTGACAAACAGTTTGACCGAAATCTTAAAACAATGTTAACTGACTTAGCATGCTACAGCGTCGACGAATTTGTTGAAACGTTCACTAACCTCTAGTAATTTAGCTACTAATATGCTAATTCGTATAAGCTACATAAATTTATAAATTAAATGATGACCTGCTAAGCCATATGCGATCCTATTAACTACTGTCTATTGAATTTGTTTTGCTTAAATGTAATTATGTTCTATTAAAAATATTTAATAAGTTTAAGTGACATATATATTACATACTGACTTCAGAAATGTGTACCTAATTACTAGTACCTATTAGTAGAATTATATACCTACCTGTTAACCTGACTTGTAAAACATTAACTTTTATCAATAAATGTCTTGTATCTTGTATTCTTAAGGTGCAATTTCATGCTGACGCTCAACGCTGGTTGAGAGCGTCAAATATGGTCACGTGGTACACCTTGCATATACAGTATTTTAATATTTATACACATTCGACCGATTAAAATTACAAAAGTTGGTGTCTTTTTTTCCAAACATGATTCTACATTCACTATCATACTATTTAGTAAATCTACAAATTAAGTTTATTTAAACATTATACTCGTTTTGTTTAGATTATCCGAATCTGGTTAGTAGACTCGTAACATAAATAAAGTAAATGAGCATTATGAGGCATTCACTTTTGAACTTTCCAAACAATATAATCAATCACTTTTTCAATTACTTTTTTTCAATGTAAAACTTGTACATCTATTTACAGTAAGTTTTTTTTAAATAGATTGTGACTGTATGCTTACTGATTTGCAAAATATTTCATTACAGATAAACCATCTGTACCGGACAACGAAGTTCTCGATTTACTACCAGAATCAAAAATGAAGGATATTTGTGCAACTTCAGATCAACTGAGCAATGACCCAGAACTAATGAACAATCAAACTACATCACAGCAATTGAAAGTGAGTACTTCCGAGTTGGGAGTGTGCCAAGAAATAACTAAAATAGTTGGCCTCGCAGATTCTACAGATAAGACTAAAAGATATTTGACAAGACAGTCACTTAGGATGTCTTCACCAACCAACAATTTTAGATTACTAGATCAAATTGAAAAACTTACTTTCGAGGAGACTAGCAAAAGTGTTAAAAAGAGCGGTAAGGTTGAACATAACAAAGAAAAGTCACCACCGGTAAAGACCCCTCCAGAGTTAACCAATGAATCAGGAATTTTATCTGCTCTACGATCACTCTTAGGTGATAACTATAAAGAAATATTACAACATCTGCATTCTGAATTCGAAAATAACCAAAAACTGTTATACAGCTTACAACTAATTTTTTCTAAAAACTGTGTATTATTAAAAAAATTGATTGATATGATAGAACAAGTCAGTGATTGCGACGAAATTGATCATAATGTTGCGATTAAAGAGTTAAAAAATCATATGGTAAGGGAAGTAAATACAAAAACAAAGAATGTAGAAAATAATGAAGAAAAAACCGGATTAGAAGTACAACATGGCGATGAGAATGTAACAGGTGGCGATGGAGGTAAAGAGAATAATAAACGTAATCCACTAAATAAAATTCGTGGTCAAGCACGCAAGTTCACTTTACCTCCAGAGTATGATCCAAATAACTCAAAATGGTCGCTAAAGCACCACAAAAAGACGAAAGATCTCGTTGAACTTATACCTCAATCAGGTGTATACGTAGATGCTATTAAACTGGGTAATTGTCAGAAAATGTCAAAGGACAGTAAAACCCTTGCACGGATGTTATTGGTAGAAGTTTTCAGCGAGAGCGCATTGAGTGTATGCTCATTGACTGGGAAAAAAGCCAATGCATTCGATTTAGAGGGGACAAGCGTAAGACCTGGACTGGATGAACATGCAAGAACTGTTTTATTAAACTACGTCGAGCAATATGCTTTTGATAATAAGTGGGTTAAATTAGATGCACACACTATTTTGAACAGCCTTCGTAATAAAATGCAAGAAATGAGAGCTAAGTATAGATGAAAAATTTCGGGATGCGTCTAGTATAGAAGTTTGAGTAACTCATGACAAGGTGAAAATTGTAAAATTCAGTAACTTTCAACTTTGAAAAAAATCTAATTAATAATTGTGCAGATAAAAATTATTATAGCGTGATTTTCAAATTAATGAATCAATAAAAGCATTGAAATAACTATTAAATCGTACTTTTTTGTGATAAAAAAAATAAAAGTGCGATTATAAACGAAATATATCATAGTTAATTATATCGTGTGTTTTATTTTCCTTATCAACGTTTTCCTGCTACCTACCGAATTACCGCACATTGTTTCAAATTTAATTATTATTGACTGTTTTCCGCATAACTCTATTAACGTCAGTAGACAAAATAAACTCGTTCTCATCATCATCCTCCTAGCCTTTGTCCCTTTTGTAGAGAATGAATTCTCAATCGGGGTCGGCTACCTAAATCCCAAGATTTGGCATAGGCACTAGTTTTTACGCAAGCGACTTCCATCTGACTGAGAATAAACTCGTTCTATAAATATTTATTGAGGTGAAAGTGTCAGATTTGGAGAACATACTCTGTTGCAGACTGTTACAGTGTTTTGTATGCCTCAATCGCGAAGCGTTTGAGGGAGCGCTCTACTCTCAACGTGTCAAGGTTAATCAATTTTTGTTTTATTTTAATATTTGAAACATATAAAGGAAATTAGGTGCATAAATACTACTAAGAGTATTTTTTTATCCTTAGCTGGTGGCGTGATAAGCGTAATACCATCCTTTTTACATTTTAATCTTTTGTTACGCCATCTATTCAAATAAAAGTATTGAAACTCATTGGATGCTTTCTTTAAACTATTTTGAAAATTTCCATGCAACAAATATGTATGAAAGTACATCAGAAAAATATCCAAAGTTGAATATTAAATACGACAACTGAAAAAGTGATACTGAACTACACCTATAAGTAATTGTCAGTTTTTTCTCAAGCTCTGATACAATTAAAATGACTACCGTTAAAATGACGCTCTTCACTTCAGATTATTCACTAAAGTTCCATATTAATTCTGACGAGTTTACAACTTTAACAAAGGTTAACTGTAACAAGCTATTGCATTAAAACTTGTCTAGAGTCCAAAGCTAGTTCAATAAAACATACATGTTCTTTCTAATATGAGATAAATGCCTAACTCACATATTCTTATTTAGATTTTTAAAATTGTGTAATTACACACTATAACAATCGGCATCTTTAGATTGCAGCCCAAATGATATTAATAAACAATTATTAATCATCAAAAGCACTCGTGGTGCGCACCATTTGATAACAATAACAATTGATGGAAAATTCCGAATGAAAAATGATATAGTTTGCCCGGCCCGCTCGTAAATAATAATCAGGTTCTGCCAAGAGTCAGAGGAGACAGCTATGCATATCCTCTGCTCCTGTGGACCACTTATGCACAAAAGAAGTATCCACTTAGGGCAACACTTTGCGCCCCCAGAGGAGATACAACAACTTACGGCCCAAAGACTCTGCGAATTCCTGGACTCAACGGGCCTCAGCAGTAAGCTTTAAGACAGAGCTGCCACAATAGATCAATTTTGGTCGATGCGGCACACAAAAGGCCCAAGCGGAAATAATAATAATAAAATAATAATCAAAGTTTCCAAAACCTAAGCACTGCCTAGGTGGGGGCACAAAGTGTTGCCCTAAGTGGATACTTCTTTTGTGCATAAGTGGTCCACAGGAGCAGAGGATATGCATAGCTGTCTCCTCTGACTCGTGGCAGAACCTGATTATTATTTACGAGCGGGCCGGGCAAACTATATAATTTTTCATTCGGAATTTTCCATCAAATTATTGACTGTTTTCTGCATAACTCTATTAACGTCAGTAGACAGAATAAACTCGTTCTCATCATCATCCTTCTAGCCTTTGTCCGTTGCGTTCCGTTTGCGTTGCGGTTTACACTCACGTGAAATTTTCAGGAATTTGGCCTCAGTTGCACCTGATGTTAAGCGACAATGAGGCCTAAGGGCCAAAACACAAACACAAGACACGACATCTCATCGTCGTACGACGCGACATCGTGCCACGATGCGACGATAAAGTTCATTTTGGATTTATGCATTTCCACGACACGAAGTCGCATCGTGGCACGTTGTCGCGTCGTACGACGATGCGATTTCGTATCTTGTAATTGTGTTTTGGCCCTAAGATGGAGCATGCTTGCCTAGAAAATGCCTATTCACTCTCGACTTGAGTTGGGGCAACTACATTAAAGGACATGGAATTAAATGTAGTTCGAAAAGTAAAATGGGATATTTGCTATACATATAAATTCCGTGATAAAGCCGAGGTATTGATAAATTTAATCGCAAAGCTTCATTATCGTGAAATTAGAGCCATGATTTCATTTGGCAGGAATCAGGACACTAGGCACATAACATTTTGCACGTAACATTTTGGCTAACTTAAAATAATTGCGAATGATTTGGTTGCTTTGAATTTCATAACTGTTAGTATAGTCTGTCCCATCTCTAAGATCAAACTTTAGCACAAGGTACAAACAACTGTATTCATGTAAATTTAAGTTCGTGTTTCACTTGTGCCAGTTTGACAGAATTTGATATTAGAATTCCGGATACAGCCTATACTGGTGTTATAGTATAAAGTTGGGGTTTGGCAACAAAACAGACCGTTTCTCCAAACTAAAGTAACTGGCGTAAACTAAAGAATAAAACACTACTAGTGGGTTCTCTCCTTTACAGGGTTCCGTACCCAAAGGGTAAAAAACGGGATGCTATTACTAAGACTCCGCTGTCCGTGCGTCTGTCTGTCTGTCTGTCTGTCTGTCTGTCTGTCTGTCTGTCTGCCTGTCTGCCTGTCTGCCTGTCTGTCAGTCTATCCGTGTATCACCAGGCTGTATCTCATGAACCGTGATAGCAAGACACAGATTTTCATAGATGATGTGTTTCTGTTACCGCTATAACAACAAATACTAAAAACAGAATAAAATAAATACGAGGGCTGCCTTTTAAGTTCTGTCGTTTGCAAACCTCCCGTGATTGCATAAAAAAAAACTAGTGTCATCTTAAAATATTTGAATTTAGAATTCGAAAACAAAAGAATGACTCGAAATCGGCCCAACCGTTTTAGTACAGCGTTCATTCAAAGTTGACAAGTCAGTTGTGAAAATGGAAATTTCGAAGGAAAATTTACGTGCGATAATTTTTTGTAACTTCAAAAGGGGCTTAACGCGACCTTAGTGCTTCGAAGAGTTGACTACGGTTTTCAATGATAAAGCACTGTGGAACGCTGGTATGTAGAATTTCAACGTGGTTGCTCTAGTCTTGGTGATAGACATCGTGAAGGTCGACCAAAAACAGCCGTAACCCAGGAGAACATTGATGCTGTACGGCAACTGATCGTCGAAGATCGCCATGCGACATACCGTGAGATAGAAGCTTCCTTAAGTATTTCAGGGACCAGTGTTCACAGTATTTTGCATGATCACTTAGGCGTAAAAAAGTTGATCTCACGCTGGATACCACATTTATACTCAGTAAAGACCAAAAAACGGCTCGCGTTCGATTGTGTCGCAAAACTCTGCGGCAATTCAACCGAGGAAACTCGAAACATGTTTACGACATTATCAGTGGTGACGAATCTTGGATATATGCCTACGATCCCGATTCTAAACAGCAGTCGACTGTTTGGGTGTTCCAAGATGAGGCAAAACCGACCAAAGTAATACGCTCACGGAGCACTTTGAAAAAAATGGTCGCCACGTTTGTGGCGAAAAGTGGCCACGTTGCCACCATCGTGCTCGAGGATCGTAAAACGGTTAGTGCTGACTGGTATACCACTGTCTGTTTATCAGAAGTCATCGGCGAGTTTCGAAAAAATAACCCAAGACGTCGTATAAGACTGCACCACGATAATGCGAGCTCGCACACCGCCCGGCAAACAATTGCGTTTTTAAAAGAGCAAAACGTCGAAATTTTGGAACACCCGCCGTACAGTCCAGACTTAAGCCCTAACGATTTTTTTATTTTCAAAAAATCAAGCAACGACTTCGTGGTCAACGGTACCAGACGCCTGAAGAAGCGGTTGAGGCATACAAAACGGCCATTTTGGAGACCCCAACTTCGGACCGGAATAAGTGTTTCGAAAACTGGTTCAATCGAATGAAAAAGTATATTACATATCACGGTGATTACTTTGAAAAACAATAAATACCATTTAACACTTAAATTGTCTTGAGTTTTTCCAAACGACACAACTTAAAAGGCAGCCCTCGTATTTAAGTCGGGCTCCCATACACCAAACGTGATCGGTTGCGGTAGCTTTGCACCTCATTTGTATACGGCGCCATACATACCAGGTAGGTGCAAACTTAACCCGTTAAGATGGAAAGTGTTTGTACGGAACCCTCGGTGCGCGAGTCTGACTCGCACTTGTTTATTTTTTTCTCGATTGCACATGATGTTAAGATCTACACATTTAAGTAACCTTTCATCGTCGTGAAATGCACCTGAGAACTATAATGCTATTAGTGAATTGGGTAAAATGTAATGTAACTGTTCATGGGCCGTGGCACCACAACACTACGACGCGTGAGCACCGCTATGATTGGCTACGAATGCGCACCGATTTTGACCGGACAAAAGCGGAGGCGGAGCCGAGCACCTCGGTGCGCGGTCATACTTTGCTATTAGCGCAACTTGTTCCGCGTATTGAATCCGTTTTGGTATAATTTCATGCTGTAATAAATAAATGTTAAATTACTATAACTAGTTCTGGTACTTTAGGCAATCTACATACATGATGATTTTTTGGCGCTGCTGGAGTTACTGCTAGCACTTTATAATATGATGATGAATATGTGTGTAGATAAATTAGTACAACGGTACATAATTAAGCTTTAAAACACTTGTGTGATCCTATCATTAGTTATTCGCCTTCGGTTCGTTTCATAAGATGGCACTCATGTTTTAACACCTCTCATTATGTAACTGATGTAAAAACTAGGTACTAGTATTTGCTCTTTACTCGTGTACGTAACGAAAACCTTATAAAAAAGTTTAATCATTTATTTAATTACGACCCTGTCGGCACAGGAAGTCTTAACAATGGGAAACTTGTAATTGCCTAGTTTAAAGGGCACGTTATTATTTTAATTACCTCGACGTTTCGAACGTGATGTTACATTCATGGGGTGTCGAAGGGAACGACTTGTTTTTTTGAACGCGATTAACCAGGAACGTTTTCGAAGTCGAAATTAAGAGGACATTAACTGTTGTAGACCATAAATTAGTTTACAAAATTGATTATTCTTCATAGGTGTTATTCTCTCCAAGAGCAAGGAGATTAGCATCAAGGATGACAGTTTCACGAACTTCATTCCCAGTAAATTACATGTAATCCATACTAATATTATAAATGCGAAAGTGTGTCTGTCTGTCTGTCTGTCTGTCTGTCTGTTACCTCTTCACGCTTAAACCGCTGAACCGATTTAGATGAAATTTGGAATATAGATAGTTTCAGTCCCGGGGAAGGACATAGGATACTTTTCATGCCGAATAAATGTAGTGTTCCCGTGGGATGAGCGGGTAACACCGCGGGGCACAGCTAGTTTTCTATAAGACGTAACCACTGCCGAAAAGACGGAGCTTTATCACTGATTTTCGTTACACACACGGGCACCACGTATACTCACAGAATATGAGAGTGTATGAGTTGAGCTGAGAGAAAAGAAGCATGTGACGCTTGTAGTATTCAATATACTAGTATCAAACTTTGTTCATTATTTTTATTCATTATTGAAAAAGCTATAAGACTTTATACATAGACTAAGAACTAATTTAGTCGTTATACCATCTATATGAGTCATTTAGGATTTAGTAAAATACACAAAATAAGAAGAATCCACCACTACTTTGTTTGCATAAAGTTCATACAGTAAACTGTAGATATAGATTTGACCTTAGTAAGTGTGTTTTATTTTTTAGTTTACGCCAGTTACTTTAGTTTGGAGAAACGGTCTGTTTTGTTGCCAAACCCTAACATAACACCAGTATAGGTTATCCGGAATTCTAAGATCAAATTCTGTCAAACTGGCACAAGTGAAACACGACCTTAAATTTACAGAATACAGTTGTTTGTACCTTGTGCTAAAGTGACTTTGCGATTAAATTTATCAATACCTCGGCTTTATCACGGAATTTATATAGCAAATATCCCATTTTACTTTTCGAACTACATTTAATTCCATATCATTTAAGGTTGTTTTTTTTTTTAGGTTGCCCCAACTCAAGAGTCGAGAGTGAATAGGCATTTTCTAGGCAAGCATGCTCCATCTTAGCGCCAAAACACAATCACAAGATACGACATCGCATCGTCGTACGACGCGACAACGTGCCACGATGCGACGTCGTGTCGTGGAAATGCATAAATCCAAAATGAACTTTATCGTCGCATCGAGGCACGATGTCGCGTCGTACGACGATACGATGTCGTGTCTTGTAATTGTGTTTTGGCCCTTAGGCCTCATTGTCGCTTAACATAAGGTGCAACTGAGGCCAAATGCTTGGCAATCATAAACAAAAAAAAATATCGTAGTTTGTCACTGACATCAATCCGAGATCTCACCAATATATAATTATGTACTTTTTTTATACTATACGACGGTGGAAAACAAGCATGCGGCCCGCCTGGTGTTAAGTAGTTACCGCAACACTGGAGCGATATGTGAGATTTGACCATAACCGTATTCTCTTATTAAAACTTTCGTGAGACCTATTTAATTATTACGTATTCCGTTTTACGAGTCCGAAACATGTCGGGCCGTTCCTGAAAATGTCACTTGAGTGTAAACCGCTTAATTTAATACAAGAATCATATACTCTCATTTGGTATTGTGCAAAATTCGAAATGATGAGTCATACTCATATCGCCAAAGTTTAAAAGTCACGAGCGAGCAAAATTTATATTTTTACCATCTCATTTTGTTGAATTATGAGGATTCTGGAAGCAAAAACAAATTTGCTTTTGGATTAAAAAAATCATCAAATTTACGTACCTACGCTCACAAATATATTTTTTTGTTATTCATAACCTTTGAATTTTTTTTATAATATTCACAATCACTCTACTTCCTTATTTTATGTCAAGAAAGGGCAATATAATGAATGTATTTGTAATTACCTGAAAGATTGCTTATTTTTTGATATATCAAAGCACAGTTAGATGAGATGCTAAATCAATGTCAATAGAATTAGGCCAAGCCGTCAGCGTGGAATAAAGCCCTCGTTATAGTCCGGGCCTCAATGGGCACAATTAGTCGCCCGATTTTCAGTTGGGTTCCTGTGGATTTTCGATGCGCTTACAATGGCTTACATTGTCCGCAAATTACGGAGCACGTAGTTAGACTGCGGAACGGCACTAAAATACTATTCAAAATATCCGCTACCTTTCTACCGGTTGCCTGGAAGAGATTGCTCTTTAGCGATAAAATCGCCTGTTATATACCTCTAAAGTAACCTTACTAATCTTATCTATACATTTGTGAAACACGAAATGTTTCATTATATGGTTATTAATGTCGAAACACCACAAAAAACATATTTATTTATGCTGACGCCACGTATCCCACCATTACTGGTACAAAACTTAATTGGTTACAGTATGGGAAATTTTGTAAATTTTAATATCATTGTTTAGGCTTGAGATAATATTTATTTTACATTGTGAAGTATCCGCATAGACCAACCTGCGTGGCGCCTGCTATGATCGCCAAAAAAGAAGAAGAAACAAATTTTCTCTCAATTCTATGTCAGTGTGTGTCGTCGTCCAAGAGAAATTGATATCAATTTTTAATATAGGTACTAGGTCGATGCAGGGTCAGCCACCGGCTAAGCTTGCACCATAGATTAGAGCGGAGTTTTTCTTTTTTTTTCGAAATTTTCTCTTCGTCACGACCTAGCGAAATTTAATTGGTGCATTTAAAAAAAAAAATTCTAAAATCGGTTAAGAACTCGCTGAGATCTGCGCATTGTTACAAAGTCCATTCGAGTCGATCCATGGGAGCTTCGCTCGCTCCGCTCCAATAAATAATATTATCATCATCATCACCCGCATCAAAGTATAACGTTTGTTGTTCCTGTTTCGGTGCCGGAGTTTTTTAAAGGTTAGTGGAACCTCACAGTCATTGTCTTATAAATTTTATCTCTAGCTCATTTTTCTCCGCTATTTTTTTCCAAATTTTCTAGGATGCCCACGAACCTGCAGTAATTACAGTCCACTTAAAGTTACACCAATCATACAGCCATCATTCGCTTTGAATTTTGAGTTGATTTAAAGGATCGAATTTTTTTTCCATTTATATGATTAATTAAAATAAGAACGTCGACAGTTAAATTAACATCAAAATAGGTATTCAGGCCTTGGGGCCTTGAAAAATACAAACATCTAAGTCAACGCTGTCAAAAGATACGAGCATTCATGCTGCTTTTGTTGATGCTGGCAAGAGAATCAAAACCTATAGGGTACTTCCCGTTGACCTAGAATTATGAAATTTGGCAAGAAGCGACATCATGTAGCAGTTGTAAATAAAAAAGTCCCAAAACCGTAAATTTGAATTAACCTTTAAATATATTTAAAGCCTTTCTTGATCAATAACTTATTTACAGTGGATAAACTAACTCAGTCCTAGGTTGCCGCATGGAGCCAACTGTTATCCAACAGCAAAATTAATTGTGTAGCTCAGTACAGTTAATTTTTTCATTAGAATGATATTATGTAGCGCTTTCACAGTTTGCTCCAAACATTCGGTGCGCAAGTTGGACTCGCACTTGACCTGCTTTTTTTTATTTTTAGTTACCCCATATGTGTATTGTCTGTCAGTCTATTTTAAGGTTCCAATTTAGAAAGAGTTACGGAGCTTAAGCTTTCTTACATACATCTTTCCAGAGATCACATCTGGTTGAAAAAAATCGCTATCCCCGTCACGTAACCTTCATTCCCCTAACAATCCGTTACTTTATCTAGCCGGGGAGACAAATCGTGCCCTTGGGCTAACAAAGACCCGTGTTACTATGAAACAACCGGCCAAGTGCGAGTCGGACTCGCGCACGAAGAGTTCCGCAACATGAAATAAAAATCAATCATCATCAAGCAAAAAAACGTTTGTTGTCTGGGAGCCCCACTTAAATATTTATTTTATTCTGTTTTTAGTACTTGTTGTTATAGCGGCAACAGAAATACATGATCTGTGAAAATTTCAACTGTCTAGCTATCACGGTTCATGAGATACAGCCTGGTGACGGTGGAGTCTTATTAATAGGGTCCCGTTTTTATTTTTTGGGTACGGAACCCTAAAAAATACTATACCAAACGATACTTTGCTAAAAGTGGAAAGATAGTACGAATCTAGTGTTACTAGTTTGGGCAAAAACAAATATTTATTTTAAAGAAGCACCCGTCATATTTATAAATAAAAAACAGATGCCACCTTTTCCGTGCAATGCACCTTTCTTTACCGTATTCAAGTAAAAAGGTAATAAATTAAGGTACCTACGTACTACGGCCCACCAAAAATCTCCCTATTTGAGGCCTATAGTCTCACTTTAATGTTCATCGAAGCATACGAGACCACTTACATGCACAAAAATGCATTTTACTGAGTAGTTTCCTGAGAGCCAGCCTCGATTATAATGCCAAATATTAAGCGATAAAATTCTAGAGTTGGTGAAATCCACGGCTTAAGAATTTTATTGGTTTGCGTTATGCAAAATGCGCCAGTATTTTTTATGGCAATCCAAGCAGAGCGGCAATGAGAGCAATTCCGGCTCCAAGCTGCGTCTCTACTAATATTTATGTCACTATATAATATAAAGATACAATTGACAAATTTAATACGCGTGTTTTTCTCAAGCATTTAATCTCTCTCCCACCGTCCTACCGTAAAAATAATAAATAGGTACAGTCCGACAAGCAATTGGTCTAATACTTTTCGACTCTGTCATGAATATATTTTTTATTAAAGCAGTAACGTCTGCTAACGTAAACTAAATGTTTACAAATGAAGCGAAAATTGAAAAATTTAATGATTCGGACAGGATTCGAACCTGCGTTTCCAACGGCTTTCCGGGCCAACACTGGCGTCCTCCCAATTGGACCACCGAATCAGATGTCAGAGCCATTGAATTTTTCAACCAGTTGCTTCGACATGCCTTAGCCTTATGCCCGGAAAGCCGTTGGAAACGCAGGTTCGAATCCTGTCCATATCATTAAATTTTTCAATTTTCGCTTCATTTGTAAACATTCTGTCATGAATATTGAGGTCTAAAAGTGGTATAACACTTTCTAGGCTGACTGTGCGCAAATATTACAAATAAGTAAAAAGAAAAAAATATAATATTGTAAATATTATGGATATTATATAGACTTCCGCAAAGTGACGCCTGATTCAATGAATTGTTTCTCTATCAATCCACCAGTGCAACAGTGGTTATACTTACTCGAACTTGCAAATATATAAACGAATAAACACAATGACATTATCATCCCGATCAAAGTGCATTGTGTGGGAGTCTCTCCATTAAGCCCACATGAATATTCTATTAGGAGCTATATTCTATGTTTCCGTATTTGGAAGTGTGGCCGACAGTTCGGCAACTGTCGATTCGGTATCAAGTGAACGACATGGCTTAATCGAGAATATGCAGTCGACCTGCCTGTCTAACACAACTACGCTTCGCGACTCTTGTCATCGACGAACTTGGCGACATAGCATCGCCCGTCACTCTCTCACCGTCCAGCGAAGAAAAGGATAAATAACATTTATCGCGCGGGAAAGAGTCGCATGATGTCACAATTGCGCTACAGTGTGGTTATTCTCTTCTAATTTTAAAATATGGCTTCCATCAGCTTAATGATGATTTCGCCAATTTCAAGTTTGCTCGTAGAGCATGCCGTTGTTCGGTGAGGTTTTGCTTTTTGTAAAGTGATAGCGATTTACAAAAAACCACGCGGACTATCGGGCCTTGACCCAGGAAGGGCTATGAACGCTTCAAGTTGAATTCTTCATTAGCTATTCACTCATACGTTAGATCACTGCACAATACGCTATCAATACTACACATTGAACAACAAAAATGAATAAATAATGAACAACGCAACTTAAACGCATGCGGCCATCTTAAGTCACAAACCGGAAGAGAGTGTGGTTATTATTTTAACAAACATTTGACAGTTCCCCGTTGATTTTTGTAGTGATGTAGCAATGACATATTGTTTGCCAAATATAACGATTATGAATGGTTAATCGAACCGATTTTATCGACGAACTTTTTTCCGAACCTGCATATATTTTTCTTTATTTTGTGTTAATCAATATTTTTTGGGCTACGAGCCGTCGGACTCACTGGAGCATTCTATGTAAAATAGTTAATAATTTATTAACACAAATTATAACGGGCCTAACGCGATATTGCTTATTTACCTTCATAATCTAACGTTTCGGCGGGGTTGCACACGCCGTGGTCTCAGATGTAGGTACTGGTGAAACAGCGAGTTGTTACTGGAGCTGTCGGCCAAATGTAGTACTACCCGACGAAAATGTCTAATAAAATGGATGGGAAAAATCGCGTTAGACCCGTTATAATTTGTGTTAATTATGAGTACAAACCGCGAGAGTATAAAGTGTCATAGTAAATAATTTGTTTTATTGTACTTTCTTCAGGTTATCAATTTATCGATTTAATCGATATCAATTTACAGAAATAGTACATGAATCGAAAGGCAAGATTTGGTCACAACACAGCTTTTAAAAAAAAGCACGTAGTACGTTTATGTAATGATTTATTATCATCAAATACTTCAACACCGTGATATGAAAAAATATAACATGAACTAAATTGTATGAAATAGAAAGTTAAAAAAAAACAACTATGACATTGCTTGTTTTTTTTATGAAATTCAATAAGTCGTGCAGATTTACGTTATATTGGTCCTGTGATGTGTCAAATGTGTGTAAAAAAAACATACTATACAGGTACTGGGCGCCAATTCAGCCGTGCTTTGGTAATGGTACGCAGTAGTAGCCAAAAATCTATCATATTTATTATTGTATTTTGTATGAATTTTGTTTCACTTTAACAATCACAAAAGGTTGGTAAACAAAATAGTAACCTGCCATAACACTTTTGGAAAATTAAAAATCTATTTTTCTGTTTAAACCGTTATTTAAAACATCGTCATAGACACTGCGCGTAAAAAAACCTTTTTGTGTTAATGTTAACCTAGCCTTAACTAGGTTTATTAAAGACAATTTTTGCCATCCGCGGTTTCCAAATGAAATATTATAAACGAGAAAAGTTGTGTAGGTGAAAATAAAGCGCCAAATCGGCCAAGCTTTATTGCGAACGACCAGTCGACCGAATTGAATTAGTACTGCACTAAGTTAACTTGTTACCAAAGTTTACGTTTGTGAGCATCGTCTCTAGTGAAAATTATGCTGTTTTATAGACGGCGCGATATCTCAATAGATATCTCCTGTGAATGTATGTAAGGAACTTATTCTATATATTTATTAAATTAGTGTGTAAGAGACACCCAACAGAGACGCACCCGAAATAAAACACCCGACAAGTTTCTCTCTGATTCATGTCCGCTAAACTTGCCTGAAATGATAATTGAATTTTATTGATTGTTCGTGCAAATCATCATGGCGTAAGGCAAGGCAACCGACTAATCACTAAACATTATAACACCCATTACAATTTAAGTATTTTTAGGGTTCCGCACCTCAGTTGGCATAACCAAAACTCTTATAGGATTATTTCGTTGTTCGTGTGTGCGTCTGTCAAGATCAAAGGGAATCAAAACCTATAGGGCATTTCCATACCTAGAATGATGAAATTTGGCAAGAAGCAACATCAACATCATGTAGCACTAACAGTCAGAAAATTACAAATTTACCTCCACACTATCTTAAATTTGCCTTTATTATAGAATTATAAAAAAACTAGGTGTTTATTTTTTAGGTTGAGTATGGAAGCTCAACGAAACCGGCGTGCCACTGGAAGGCGACCGGAGCGCCCCCTTAAACCTGTTCTGGCGCGCTAGACAGAGTCTTGGCGGTTTACTCGGCGAACGCCCAACCACACTTCACTTCGGGTCACCATCAAGTGCACTACTGCTATTTTATTTTTCGTAGTTTAAGGAATAAATCATGTTGATTGTATCTGAAGTGTTTCATCTTGCTCGAACTACCTTCTCATCCACAACTATATCGGATAGCTCTTCTAATGTGCCACACCCCGCACCGGCCTTCCTATCCATCCCCGACAGAGCCTTATTATGATTTCTTCAACGCGAAGCTTAAGGCTTAAGGGCTCACAAGACACATCACACACGTCATCTTTTGACGAGACAAGATGAATGAAATACGTAATCCCCTTTTATTTTACAGGCTGTTTCGCAGCAATTGGATATTGGCGTTTAATACTATTGCGGAGTTGCTGGAAATACAGGGTGCGGAATATGATTGACAGGCTGTCTAAACAATATGTTTGCTTTCGTGAAGCGTCCTTTCGTTGTTTAATGTAATGTGGTTATTAGGTTACTTGACGCAGTGGAGGTTGATCTGCCAGATTTGAACACTATGGTGTTCAAATCAAAACCGGCCAAGTGCGAGTTGGACTGGCACACGAAGGGCTCCGTACCAACATCGTAAAAAAACTCGACTTTCAATTTTTACTTTTTTTGTTTTTTTTTTTTATGTTATAGCCGTAACAAAAATATACATTCTGTAAAAAAGGAACTGTTTACCTACTACGGCTCATGAGAAAATGCCCGTCTAACGAAATATCATTTTTTCGCTTTATTGTAAACATTAGGTTAAAATTTGTCCAACCATTTCGGCGTGATGGGAGGACAAAGGAAATTATGAGCAACAGATGGCGCCAGGTTGGCACGGCGCCGTACGCCCTTACAAAACAAATGACGATCCTGCATCACGCTATTAAGATTAGAAAAATGATTCTCAATACAAATCTAGAATTTTATAATAGTATAAATTATATAATATAATACGTACAACAGGAAATCTTGCTCCCAGCACGGCGCGGGACCCTTTACTGTCACCGTCGTCGACTTGACATTCTGCAGTTTGAGTGTCACGTACGAGTTGAATTGTGTAGCTGCTGTAAAGAAAATCATAAGATAACTAGAGGGTCTGTGGGCTGTATGTGAAATGGGTCTATTATATTGACTCCTAGGATAATTTTTCATCGATTTTTTTTAATTTGGCTGACAAAACTTTTTTCTTTGCAAACGAAAACTATTTGAGATTGTTTAAAAACGTACCTAACTAGGATACTAATAGGATATTTGCAAGAATTATGAAAATGTATGACTACAGAGGAATTAAAATTTTGTTCAATATTTTTTTGGTGAAATGAAACATTTGACTAAATAAGTTTCTAGGAGTCCAAGAGCTCCCGGGTAACATAGCTGAAATTCTACAAAATCTACGTTTTCAACCCAAATCTCCACTATAAAATAGAAACAAAAAAAAGAAACAGGAATAAATCTAAATGCTTATGATTGTCCCCTTAATATTTATATTTATATTTATTATTTCATGAGAATCGGTTGAGAAACGCGGCCTGCAGGTGTACAGCCGAAAAACTGGGCAATCGGACATCCGGATATATGTAAGAATTTTTGGTCGAGCTGAAAATGAAGGATTTTGCTCGCTCGGTCAAAAATGACCATCTATCCAAGTACACCGTGTTTACGATAAGTACAATAACGCCAATGTAGGTTGAGGGTTCAAAGGGTTTGAAGTTTCTAATAACCTGTTATGTCTACATTAGCAATGTGGTATATTTACCCTCAAATGACAACTAATCAATGGCACACATCTCGGTCATCATCAGAATCGATAATAAGGAGTTAATATTCAAAATCCGATGAATCACAAATAACAAATATTTGAGCAAGTAAGTTTTTAGTTAATCAAAAATGTAATCTGTGATATGATATTTTTTTAGTGCATTTTTCCGATAGTATTTTCAAATTTTGCTTTTAAATAGTGAGAGCAAAGAAAGTGAACAAGAATTTCTTAATGACACGAAAATTCGCCAAATTCATAATAAAATAAAACTGGAAATAAACAAATCTGACTTGATAAACTCGATAAAATAAAGTTATATGATATACATACGTATGTAACTTACCTTGTATACCGACATATCGCGCTTTTTTAACTGAAACAAGAAAGAAAAATATGTGTTAATTATACATTTAAAATTAATATACGTAATCTACTTAATTGGTATACTATTTTATTTAAGTATTTCTTATTCATCACATCAAGCAAGATCACAAGGGGATTGGTCTAAGAAAGAAACTCGAACAACAAAACAAACGAAGCTCGCATCACGTTCCCAAAAAACAAACAAAAGTACCCGCTGCCGGCGCCAAGTTTTCACCCAACTTCAACACTAAAAGGAAAAGTGTTTTCCAAAATATCTGTGGTCATTCTCGCTGGAGAGCGATATGTCAACCCAAAATTAACAATAAAGCGAGGTATACGCGCCTAGGGAGTAAAGTTTAACTTTACCAGTTAAAGGCGTAGTCGGCTTGTTTAGTTGCCAAGTTGGTAGTCAACTAATCATCGTCACTGAGAAATGTAAAGCTGTAAAACCGCTTTACGGGGATTTGTTGGTTTAGTTTTGAGTTTAATTCGTAGTGACTTTAGGTATTTACGATTAGCACGAACGTTATTGAAATCATGTGGTTTGGTTTATTTGAGTAAAGCATGAATATTAGTCGAACAATATATAAGTTTATTACAGAGATTTTATTTAACAAAGAGGGAAAATTTTAAGTAATTCAATGGCCGAATAATCTCATACAAATCAACTACTTTACTTACTATTATATAATTCTACAGATGTATTAACAATTTCTTTTCTATGGAAAGGGATCATTTTGTCAGGGAAAATCTCAACAGCGTGACGCAGGATTTGCTCGGGGGGATGAATAGGTATTCAGCGTTTGTAAGGCGTTTTTTTTTCGTCGTTCCTATTTCTGCAAATACTGTTAAAATAGATGTTTGTTGGAAGTCGATTTTTTATGATATGTATCCCGAATCCACTCTTGAATTAAAACGACTGGCTCTTTCGTTGTGATAATACGCGATGCCAGCTGTACAGCGCCATCTGTTGAAAAAAATGCCTTTGTCACATTACGCCGAAACCACCGCACGGATTTTAACCAAATTTTGATACTGGGATAGCTGGGCATCCAAAGATGGTTCTAAGATAGACTACGGACGCAGATAACGTTGCACCTTCCAGTGTCCTATAAAAATGTGCAGAAAGTATTTGAAATGTAATATAGGTACCTTTCAAACAACTATATGGAACACGAACCCATGCTTGCGTGGCACACGACAGAGTGGCCATTCAATCGATGGTGAGCACTTCACGTTTGATAATCATCTGTGGCCTCATTTTCGGAAATATTTTCCCATATTTTCTCGTCAACTTTGATGGATAGAGTTCTTTAATCAACGTCGTACAAGATTTGAACGGCACTTAATACAAAATTCAGATAGGAATGACCGAAAAGCGTAAAGTCACGGCCTCAGAGGAAATAAACACACGGTAGTGTATACGCGCTGGGCTGTGGAATTTTGAAGATATGTGGATTTTGATGGAAACCTATCGAAATTGCAGCATGTTTTAAGCTAAACAAGCAGTGTAGTGTTTGATTTATTTATGTAATGATGTAGTGTGTTATTTTTGCGTCTTTTGCTACACATATATCAACGGGTCTATCGCCATATTTCTTATTTATCTTCATAATCTAACATTTCGCCAATTTGATCGAGTTGTGCTGCATTTGACCGACAGCTCCAGTAACAACTCGCTGATTCACCAGTACATCTACATTCTACGTGTGCGTGTGTACTTTTACACGAGTTTCACTTATTTTTAGAACCTTTTATATTATTTAGTAAGAAAACGGGCGCTTCTGTTGTAAGTAACTCAAAAGCACCTACTTAATGAAAACCTGTTATTAAGTCTTCAACATGTAATAAGTACCTGATACGAATTTATTACTTACTTATTTTTAGCTAGCTTCAACGTACCGACGTGAAAATACCAGCAATTTGATGAAAGGGAATACATATTTTTACGTTTGCTGATTACAGACCAATGCGTATATTTTTCTTTTGACAACCTACGTGTAATAAATATATTTGTATTATGTAGGTAGTATTACATGAGAGGTCTTTTCATATTACCTATTGCTTTTCCTTGATACGCGTTCACCTTTCTTACGCAGCAGCAATTGCGATCTCCTCCGTTACGTACTTAAATGAAACAATTAAAAGTATAGTGTAGTACGGTTAGCCACTTTAAATAATCAGCAGTAACACAATGATTTACTGCAACAAAATGGTAATATTGCTTGTACACCGGCAACTTAATGTATAAAAGGATAGGTAATGAATTAATTATTTATTAAACGAATATAGAGATTACCAACATAGACTATAATTTACCAACACCCTTACATTGTTGTAGCAGCTGCAAAGTAAGCTGCCGCGAGTCACTTAGCATCACGGATAGTCCCTGATGGAGAACTCCACATGAGTTCGAAACGTATCAGGCCGGTCCTGACAACTTTTACAGGAGTTTAAAACGTTTAATATAATTAATAAAAATGTTTCACGATAGTTTTAATGACATTATTATTTTAATTCCCTGACCTTTCTAACGTTTTATATAGTCTATCTGTGCGAGGGTACATTTATCTCTATGTTAGAGCTATTTAATTCTAACTTAGTAGTTTATTGCCTTTTATAATTTTGTTTCTGTTATAATTGAGTTTCTTCACGCTAGACACGTGGTACGTATTACCTACAAACGTACCTATTATGATTTATATTTAAAGTAATTCTAAAGGTTCTACATACCTACCTACATTATTAGCACACAGAAAATGAGGAACCACCCAGATTTCTTGGTAGATACTTTGAGGGAAATATTTCCCAACAGCAGCATTTCCAGCAACTCGAAACCACCATAAGTTTTATGTATGAGTTACATTCAACGCAAACATAACAACCAGCTATTTGTACAGGCCTATTAAAACTGTCCCTCCTACAGCGGCACTCCAAAAACAAACGAGTATATCAAAAACAAGCGTACCAAAAGGTATGTTAATCCGTTCTTTTGATGGCAAAGCGAGCAAGTTGACAAAAACCGAGGCATTTTATATCCAAATCTCGGGACGCTTTGACGGTGTTGATTTTAGCGTCGAATGGAGTTGCTATTTAATTATAGTATCATCTGCCGCTGCCGCTTTTACCGGTTAGCAAACTGTGTTACTTAACAAGATTTTCAGTATGCGTTGTATTGCTTCGTACAGTCGAGTTCATAAATATATGAGCATCCCCATGGCTACAAAAATAAATTTACATAGAGGTGCATATGCATCTAAATAGATTTATCAATCAGAAATATATACATGTTTTTCTGTCGTATTTTGATTCCTTCAGAGCACCTGAGTAACGTATATTACCGTACAGGATAGTGGACAAAATGGAACAGTGGATCATACAGGAAAGTGGACTAAATGGGATAGTGAACCAAATGGTACAGTGTGTCATACGGGAAAGTGGATTAAATGGGAAAGTGGACCAAATGGGAAAGTGATCCATAAGGGGAAATGGACCATACGGGAAATTTTACCAAATGGGAAAGTGTTGGGAAAATCAGGTGGACCATTCGGAAAGTGGACTATTTGGGAAAGTAGTCCAATATACCTGAAGGTTTAATATTTACTATGTTGCTGTTTCTACGTTGATTTATTTTTCAAGCCTTGGGAATGCTTATATGTTTGACGACACGGTTGGCACAGTTTGTAGTGTAGCTGCCTACTGAGCCGGCAGTCCTGGGTTCGCATCCCAGCAAGGGCAAATATTTGTGTTATGAACTCGAATAAGTATTTGTTTCTGGGTCATGGATGTTATTTATATATGTATTTGTATATTACGTATATCGTCGTCTACTAGTACCTATATAGTATAAGCATTGCTTAGTATGGAACCAGGTCGATTTGTGTAAGATTGTCCCTTAGTAATTATTTATTTATGAACTCAACTATACCAGGGACGCCACTAGACTGGCTGTTAGCAAGTTTGAAACGTTTTCAGTGTTGTGTCGGAAATATTAACGTTCAATACATAAAATCTTAAGAGCTGCAAAAATAACGTTGGCATTCGAAATATCCTTGACGGATTTGAGTAGCTTAATATTGCTAAACTCGAGAATTTCTTTCCTAAACACGTATTGGGTTTGTACTTTAAAGTTTCCGTATAACCTTAACAGAAAAAATCAGATAGCTATAAACTTAGCGTTCTTGTTCAAAGTAAATTCATGAATTGAAGTACCGAGATTATTTAATTACATACGTTTTTAGTTAAGGTTAAACTAATGTCACGCATTTACTAATAAGTTTAATAGCTTTAAAATGCTCGCTTACAAAAGGTAACTAAACAAAACAAATATTACGGCGAGTTGCAGAATTTAAATTAAAAGCATGTCATATGCAACTTCAATGTTGACTTAATTTTTTTCTTTATATTACTTCACATAAAAAAAGAAAAACAAATCGAGCAGTCGGGTCGCCTGATGGAAAGCGACTAACGTCGCCCACAGACACCTGCAACACCAGAGGAGTCACAAGTGCGTTGTCGGCCTTTCAGAGTACGCTCTTTTCTTAAAGGCTTGAAGGTCGTATCAGTCCGGAAATACCGCGAGCTACATTTAATTCCACAATGCAGTCGTGCTAGGCAGGAAATTTCGACTCAAAGTTGAACCATCAATATTTAAAATTAAGCTCCCGACGTGCCGGGTGCCTTTAGACCTCGTACAAAAGATCCGATAGAATCTTTACATTTAAGTAATTTCATGGCAAGAAAAGAAAATACCGCTGATTCGAGTAAAAGCCATTTATTTAATTAAATTTGCGTCCAACCTACGACAGAGATTTGTATCGAACATTGCTTAAGCAAATGAATATTTTAAAGATCCAGTCCGGTTCAGTGGCTTAAGATATTTGCATGGAGAATACCATTAATGAAGTCGCATAGAAAATCGAAAACTTTAATCAAGGATGAACTGAGCGCTAGGATGGATGCTGAATTGCTGACTTCTGTTGAATTCCACAACATACAGTCCGACCAAAAAGAGTAGAAATTAAAAAGTGGTAATACTGTAGTGTCGTCCCCGTTTTCTTATATTGATTAGAAAGGGAGGACACTGCAGCATTGCCAGTTTTTAATTTCTACTCTTTTTGGTCGGACTGTACTGTAGTTATATGTATAAAAAATAGCTCAATACGTCATGAAATAAAGAAAAGACTAAAAAAATTAAAGCGACTTTAAAACATCAGACTTCAAAGCTACGCAAATATAATAATGATTTAATTTTTTAAACCAAAAATTTTAAAATTATTTTCAGTATTCTCATACTGCAACAAAGCAATAATTCTATGACAACCATGTAATTAAACGCACGTTTTCACGGCCAATATGGCAAATTACTTATGTTTCGCATACAAAGGTATTGGTTGGTACTTTTACTTGACGATGACTTTGATTTTGTAAGGATCGTCTTTAGCGCTACGTAGGAATGTCGAACTTTAACGGTCACAACACTTATTTATCACGTGATAAACGTAACCATCATAGGCCCCCTGGATACAAATTAAGTAAATTTCCCCCCAATTCCTTGAAATAGGCTCTTATTGCTGACTTTAGTCGGTAGCCGGCCACTTTCTCCCCGTCAACTCCACCCTCGATGTGTCGCCGACAAAAGCATTACTTGACCGTCCCGACCACTGTGATTCATCGCCTCCCGCTTTGACAAGCGCTGTTTAATGATTTTGGGTCGGGATGGCTATTTATAATGTCTAAAGCAGAGTGTTTTTGGTTTGCATGTAGCGTGTAGGCCGGTCTGAATGCTACTTTGCTCTTGAGTTGAGAACGTCGTGGTGTAATTTATACTATCGGAGATTGGTGGGATGACAGGGCGGTGTGTGGCACATTAGATGAGCTATCCGACATAATTGTGGACGAGGAGGTAGTTCGAGCAAGATGAAACACTTCAGATACAATCAACTTGATTTGTTCCTTAAACAACTAGGTAATCAAAGCCTCGAACAGAATAGTCTTTATTAAATTAACACTAGATTGCCGAGTTATAATATATCACTGACTAATCAACTTAGCATAGCACAACGAAACGGGACAGTTCTAAGGCAGTAGTACACTCGATGGTGATCCAAAGTGAAGTGTAGTGGGCGTTCGCCAAGACCCTGTCTAGCGCGCCAAAAGTGGTTCAAGGGGGCGCTACTGTCGCCTTCCAATGGCGCGCAGGTTTCGTTGAGCTTCCATACTCATGACTGTCTCCGACAAATATATTTAACTAGCTGCGACGCGCGGTGTTACCCTCCTAACCCACGGGAACACTACATTTTTCGGTACCTTTATACCAAAATTTATCAAAATTGGTCTCGTAAATTCGTATCGTTTGAGCGTGAAGAAGTAACAAACAAACACATAAACACATTCACAAACTTTCGCCTTTATAATATTAGTGTGATTGCAAAGAAGCTCCACTTAGCGTGACTTAGCTAAAGAATTGAATCTCTCATTTCGCATAGCAACAAGTTGCACATTGAAATTATTTTTATCGCTTTTCACGACAAGATAATTCTGAAACGGCAGAATTTAAATCTCGTGTCACTCCCACACAATGAAGGTCATATTTATGTGGGTCGCGCTGACCTTTTTACGCGAATTTGTCGTGCTTTTTATCTTAATTGTATTAATACCTAAAAACGCCTACTCAACAAATAAGGAGGCTCAAACATAATATATACCTATACCTAAATATTTCGATAAAAAACAAGGTAATAAAATAATTATAACGCTGATTATTTTACGTATCTCAAAACATAACTCTACTAGGTAACCTAACCGTACTGTGTAAAACACATTAAATACATAAAACACATAAATACAGCATAATCGGTAGCGTCACATTAGGCAACATCAAAAGCCATATTTCAAAAAAGACTTAACGTAGTGAAATCACAGTTTGTATGTGGATTAAAAGTATTGGTTTGACCTTATATCACATTATAACAGAGCGACGAATTGGTGTAATTGAATATTAGTCTTTAAAGGACTAAGGCAAGATACCTACTTTCGCGAGGCCCAAGAGCCGTGCTGCTATACGACCGGCGAATGATGATCTCTGTGTGAAGGGTTTCATTTGACATTCAACTAAAAAAAATACCTTTAATGGCGTTGATGTGACACCAAGGCCGTTAGTTGCTACTGTAAGTAAGTAAAATCAAAGAGTGTGAGATGATAATTTCAACCATCATGCACAAAAACCTGGATGTATTCTACTTATAAATACAAGAACAGAACAAATCCTTTTCCACAACATACGCAGTCATGGTTTGGGATATATGAAAAACTTTTCTAGATGGCACACGTCATTATAAGGGTATCTCATTCGGAGAATAGCCGTTTGGCAAAACCCGCCTGGTAAGGGATACGAGCAAGTTAAATTTAGTCAGTGTTAATACAAGAAAAAGGATCAGGAATACATTTTGGGACTTTCCTTTTTGTGTTGTTTTTTTAATATTAACACGACTTATCCCGCGGCTTCAACCGAGTGGTAATGATTAAATATATTTTTTTGTATTTTGTATCAACGGGAATATGCCCGTGTCTGGCCGTCGGTCTGCCTGAAACTTTGTTTCGCCAATATAACTTAAGTTCCAAACTACTATCATCATGTCAGCACGTCTAGAGTGTAAGCATCGCTTAGTTTGGGATTTGATAATTTATTGTACCTAAGATTGTGAAAAATGTTGTTTATTTTATTTATCGTCCGTCTAGGGCACTTTCAAAGAAAACCTCATATTTACCTACTAACATTTTATTTACGAACTCACCTTCGAGAGAATTTATTCAAACATATTTTAAAATAAACATGTCCATATTCAAGAGCGTTCAAAGGTCCTATTTCAAAGTTTCTAAACTCTCCTATATCACCGCTTGGCCCCAATTTATTACCTTGCCAATGATATGCGAGTAGAGTAAAGTAAAATAACATACTTATCGTACAGTACCTTGACTATACCGGGTGATCAATCCAAATGGGTCAGTAGGGAGAAATCACGAACTATAAGAGATAGCGATAGAGAGAGATAGGAAAATCTGTTCTTAGGAACCATGGCGTTGATTTTAGATTTAATAAAAATGCGTTATTTTATTTTTTATAACTAAGAGTTCACGTTTAATTGACAGACTAACTACCAAATAAAAGTCATTTTCTATCAGTCAACCGTATGCCGCGCAGAGAGAAACGGTTTAAACATAAAGGAACCTACTACCTAAAGTCATAAGTATCAAAACACACAACATTACACTCGTCACCATCAACAACTAAATTTCCGCAAGTGCTTTATTCATTTTTAGGATTCCGTGCCCATAGGGTGCTAATGGGACCCTAAATTACTAAGCCTCCGTTGTCTCTCTATCCGTCTGTACCAAGGCTGTATCTTTTTAACAGTAAGAGGCAGATATTTGAAATTTCCACAGTGTATGGACGCTAAATAAGGAAAAAGTTAAACATTATCAATGAATATCGTGTTCTCTCTACGTTTTTTTGAACGATTGAATGTTAAAAATTACACTTTAGGGTTCCGTACCTTAAAAGGAAAAATCGGAACCCTTAGAAGATCACTTTGTTGTCCGTCTGTGTGTCTGTCAAGACCCTTTATCCCTGGAACGCGCGGAGCTATCGAGTTGAAATTAAAACCATATACTTACTCGAGTCTACAGTCCATTGAAGCTGTGAAAAAAATAATCTACGTTAACGTACCAAAAAGACACGATCGTTTATGTCGCAAAAAACTTATATTTCGACACTCTCAAGGGAATCAAAACTTATAGGGCTTTTTCCATTGACCTAGGACTATGAAATTTGGCAAGTAATACCGTTTTATACTACAAGTTTAGTATAGGGAAACGTCTTAAAACTATACATTTGTAATAAAAAATAAAAAAATGTTTTTATTGAAAGTACGTAAAACAGTCTTTATATTATTTTATTTAAAGTACGTAAAAACTTGAAGTGTGTCGCTCAGTACAGTTTATCTTTTCGTTAAAGCAATATAGTTCATACGGAACCCTCGGTGTGCGAGTCTGACTCGCACTTTACCAGCTTTTTTTATGGTGCGGAACCTCGTGAGCGAGTCCGACTTCCAATTGGCCGGTTTTTCATTTTGACAATTGCCGCCGAATTATAAATCAAAGTACTGGATATTATACCAAGTGTGTCAGGACGGAATCGAGCGTGGATCCTGATACTGACGTCTCAAGGAAAAATGGGCGACATTTCCCTACAAAAGTACGCCGTACTATATCGTTTATCTGTCTACGAATCGCTTATTACTCTAAAGCTTGAAGCCGAGTTCAATTTTGGGGCTTTCAGACGTCCTATTGCGGCAGTTTTAGGATTTGTCCGAATTCGACAAGCGTCTAAGTCATACCTCTGTTCTGTAGTAAAGTTCTCACTCTAAGTTTAGACGTGAGAGTGAACAGATGTTCTTCAGCATGATTAAAGCCAAAATACTATAACAGAGACAGTTAGTTACACATATATAATAGGGCACTAACGTACTCTGTCTAAACGTATCCTATCAAAATACTCGTTTAACCCCTTGTATGCTTAGGAACAGAACTGTGCAGGACATTTGAACCTTACGTTAAAATATCAGTTAATTTCAACTTGATTAGCAAAATTTTGACATTGCATTGGGTTAATAAAGGCATCAAAGTAAAGTGTTTGCTGTCGTAGAACTGGGTTAACACAAATTACGTCAAGAAATAATGATGTTATACGATATCAGACACAAGATAGGTATCAGATTTATAATCACAAATAGAAAATGATTAGAACCGGTCTGAACTGGTTTCACCTCACCTCATCATAATTCTAGCTCAAAATTCAACACTACTTTTTCGGTGAAACGATGATTACTAGTGTTTCCGTAAACTGCAACCTCACGAATATGTTTTTAAATGGCTGCAAAAAAGGAAATTTCTTAACGTTTTCAACAATCCGCATTTTGAACAATTTTGAAAACATAATTATCAAAAACTTCTAAATAACTATCCACCCTGCTCACAAAATTTCACGAAAATCAGTTGGGAAATGCGACCTGTTTGCGAGAACAGCCAGATTTCCGACATATGTAATAGTTTTTCGCCAAGTTGGTTCGTTTCGTTCGCTTCACTTGCTCGGTAAATTATGTAAACTAAGAGGCCTCCTCTTGTTTGAAAAAATATGCAATAATCACTCAAAAACCGCAAGTTATTTAATTTCAAAATGTTTAAAACGGCTCACTAAGCTATCTCCCTTGATTTCACAGGCTATGAATTCTAAATCTGTAAAAAGATCAAACTTCTAATCCAATATAACTGGTTCCAATGAAATGGAAAGTTATTTTAACCAGATTTGTGCGTCTATTCAAAGTTCCAAAGTGCTCCAAGTACTTTGGCGGACAGATAATGTCGTATGAAAAGGGAAAATGGTTAAATTGAGCTGTACGAGTAATAAAGATCAAAGTTCTACCCATTACGGTAACCTAATTCGGTCCCAATTTTATCTTGAGAAAAATAAAGTCCATAACTACGATAGATATTGTCGGTGACCTGCTTTGTCGGGGCTCAATCGAAAACCCCTAATAGTATAAGATTCAATACATTACCTAATGTCGTTTGAACTTATAATAAATGAATATAATAACGTATAAACGCAACGTGAAATTTAATCAGTTAATCAAGTTTAAACAGAAATGAGGATATCCGCTGAAGAACCGAAGCAACCGACATAACTTACAGGATTGTACGGTTGAAGTGGCAATGGACGGGCCACGTAGCCCGGAGAACCATACCCCGGGATTTTCTGGACACGAACAGTAGGCCCACAGTAGGCTGTAGCCCGGCTAGTCGTCGGGAGTAAACGACGAGCCGTGGTAGTATAAAGAAATATAATAAACAATAAAAACTATATACCATATAAAAAAATAAAGAAAAACGGTATCCAGTCAGTACGCGGCACTATCGGAAAACACTGGCCTTAATGGAGCAGGGCAGGATGGTAGGAAAGGGGTTTCAAGCGTCCGCGTGATTCCAGCTTCTACGCACATCAGACAGGAACAACCACTGGTCGAGGTGCGTTTACAACAGCACGCAAACTTCAGTCAAGTAAAAAGGGCTGGAACAATACTCCACTTAGTGCGTTACACGTTGTAAGCGGCCAGTGCTGCATCAAGGAGGTTTGCCGCGTTACAAGGCGTCAAATCATTCGTGCACCAAATACCCCGGGGTATGCGGAGAACGGGTGACCGCCACTGGCAAAGACCTGGAGTGGCGACCACATATGACGGGTGATGACTTCGTGAGTGTAGCGCGGTACGAACTCTGCACAGGGGCTCTGTAGGTACATAGCTTGGTATTTCTGTAGGTATATCTGTACAAGACTCTCCTGGGCCCGCCCGTCCCGATGTTTCTAAAAAAAAAAAAATCTAAATCTATTCCGCCATTCAGGACTTTCCGGTGTCATCTAGCCATAATAGTAATGACTTTAGGGAAAGTTGCTACAAAAAGGCAACAGGTTACATACGTATTCTCTTTTCTTTACATAAGGTAAATTTCCCAAAGTTTGACATCCTTATTCCAATAGCTAACACCCCGTTTGTCATCTCTTTTACATGAAATTAAGGCTGAAGGTGTCACCAATTGGGACAGTATCAAGCACTAACACTTTTTGGGAGCTACCAGACCACAGACAGACTCACGGAAAACATTTACATATTTTAAACTTATATTACCTATCACACCTCTTTTGTCGGGGTTTAAAAACAAACGAATCCAATCATTAGTATTGATTACAGACGTACTTAATAGAATTTCTATTGGTAGAATTTATAATTTATAATGTATGCCTTTAAACGAGTCGAACTGATAGGTATTTTAAGTAGGCGCATTACCCTCAGACTTCGTCTATTTTTGTCTACCTTGAAGTTTTTATCGATTTCCAATTACCTGCTTCGTTTTCCAGCAGTAATAAGTGGCAGATTAAAGGCATTATCAGCAGTTTATTTCAATCCAAAACCTTGTCTGTTTAGATGGTTCTTAGCTATGTTTGATAAAAATAACCACAGCTGTTTCCTAGACATTCAGCTTTGATTGGAACAAGGTGATAGCATCTACATGAAAGCTAAGTATTCTAAACTTTATGGTTATGTTCAAGGTTTAGTAGCATTTTTTTACCCATCAACGAGGTCCTGATGATGACCACCACAACAACAGCTACTTGAGTCGGGATTTTTTCTATTTTTGAATTAAATTGTTTCAATTTTTCTGTATAATTATATTGTATTATTAAAAAAACACTTATTCTGTTTCAGAACTGGAACTGTAAGTGAAAAGAAACTATATCTTAAATCCCATTCATAATATTATAAAAGCGAAAGTCTCTGTGTGTGTATATTCGTTACTTTTTCACGCCGAAACGACTGAAAGGATTTGCAATTTGGGACAGATAGTTCATACCCTAACTTCACACACACGTGCTACTTTTCATCCTGAATAGGATAGTGTATGTAAATGCTTTAACGCGAGGGAAAAAACTCTGCCTTTTCGCCGAATTACGTTTCGTCAAACGTTTCATTGCGCAAAAGTTTCATTTCGCCAAAAGCATTTTTCACTGAAACTGTAAACTATTTCGAATTGTTATAAAACAAACCTAACCTAATCTAAAGGATGATATTTACAACAATCTGAAATAGTTTACAGTTTCAGTGAAAAATGCTTTTGGCGAAATGAAACTTTTGCGAAATGAAACGTTTGCGAAACATAATTCGGCGAAAAGGAAGTACACCAAAAAACCCATATGCGTATAAAGCGATCATTATTAACGTGCAGTAGTATAGTATTATGTAAGTACACATACCCTACAATACAAGAGTCACATAACGTACAACATATCCCATTTCCTAATGAAATGGAGCCAGGGGTTTCAGTAATATTTTACTTTCTCGCAAGGAAATGCCCGATGTTAATCAAACGCTCTAAGCTGCCACAAATTCGCCATTTTGAATTTTACTGCTCTTTAATAAGAAGTCATACGTCGCATTTTCTGACACATTTACAAGCATTCAGACTATTATAATCTTAATAATAATGCTAGAATTGTTGTGACGTTTATCAGGCAGTCGGTAAATCAGATAAATGACAATTTGACAAAACATCTGTCATTCAGAGACAGAGACCAAGAGAATGTCCGGGCAGGGACTTTCTGAAATACAATTAACTCTAACTGGTACCCATATTTTAATATTTGAAATTGCCCACGTAGCCCTCTTGCAGTATAAATACGCAATTTTTTTTTTTCTAAATTGCGAAGCAACAGCAATATTCAGACTTATCTTCTATAAGATTTATCAAATAATATCTAGGTACTTATGTAATTTACGCATAGACGTACGAGATGAGGCCATAAATAAGTTTCTTTATCGTTTTTATGCACTCATACCATTTATTTCCTTTCCTCGTCGCAAAGAGTGAATAATTTTGTTTGATAATCAATTTTATTCTGAAAGTATCTTGGAAAAAGTGCAGGTCTCACAAACTCACAAGTACTTACGATAAAAGTACATTATCACTAAAAATAAACTAGGGCTAAGTTTTCTCCACAGACTGAAAGTGTCCATTGAGCGGAACCTCGTATATCTGCCACTCACGCTTGGCCGTGTGTCCACAGACGTATGTGAACATCGTGACCTCAGCCTGAGTATGACTTGGTTCTGAGATATTCGCGCCTCGTGGCATTCATTTGCGTATGACTTGGCCGACAGAACTTAAGAAACACTGAAAACGTGTTAGAAAATAAAGGCCTCTCCGAAAGTGTCGGTTTTAAGGTATATTTTTTGTAATAAGAGGCAGGCGGAAAGGGCTGCCAGTAGAAAAAAATTCAGCCGCAAGTCTGAAATTATACGAAAATGATTGCCAGGATACAAAAAGTGTGTAGGCGGCCAATAAGTTCCCTAAAATATAAACTTGTCAAATTTCACGCTAGCTTTAAATTGCCGCTCTTTTTTGTGAACGTTCTCTATACTCGGAATAAAACTGAGTTTTCTAGCTTGAAATAATTGATGTATCCAATTATACAGGATGGTCCAGGATACAAAGAGGATAGAATCAGCGGTCCAATTATACAGTTTTTGTATCCAATTATACGATATGGCAGCTATGGAATGAATACCAAACAAGGTACCTCACATAGACATAAGACAACGAATGTACATGACAATTAAAGTCAATAGCGCCGGTTTTTACAACTTTGAATTTATAGGTATGTTGTTTTAAGACAAATCTTGCAAGTTGAATTGGAATTGGAACCACTTGCTACTCGTAGTGCCCGATTGAACTGAAATTTAGGGCACCACACACCGGTAAATTAATGTCAATATTATTTTTAATACATGGTCTGATCGTGCTCGTCTCATGATGGAATAATTAGAAGTTATTGTGCATGCTAATGTTTCGGCTCACATTTTTATTACACATTGATACCTCTTTGACAAGAATTTCCAAGATTTTGTTAAAATACACGTAAGTAGGTATAAACCGCTTACATACGGCTGCTTTTCAAAGTGAATAATACGTTTCCATAAGTTCTAGATTACATGGCTATTATTGGCATACTTTTATTGCGTGCAGTCGAAAATAAGTTGAAAAAAAAAAAGTGCGTGAATTTTGTAAATGAATAAATGAAAAATTCAAACTGTAGGTTTTAAATACATACCAATAAATCTCAATAGCCTCCTGTTCTAAATAGTAACATTGATAATATGTTAAGAAACATGCTTGATCAAAAAGAAAAATGTCTAAAGCAATCAGCATTTATGAACGGATAAGGAGCCTTAAATAACATTAAAAACAGAATTGGAATGATAGAAATAAAATGGAATTTCAGTAACATTAACGACTGAATAAACGTCAAGGATGAGTTGTAAAGTAGTGAAAGCACTTAAGTATTACTTAGTTTAATGCTAGCGTTCTGACTCTCTCGTTAAGTCTCTATAAAATTTAAAACCTATTAACTTCTGACTTAGACTTGAATGCCCGTGTAAGAGCTCGGCATGTGAGTAAAAGACTGCAATTAATAAAACTGGTTGTAAAACGATGTTTGTTCACAGTTCGCTAGTCGATAACGGAATTCTCGTGGCACTTCTGAACTGTCATCTATCTACTTCTTTTCTGATGTATCGACTTCCGATATACATATGTATTCCTAATCGCATACCGTGAAATCGTATTAACAAATACTATAATTGAATCAAAAAAGTACTAGAAGTATTTCAACCAATAATCGACAACCGAACTTGTTGAAAAAACTATTCTTTATGGTATGAAACTATGGTCAAATGAATTGAATATTGATAAGGTGAAAGGTCCGTCGTAATGAGAAAAAAATAGTTGTTGTTTTCTCGTATCAAATAACTTTTACTTATCGAAAAAAATGCTTTAAAATTAAAAAGTACCATAACTGCGTTTAAAGATTTATTTTTTAATTCGCTCGTCGCACCCGGGAGTCGAACCAAACATAACATAATTTACCTAAGTATTTAAGGCAGTTTCTCTCTCGAGCCCATCAACCTTTTCCACACTGTCCTATCATACCAATATTGTGAACAAACTTAGAGAAAATCTTTTAATATTTAGATCAAATTTTGTATAGCTAAAATTAAAATGATAAACAGATTAGAGAGAGATAACTAGAAGCCCTACCCGAGTAGGTCTTTGGGCATTGGGCATCCCCAGATGGTTTTAGGATATTTTTACCAAACTACGGCGAAGCAAAAAATCATGACCACTTTTTTTTGCGGACCCCTCTTAATAATATTAATGACTCGTCTATATAGAACACTGATTTTAAATACAATTTACACGGCAATTTACCACTCACCTCGACTTGCAAAATCGATTATCAATCTAGCAAATACAAATATAAATGGGCTCCTTCAAGTTCGCTTAACTGTAGCTATCGATTAAACAAACTCCAGACAATTTAAAATATCATTATAATGTATCCCATTGTTACCAAAGAGAATGCGAAATGCGAAAGCAATTCGTTCTCTCCGGCGACATTCTCGCATTCCAGATAAAAGCTCCACATAATTCCGACTGTTTCGATAACCGATGAGTTGTGTAAGGTGTATAAAATTTTCTTTATCATTTTCTTGAAAAAACATGGGCCTAAAAACGAGTTTGCTGGAAATAATAATGAAATAATGATTTTTATTCTGTAAGTATAGGCCACAAGGGCATGTCTGAGTCTGCCCGCATTTTACAAAAGGATAACACTGTTGAGAAGAAATTCAACAGTATTTTTCGTAAGTGATAATGATAAGTACTACTAGTACTTAATCCATCACAATTCACTTACGGTTCATATGCTTTCCTATCAGGGCTGAGAATAAAAAAGAAATGTTACATTTATATTATATGTAGATTAATTTATGGGAATGAATGTAACATTTTAGGGTAAATGGCTGCTCAGTTCTCTCATAAAAAAGTTATTCCGTTAATAATCGGGTTAACCATTCATATTCCTGATTTATATCAATTCCCTTCAAAGGAAACAAAAAATAAACGTCTGTTAATTACAAACCGAGATAAAAAGCACGTTGCAAATTGTCGCATGTCAAAAGACCATTAGGCATTAGGCTGTTTCCATGGCTACCGTGATATTGAGGAAAGGGGACGCGGGCGATTTATAATGATCGGTGGTAAGTAGACGATATAGTTGTTTGGATTATTGTTCGCTATTGTAAACAGAATATAAAAAGACCGGACTACCGTAGAGCGATTTGAACCAGAGATTGGGCGACTTTGGCTAACGAATCACTAGTAACCTAATCGTAACCATCTTAAATCGGTATTAAAATTGCCAAAACTGAAAATGACGTAACTGAATCATGTTTTCACCTCACTCGCTCGGGAAACCTCCGTTTATAGCGCGAAATCTGCGTGCAAAAGTCCGTGCATGGCGTGAAGAACTTGATAACTCGACTTATTCGTTTTTTTTATTGGTGTAATGGCTTTCTACGGTGTCACGTTGTGTTTTTTCGTGTTTTGGTATGACACAGTTAATTCCAATTGTTTTGGTTTTGCGTTTTGAGAAACGTTCTTTTTCATATTTTCGTAGGCAATCTTCATAGATAAATCTGTCAAGTTGCCAAAGGCGTTTTTTCCTAATTAACTAGGAGTATTTTCATACATGGGTTTGGAAATAACATTTATTAATAATTAAATGTATTTACAAAATACAAACTATTTTAAATATTTATATTTTATTTAGTAAAATATTACACAATATTCATAAATAATAAATGTTCTTTCTAAATTTAATTTTGTTGATAAAGAGGTCTTCATTGAATGAGTGAATGGTTTTGTGAGGAGGGCAGAGGGCCTTGTTGAATGTCTTCGCTCATTCAGAGCTCAGAGGTCAAGCCTCTGTTTCCAAATATTTAAATTGTATGAAGCAACTTTCATCATAGCCATGGAGCTATAAGCTTCTTCGGAACGAGGATTGAGGAAATCCTGATGCGATGGAGGAGCATTTTCAGTTGTTATTTTGGAGATCAAAATCTCCTCATGTTCCGTGGTGGGAGGGATTCTGCAGTTTTGGTGCTGATATTACAATTTTGGTGCAGGCCAACTGCTGAAGATGGGAACTAAAAAAACTTTATTATTAATAGAACTTTAAGGAATTTTAAAAGAACGTAACTTAATAGAATTTAGAATAACATTTAAAACTTAACTTTCTTTAGACTAACTTTTCAAATGTTTAGAACTTTATTTGAACCTAATTTTGAGTTTGATGGGACTGAGGCTGTCTAACTCTAAGGATCTGTCAGCCTGTAGCTGAACTGATGAGTGCGTACCTGGGCATAGCCACATTCCCTCTGTCCCCGGATTGTGAGCATACTGCGAGGCAAGGAGACAACTTAAGTTCAGGTACAGCAACCTGCGTGACTCGAGGTGGGTGCTTAGTCTCCATATTTTGTAGTGAATTATGATTTAAATTGATGTAGTAATTTATGATGGCAGTACAAATGTTTCAGTGTATGTAATTTTCGAACCCAAGTGTTTACGCCTAGCTTTATCGACTGAGCATTTAATTTAAACATACAAGTGTAGTAATTTTAAGAAACTGAGAGTTTGCTATAGATAAGTTGCATGTGACAACAGACATCAGTCTGAGTAAAGTTTTGATAATTAATAAATTATTTGTCATACCAGATTAACATATTTTTCTTGACATCCTTTATAGATCCCCTGAATCTTTCTGAAAGGCACTGATTTTTCTATACACCTGTAGTTTATTTGTTGTTTGTTTGTGAGACAGGTTTAATTTTGTTTTTATCTCACAATATTTTGAGGAATTCGTTATTCCTCTTTTTGAAGCGTGGGACCTTAGCCGAGCAGGGATACCACGTTTCAACGGCCAAGGTTTTATAGGAAAAAAATTGACATCTCGATATCTATGATACTTTTGAAGATATGGCCTGTGACATGATATCGATATCTCGATATTTAGCGGATTTTATTTAACAAAACGAGATATCAGCGCGATGAGGCACAAAAAATATTGCATATTGCAGTAAAACTGCAATGTATATTTTTAAATTTTTGTGTTCATTTTTTTACTGTAATTTTTACCATAAGTTTTAATACCAGTTATACACTTTTTGTGAATCAGTTAGTATCAGGCCATCGAAATTTGATTAAACGAATTTGACAAATCGAAGATTAAAGATTGATGGTTGAAAAAAGAAAGAAAAAAATTGATTTTTTGAGATGCTGGAGAAAAGTCAGAGAGAAATGACGTCTGTGAATGAAAAAGGGAAATTAATTTTTTGACCTTGCGAGAGCTACAATTTTATTTGGAACCTGACAGTTTTATTATAGTGGAATGCTAATATTTTCCATATCGTGAAGTGCCACATACGCTCGGAGTTTTCTTCTGAAGGACATGAGCGCAAAAGTTAATTTTGCCTGATTTGTGGACCAAGGAGCCCAAGGAGATTTAAATAACAACTGGATTTATAGCGAGGTATTCTCTACCCTTCGTTCTCTACTCTACGTTCCCCATTAAATCAACCATCAAGGAAGTGATTACCAACTGTGTCAAGACTTACTCCTATAGACTGTATTTTATAGCTGTGCATCATCTTTTACGATTATCCTATAGTGTGTGATAGGTTAGATATCTATTTCATAGTATTTTTAAGTTGGTTGTCAATTTTGTATCTAATTATATTTTCAAAATTCTAAAAGCCCGTTAGCCGGCCTATTCTTCGATTTAATTATAAATTTGGTTAGGACATCTGTTTAATTTTGGTTATAAAATTATAATAAACGTCACAAAAATCCATAAACAGTTTTAATTATCAATTCCTCAAAATTCTACGTGTTTGGTTACAACAGACGGCCTATACGGCACTGTTGCAACCAACTATAGCAGTTTCTTCTTTTTTTTGTGCTATAATATCAACTTATCAACGTATTCCCAAAAAACAAAAAACCGTTCGTAATTTAACAAAACAAGATATTAGAATGACGACAAGCACACTTCAACGATAACAAATGAATATATCGTTTTATCTCATTATACACAACTACCGTAAAATCATATGTCAATTTATTATTTACCGATAAAACTTACGTAAATGCATAAGTCAATTCATCATTTTCAGGTTGATGGACACAGCAAATAATAAGTTGACATTATTAATTATTCATAATTTATCGAAATACATATTTCGATTTGTCAAGTTATTCTCACATCTAAGGTGTACCTACTCTGGTACAAAGGGAAACACTGATAACTGTACATTTGTGAACTAATATAAACCTTAGTACAACGTGTTAAGGTCCATGGGGTATAGTTAACAGTGTCTTCGTATGTATCATTCACATTACCGGTACCTTGTCAACCATCGACCAGTTTTATTTATTGGATATTGAAGGCAGATAAATGGTGAACTGTCATGTCAAAATATTTAAAAACTGATTTTGGAAAACCCAGTGTGAGGAGAAATTAAAGATCTGCAGTTTGAGGCGTCTTATAGTAAAGACTACCAGAAAAACAAAATAGCGCAGATCTTGCAAGCTCACAAGACTGCTCAGAGTTGGTGCATTCAGAAAAACGCATAAGAAACAAGATGTTGCCAGTGAAAAATAAAATAAATTCATCTAGTTGTTCTATAGAATAAGTGCTTTTGCATTTACTGAATTAAAGACGATTCATTTACTACAATTTATTCAATATTTTTATAACTTTTAATTTTATTTTCTTCGGGTTTCGTGACTAAAATAAAACAATTCAAACGGATTGTATCATATTTATTCATTGTTTGTGCCTTTCTGACGTATTTGGCGCAGAAAATTTGTGTTTTTCTCAGTCAAAAATAGTTGCCGAAACGTCAGGAGACTCAAACAAGGAACACACGCGATATAATCCATTTAAATCGTCTTATATAAACAAAACAATCTAATATCTCACAAAATACAATGTTTCTACCAAAATAAGTAAAATAATTGAAAAGTTAGCATAAAATTTTGATATGTTGTTTAGGATGGTTAGTGATCGAGTGTTTAAAATGCAAAATGCACATATCGTCCCCCGCGCCCGCCACCATATTGGAAAAACCGTAAATTTCTTCAGATTTATGCTTATCTTTGCTTCTATTTTCGTTTAGGAGCATTTTAGCTAGAAAAAAATCCTTTGCAATGTTGTAGAGAATTAATTTTTTTTATAAGTAATTTAAATTTTGTTTCTAGGGCAGATAATTACGGATATATGAACATTTAAAAAAATGAAAAATTTCGCATTATTCAAGTCCTTGAACTTCTCCGCCTAATCCAGTAATGAAGGGGTTTGCTTAAAAAGTTGGCAGAATTTATTATTTCCAAACCCAAAATTGTTTGAAGTGGTATCGCAGCCCGATATTGCGTGCATTTTAAATGTGCATATCTCCGTAACTATCTGTCCTAAAAACAAAATTTAAGTTGGAAATTATAGGAAATTTAATTCTCTACGGCACTGCGCAAGCTCTTTTCAAGTTAAAATGCACCTTAATGAAGATAAAAGCACAGATCCGAAGGAATTGCCAGTTTTTTCAATATGGCGGTGGGCGCGTAGGGGGAATTGTGCATTTTGGAATTTTAACACGCACTAACCATCCTTCCTAGACAACAAATCAAACATTCAGAACTACCGGGCCGTTTTTAAGGTCACCCCCAGCTGTTTAGTCTCTATTCACCGAACTGGTGATACATGTACCTTTCTTTTAGTTTGTTTATTTGCTTTGTATTTTAGAGTTATGTTATGATTATGACTTAAATTAACACTTAACATATCAATATGTTAAATAGAGGGCCAAATTAAATATTATTATTTTTATCGTTTTTCTTGGATATCGCGTTTTCCTCGCCGTAGAGAAAATTTGTGTGTTCCGCACGGCTGCAAAGTTATTTGGCTTTTCGTGTCTCGAAAGCCTCGCTACGCTCAGGAATCAATCTTTGAACCTTTCGCTTTGCTCATGGTTCAATCTTAAATACCTTATTTGCTCGCTTAGCTTTAAATTTCAACAACGCTCCAAATAATAACTTTGCAGCCTTCCATAACTATTTATTTAATTTTCATATTTCTAATTAGTTATTGAGCTATTTGGGCGAGCGAAATCCAACATAATACATATTATTAGTATTAGATTAGGGTTGCCTGGTAGAGAATGCCATTTTTCTTTAAGGCCATTTTGTAATGACTTTGGTTTTATGCAATTAAATTTCAATAAATATAAAAATAAATGGATTATTAACATCTGCGCAGTTGTCCTTAAGTTATAAATGGTGCAACTAACACGACTATTATATAAAGCAACCACTGCCGTTTCCTAGGCAACCATAAAACGAAATGAAACGTGGTTCATAATGATCGGTAGAAAGTCGACGAGGGGTTATCTCCGTCGAAAGTTCGCGTCCGTCATTCCGTCCCGTTCATTAAAATATAGTTAAACACGAGATAGAGAAGGATCGCACACGAACTTCGATTTTGGAACAGTTCCTTTGATGATTTGTTCACTATTGTAGCCAGAGATTGTAGCAAGCAGGAAAAGTGAAATATCTGTTGCGTTTCATTTGTAAAAGTAATCTTGATCAATCAGGCCGTTTCGTATATTACAGTTACTCCTGGAAGTAAGTGGAAAAAACATTGTACACACAATATCTATTTTCTTTAATTTTATTAAATCAGAAACACTCTGAAGAACAACCACGGTGCTTTTTTGACCAAGCTTTGTTTATCTTCGATTTAAAGATATCTCAGTTCTATCACGGAATTATATTACAAACATATTTATTTCTGCTATTCCACCATTGAGTAGAACGGATGGGCGTTGGGGCAGAAAGGTTCTTGAGTGACGACCGCGAACCGGAAGACGCATCATAAGAAGGCCCCCAACAAAGTGGACCGACGACCTGGTTAGGATCGCGGGCAGCAATTGGATGAAGGGGGCGTACGACCGATCGTTGTGGAGAACTTTGGGGAGGCCTTGGTCCAGCAGTGTACGTCTATCGGCTGATTTGATGATGATGATCATGAGCTCCATTAAGTGATATTTAATAACTTGGTATTTTAAAGGATACGTGATAAAATTAAACTAGTGCTCTCTATTTAATAGCGCGGAATTGTAAATTGAGTTGTTAAGATTTCCCTTGAAAGCATAATCTCCGTAAGGCAATTACTCTGCAAAAAGCCCTGTGTTCTTTTTCAACTTGATAATTTTATATCTTTAGCGTTCGAATCAAAATTTAAAATCTTTTGTGTGAAAATAAACACGTAGGTAGCTAATATTTTATTCGCACTGACGATAGGCTACGTTTCATCCTGAAAAAAAGGATGGTATCCGTGTAGGATAATGTATGCAATTTCAACGCGAGCGAAGCCGCGTGCAAAAGCTAGTATTTTACAATTTGATTACACTATAGAAGTTAGCGCATGTACCTACTCGTATATTATATGACCTTTATTAGGCGCAGGGGGGGGTATACGACCAATTTTAGAGATATAATGGAGATATCTCCTTTTCATCGCCATCCGTCACTTTTGACGTGTGCCTACTTGACAAGTGGCGATATCCCTAGAACATCGCAACTTCGTCAATTCGGACGCGCAAAATTTTCGTTTCCTTTGTATGTGACGGCATAAATAACAGGCGCATACTTTAAATTGACCGCGTAGTACGTGAAATTAGACCGTAACGTTTCGTTCAAAACAGAAATGTATATACATGAATAACATTTTTGACAATCATTATCGCCTTCGTATTTCCAAAATTGAGATGAGATATGTCACTTTTAAGCTCATCGCATTTAAATGACAGTTCAATGGCGATATAACTGTTATCAAATGGAGATTTGACGTTTGGCGATATCTCAAACGGCATTCTCGAATTGGGCCCCAGGTCATAAGATCGTTACATTACTAGTAGTAGGCTGTCCCTTGCCATGAGTTAACGTGACTGTACTCGCTAGCGATATCGTAAACGATTTGTAGCGAACTTTTTAAATGACAAATTAAAAAAAATCTTGAGCCATTGAATGAATGAATGAATGAAAACATTTATTTCAGGCAACTGTGGCACATAGATACATACCTTAAAACTAACATACATATCAAATACAAAATAATAAAAATATAAGTAACTAAACTAGGTCACATTTTTCAACAGCGAAATGTTACGCGTGTTCGAAGTGTCAGGTAGCCGTCCACGGAGCATGACACCTTTAGGCCAGTACTCTTCCTTGGTGAAGGTCGCTAGTTGGTCCGTCGGAACTCTCAGCACGAAGGAATTAAAACTCACGTCGTGGCGAGACTCCAATTTTACGACCCTCAGGATGACACCGGACTTCACCCTTACATATTCTACGATGTTACTGTCGTGTCATTTCTGTTATTCGTCTTAACGGGCCATTTTTTTGTTGTACACCGCACCTTTTTTTTGATTTTGGATACTTTAGGTATTTTCTACTCACGACCTCTTTCGATTTAATTTGGAGAAAAAAACTGAACCCTTACCATGAGTTAACGTGACCGTACTCGCTAGCGACAGCGTAAACGATTTATAGCGAACTTTTTAGAAGTGAAATTTTAAAAAAATGCTGTGCCGTTGCGCAGATGCCGTGTCATTTATGTTTTTGGTCTTATTGCATATTTCAGCTATGGTAAAAATAGACCATCGCGCTGCTGGCGCGGGTCGCTACTCGTAGTACCCATTTTAGTACAGAAATCATAAATCGAGCAAAGGAGAATTTCTCTCAACCCCCGTAAAGTAACTAGATTTATAATTCCACTATAGTACAGAAGTAGAACATGTATATGACCTCTATTAGACGCACGCCATAGAGATCGTTACACTACGTGTAGTAGGCAGATCAAGACACGTGATACGCCGCTCGCGATCCGTATCGAGCTTAAGCCCGCCTTTGACCGAATCAGCCCAAGAGTAAGAGGCAATCTAACAAATTTATAAGCATGCGCTGTGCTGTGTTTCAGGATCTATGCCAGGGGTGGCGAACTTATTACATGTTAAATCATCGAGAAAAATGTGCCATTGCGGACACGTCGTGCCAATAATTGTTTTGATCTTATTACACATTTTAGATAATCATATGTGAATGTCTGTTTCAGAATCTATGCCAGGGATGGCAAACCTTATGCAAGGCCCAAGAGTAAGTGCAATGTACCAGATTTATAGGTATATGTTGTGCTGATATCACAACGTATAAACATTTTTGATGAGATTTTTACCTTCAAATTTTACCATTACGCTACCAGCGCGGTTCGCTACTCGTAGTACCCATCTTGGTCATCATCATCATCATGATCATTCAGCTATGGTAAAAATAGACCATCGCGCTGCTGGCGCGGGTCGCTACTCGTAGTACCCATTTTGGTACAGAAATCGTAAATCGAGTAAAGGAGAATTTCTCTCGACCCCCGTACGACAACTACATTTATAATTGGACTATAGTACAGAAGTTAGCACATGTATATGACCTCTATTAGACGCACGTCATAGAGATCGTTACACTACGTGTAGTAGGCAGATCAAGACTCGCGATACGCCGCTCGCGATCCGTATCGAGCTTAAGCCCGCCTTTGACCAAATCAGCCCAAGAGTAAGAGGCAATCTAGCAGATTTATAAGCATGCGCTGTGCTGTATTTCAGGATCTATGCCAGGGATTGCAAACTTTTTATATGTCAAATTAAGAAAAAAAATTGTGCCATTGCGGACACGTCGTGCCAATCATTGTTTTGATCTTACACATTTTTGATATCTAGGCATATACTGTCCTGTATTTCAGAATCTATGCTAGCGATGGCAAACCTTCTACATATCAAGAGCAAGAGGCAATCTACTATTTATAGGCACCTGTGCTGCGTTTCATATAACCCATAAACTCAGTTTATATAGTGTTGTTCGTGACTTTGGCGATATGTCCTTGGAATAGACGATACACACGATGAAATCGGAAACATTAAGAGGCATGTCCAAGTTGTCAAGGTAAATAGAGCACGCTACTAAAATGGACGAAAAATACAAAAGAGCTTAATACCGAAGCCTGTTATACCAACCTCCTTGCCGAACACATATTTACAAAAAAATTGCTACGATATGTGTATAGTTCTTTATAACACTTCCTGATGAGATGACCTTAAATTAGAAAATAAGAATTCATTTAAAAGTAAGTTGACAAAATGGTTGCATGATGAATGTTTTTACAGTGTTAACGAATATTTTGGCAATTGGCATGGGTCATTAATTAATTATTTTTTTGACATATTTAAATATAATAGGGGCTTGATAGTTATAAGACAAACAACACACACTTGGTTTTTTTTTTAGGAACTATTAGGATTAGGTATTTGATACAGGTTATTTATTGTCTGTAAGATGTTTATTAAACATTTTGTACTAATAATGACATTGTAATAATTTGCACACCGGCATGCAGGTCAAACAAATTGGACAAATTAAGCTTTAAGATCTTATCCTATTATCATATACCTACTGGCAAATAAAAAAAAAAATATTTAGATTTTTGATTTTGACAGTGGAGATATTTCAAACGGTTCTCATTAGAAACACTGAATTTGATCCCCGTAGATGTCAACCTTTAATTGCGAATATATTTCGACCTACTACCCTACTACACTTTTCCATCGCTCATTCAGCACTTGAAAGTACTATCAGAAATTAAGTCAACGGGCGTGATGTGATAGAAAACCGGCCAAATGCGAGTCTGACTCGCGCACCGAGGGTTCCGTACAAATAATTATCTCATATTAACTGCCATAGTTAAGTTAAGTTTGCACATAGGATGTCTGGCCCCAGATACAAATTAGGTGCAAAGTTAACGCAACCGATCACGTTTGTTGTATGGGAGCCCTACTTAAACATTTATTTTATTCTGTTTTTAGTATTTTTTGTTATAGCAGCAACAGAAACACATCGTCTGTGAAATTTTCAACTCTAGCTATCACGGTTCAAGAGATACAGCCTGGTGACAGACGGACGGACAGACAGAGACAGACAGACGGACAGCGGAGTCTAGTAATTGGGTCCCGTTTTTTACCCTTTGGGTATGAAATCCTAAAAAAGGAAACATTTCATTGGCTAGGCAGAAGCTAATGGTTTCTCAAAATTATCATGAAAAAATCGAACCAATACCTACACATTGAAGTGTATCAACATAAAAATATACTTACAAATACAAAACAAAGCAAATTAAAGTTAGACCTGAGTAATCTAAAAGCTAGCCATCTAAACTGTCGACCTAAAAGTTGACTATTTTTAATCACACTTGCTCTACAGTTTATTCTAAGCTAGTCCACAACAGTAAACAAAAACTGTCTTACATAGATTAAAGTTAGAGTTGTTTATTTTTCTTTTTGCTGAAAGAAGTATTTCTTGTTAGCTACCACAGAATAAGTCGGACATTTACGAATCATTTACAAAAAAAAAACTTAACTGTTGTTTTTGTATTTTTTTTTAAGTGTTAATTAGAGTTAGACGTGTTATCTTCTTATTGCTGGAAGATTTATCTATTGATATCTAAATATTACACTATAAGATGATCTTGTTTTCAGAGGCCTTATTCCTTTTACATTTTTTTCTTCATATTATGACAATATTGATAATTACAACCAACTTTTTGAAGTAAATAATACTTTTTCCTGAGTTCTAGAAAGTAACATACAGTTGAAAAAAACATTTTTCTACGTAAATTTTGTCAATTTCGAGTAGTTTATAAAACAAAAATTATCAATGAAAAATTTAAACCGTAGGTTTCAAATACATAGCAACAAATCACAATAGCTCTCTTCTAAGTATTAAAGTTGAGAATATGTTAAGAAACATCATTATTTTTTAACGGATAAGGAGCCTTGAGGTCCGTACACAAAACCTTATTTATTATTTATTCGAGAGAAAGAGAGGTAGTTAAATTGCCACCTATACAAAGACGGTACTTATTTCAGTAAAATATACTTTCAAGCAAATTGATACAGGGATTTTTTAAGGTTATTTGATATGTACCGCTATTCAATTAGTTCATTGAATTCTTATACTAACCGTCAAACGGTTTTAAAATAAACTTCATTTTTAGGGTTCCGTAGTCAACTAGGAACCCTTATAGTTTCGCCATGTCCGTCTGTCCGTCTGTCCGTCTGTCCGTCTGTCCGTCCGTCCGCGGCTTAGCTCCGTGATCATTAGTACTAGAAAGCTGAAATTTGGTATGAGTATGTGTATGTATCACGCCGACAAAACGGTAAAATAAAAACTAAAAAAAAAATTTTTTTTCGGGTACCTCTCGAACACCTAAAGTGGGGGTGATTTTTTTTTTTCGTTTCAACCCTAGTGTGTGGGGTGTCGTTGAATAGGTCTCTTGAAAATAATAGGGGTTTTCAAACATTACTTTTTGATAAAGTCAGTAGTTTTGTAAATATTCGCTCCGAAAATAAAAAAAATTGTGTCCCCCCCCCTCTAACTTTTGAACCACAAGTCAAAAAAATATGGAAAAATTCATGTTAATGCGGCCTTATAAGTACTTTCAATGAAAACTATATTGAACAAAATCGGTCAAGCCGTTTTTGAGTTATCGCCAAATTTCATATTTTTTCTTTAAAAGGTCGTAAGTTGACTTCCAGAAGGTAATAAGTGATTACAGTTTCTAGGGCGTTTACGACCTTTTTATAGAGCTTAAAATCTGTCTTAACTTAAACCTCGGGCTTAAAACAGCAGTTTATTGTGAAGGATGAGCAACTACGGAACCCTACACTGAGCGTGGCCCGACATGCTCTTGGCCGGTTTTTATTCGAAATTCCGCTTTCCACTTTGCGAACGGCAGTATCAGTAAAACAAAAGTAAATAACAGGAAATGTTCCAAATGTGTGTGTCAGCGACCGCGCCAATCCCTCGCGGGGTCTCGGGTAAACGTACCATTTAAATACACGAAACATTTTAGTTTACATCGAACTAGTTTATCCGTGCAAGCCACGGTTATCCGTGGTTGAACCGTGATATACATAATTAACATAATGGTGGCATTGTTATGTTTCGACTGATGTTAGGTAGGGCAGTTGAAAAGTTTTATCCGTATCTAATTCGATGACGCGTTTGGCTCGGTTTGTAGACACATGCGTAGGCAACATGATCCGGCGGTCCTGGGTTCGAATCCCGGCCAGGGCAAATATTGGCGTGATGAACTCGAATATTTGTGCTTCATGTTTGTTCTATGTATTTAAGTATATATTTATCTATATATGTACGTATATCGTCGTCTAGTGCCTATAACACAAGCCTTCTTGAGCTTAATTTGGGACTAGATCGATTTGTGTGAGGTTGTCCGATATTTATTATTTATTTATTTATAAATCCGTTAGCAACCCGGCTACCAGGCTGCTTAGATGCGACTCACCGCTCGTGGCCCCTCAGTGTGCGTCCTTGCTTCGCTAACTGATGTAGAACCGACAAATTGATATTGTTTAAACTCATCTCAGTTTCAATGCCCCTCGATCTCCTCTAAACGAGATAAGACTGCCATAAGATTAAATCATAACATAATGCAATATTTATCAGAGATGTCATCACACTAATATTATAAAGGCAAAAGATTGTCAGTTTGTTTGAATATTTGTTACTTCTTCATGCTCAAACTGCTGAATAAGACACAGTGAACTGTTTATCCCGAACTATTATATGACTAAAATTACATTATCACAATAATTATGGTTCGTAAAAGGATACGCATAATATAGTGGAATTATTATTAGTGGCTAGATATCATCGTCGTCATCAAAACGTTGAGCCCTTCCCTCGCGGATAAATAAACTATTCACACAACAACTGTAGTTTGCGTCGCATTCGTTATAACCGCGTGCAGGCCGCCGGTAACACGATATTAAACCACAGCAATCGTGTTTAAATCAGTGCAAATAATAAATACATTTTTATAAGTCGTCAGCTCACTTACTATGGCCCTAAAAAGTTATATAATAACCTAAATGAAACATCTAAAACACCCCCAACACGAGTAATTGGTCATAATAAGACCCTCATCATGACTGATGTAAAAAATGCTTCTGAAACCGAACACAACCTCAGAATTTATATATATACAATATCAGCTTTAAGATTGGCTGAGATTTTGTCACTAGTTCCCACTAAAGCTGAATATCTTGGAGACTACTGATTTTATTTGCACCAAACATAGCTAAGAACCATCTCAACAGACAAGGCTTTTGTAAACGGCTTAAAAAAGAACGCACTCAAACCAGACAGATATAGAGTATAGATACACATTACTATAACACCCCTGTTTTCGTCGGAGGTTAAAAAATAATGAAAAGAGTTTAGAGCCCGTACTTTTTCTGCGAGATGGAATTACTTGTAAAAACGAGAATATCCCTAAAAGAAAGTAACTGACAGTGACGTCGGTTGCAATGAATTGTTAAACTCAAGTAATATTTTATGATCATATCACAAGAATGAATGTCAGCCTGCTGGATATAAAGTCGCGTAGATCTAGTGAAGTGCGGTTTTCGAGAATTTCCGCAAACTTTCCTCATTTTGTATTGGAAATGTTCTCGAGAAGATTATCTCCTTGTACAAATCGCGAAAAAAATGTCGCCAACGGCACATCTCCGTCCAAGTGTCATAATTATCTGACCAAGTGGCGTTCTTCAGGAAGCTTTTTTGACTGATGATGATGATTATATTTTCTATCGCGTATCCTATCTATTTATAAGATCTATTGGGACGAGTCTAGACGGATTCGATCTTTGATATAAACTGAATTTAATCTCAAGGGGTAAAATTATAAAATCGTGTAATACCACACTTCCCAGTTCCACGAAAGTGTAACGCAAGTTACAATTTCTTTACCAATTCTTTTAGTTATTGTGCTTTAAGTGTTTATTTATCTTTAGATAAGTGTTACTTTTTATCCTAGATATATATTACACCTTAATTTAATTTCTTAGAATAAATGGCGAACAGCTAACAAACCTAAGATTTGCGGATGATATCATTCTGTTTGCAAAGTCTTCCCAAGAGCTTCAGAAAATGCTAACTGATCTTGACTTACATAGCAAAGAGGTAGGCTTAAATATGAATACATCAAAAACTAAAGCAATGACTAACAGAGGGAAGGAAATACTCATGGTAAATAACATACCCATTGAATATGTGGATGAGTAGGTATACATATTTAGGCCAAATAATCAAAATTAACAATATGTCAAGCAAAGAAATTGAGACACGAATAGGGCATGCTTGGAAGAGTTACCGGTCATATAGGGAAATAATGAAAAACAAAACAATAAGCAGCACAGTTAAGGGAAAACTATTCAACGCCTGCATACTCCCCATCCTAACATATGGATGCCAGACATGGGCGCTCACAAAGTCACAACAAACCAAGCTTCGTACCTGTCAGCGAAGCATGGAACGAAGTATGATGGGAACAAGGAAAATAGACAAAATTAATCATAACATAATTAGAAAATCTACAAAGACCCAAGATGTGGTGTTAAAGGTAAGAGCACTAAAGTGGAAATGGGCTGGCCATGTGATTAGAGGAGGGGATAAGTGGAACAAAGTAGTAACACTATGGTATCCAAGAGAAGGCAAGAGAAAGAAAGGAAAACCTTTCAGGAGATGGGAAGATGATTTGACTAAGACAGCTGGCAAAACCTGGACTAGACTGGCAAGGAAAAGAGAAGATTGGAAAGTGTTGGAGGAGGCCTTTGCCAAAGGGCACACAGATACACAATAAAATAAAAATATTTGTATAAATGAACTATACCTAATAACATGCATCTGAGAAAAGGCTATAAATAAAATAAAATAAAATAATTAATTTAATTTAATTACCACTTAATGCAATTAATTGACTTTTTAATTAATTGACACTTAAAACAAACTTTGCTTCATAAATAAAATAACACGCGATACCATGAAATAGTAACGCTAACTTGCGTTACTGAAATGAAATGAAATGAAATCAAATAATTTATTCAGTAAGTAGGCCACAAGGGCACTTTTACAAGTCAGATTGTGAGTCTACCGGCATTTCGCAAGAGGAGACCGCTGTTGAGAAGAAAGCCGAAAGAAACTCAACAGTAAGTCATTTTTTCGTAAAAAATACTTAAAAACTAATACAATTATATTATAACTAGGTAATTGATACATATATGTTAGAGGAGATGTACAAGTTTCTCCAAATCAATGTTTACACTAAAAATTATATAAAATACAGTGTTTTTTTTTCAGAGATGTAGAAGGTCTCTAGGCGACTCTCTTTCATTACCTCACTACGTTCCAATTCGCTCGACGACGGGACGGGACGAGCGTCTTGGAGGAATGACCAGAAATTAGAGAAAAAATAAAGCTAATAAGAATAATGTGTTGTAGGTAAATAAAAAAATAATCTCTCTATAAATCTGTGTGACCTCTACACGTTGGGTTCGGCTCCGTGCACGCTCCTCAAAAGTCCGGAACACCGACAACATTATTTTCTAAAACATGTAATTAAATGTCGTCATAACGTGCGTTATAACAGGCTTCGAAGTATGACGTTTCGGGCGGAACAACTTGAGAGAACTGTAAAGGAATTTCATACAAAATTGAAGGCCGAGGAGTAATTTTTTTACGTTGCGTCTGTGTTGACGAACAGGGCGAAAAGCTGAATTATATTTCTTTTGAGTGGTGCATTTTTTTATTTCTTTGCATATATTTGAGAAAAGCACTATACATGCCTTAGCCGTGAAAAGGACTTGCCGGCTTCGTATCACTATCCGGCCTCCCTACGGTCGGTCGTCTATACGTGCTCACCCGGCAAGCCCTTCTTTCCCGGCGTCTGCAGTAATGTACTATTAGTCAGACAAGTGCGTATCTATTCATAAAACCTATTAGGCAATCCGGTGTACTGTTCCCACAGTTTACTGTGAACCGGTTATCCGTTATTGTTGGCACGAAGCCATTAACTCCCAACTGATTGCAAAAACTTCCCGCTAGCAAACTGTTGAAATTCCCAACCTTAACCACCTAACTTTAAGATTAAAATTTCGACAACGATATTGGAAGTTTTTTTCAAACTTTTTGATTAATTAATACACCCTGAGTATAGTTGATGATTGTTATTAGGAGTTAATTGGATTGCGACGTTAAGTATTTAAAAGGAACGTTAAAGGCAGTTCTTCAGTTAACTTAGTTTTAAGCGATACCCGTAGAATAATTAATGTCTAAGGATGCAAAGTTTTTGACAAACGGGACAAGAAACGTAATGATTTAAACATAAAACCCCCGTGAGACTCAGAGAATAATAAGATTTACAAGAGGTCACACGTAATGTCGAATACCTATTGCTCGACATTTTTCGGACTCGTATGTTACCTACATGGCGAACATGGTATGTAGTACTTTTGAATATTATAAAAAAAGAGAAAATTTAGTGGAGCGGTTTGCGGGGGGAAAATGCACCTTAAACGTACCTAGTCTAGCTCAGCTCCATTGGGAACGCAGTTTTATTAGCTAAGCCCATTCCAAAGGTGAAAACAATGTTCCACATATGATCTCAAATCTTGACTCTCGATGACTTGTGCCGTGTGTGTGTGTTGTGATGAATAAATAGCATCCTGGCGTCTCCTACCTTGGGGGACGCTCAGCTTGTGTAAAGTCTAGTTTTAAGTACCGATGTTATCAAAATAAGAAATGTTTAGAGTATGGAAACCACGGTGATGGTGGCATATGTAAAACCCTCTATAAATAATTAAAAAGTTTTTTATTATACAAGTGTATAATTTCTCTTCCTGAACTTATGACATGGTATTCTAGGCTAAGCCTAAAACTCATCATGATTGATGTACGCAATACGAAATGCCGCATCAAATTGTTCAGGGCGTGTAGCAGGTGTTATTAGCCTGTTGTGGACATAAATAGGCAAAACAATGGAATTACGTCAGAGCACGTGGATAGCCTACTCCAAAGCCTTCGCGGTTCAAAGAGCGCGGTCGTTATACTATATCCTACCCTCAATCTACCTACCAACTAAAAAAAACCGATCAAGTACAAATCGGACTCAAGCATCGGTGGGTTTGTACACAGCCACTTTAACTCACGAGATGTATTTACAGACGTTTACACCGGATTTCCTTGGATGCAAACTTAACGCAAACGGATTATTGAAAAAAAAAAAAATCTTGAAAATTCATGTGTCCTATTTCGGCTTCCTATTCGGATGTTTACACAGCTTGTATATTTGATTTAACTACGGAGTCTTAGTATATGCACTTATTAATATATTGATTCGTAAATTATTTGAAAAATCTAACTTTTTCCATATATATAGGTATACTAATATTATAAATACAA